>OZ024907.1:85593377-86115153 GCA_964017125.1 Flabesymbios commensalis
CCAGTAGTAGTCCAGTGGATTTTGACTAAAGCGTGTTTCGCGGTATGGACGATGTTTTATGATTGATTCCGATACTATGGGATGTCCTGAGCAGGAAAAACCGGGTGCCACTTTAGCACCTTTGGGCGAATTTTTTTGAGCGCAACAACAAAATGGCTTCCAGATATTTCAAGGTCAAATATAAATGAAGCCAGGAACAAGTGTAATGCCTAATTTTCATGTGATTTTGACTGTGCAATCCATTTCTTGTATTATTTTTATGACTCAAGGTCATCCTCGAAGTCAAAAAGTCAATTTAGCTAGATAGATAGATGATGAAAAAAAAAAAAGAATAAAAAAAAGAAAAAGAAGAAGAAAAAAAGAGAAGTGACTGAAGATGAAAATGACTCAGACTATGTTATATAGTTTCAGTCATTTTTTTTTTAATTACAAGTATGGATAAATTAGTTTAGTACATTTTCAATAGTGAAGCATTTCGCAATATAATATATTATTTGTGTTCTCTGGCTCTCACATAAAACAAAAGATATTAAGCTGGGATCTCCTATTCGTTATGTAATCTGTTTGCATATTAACTAGTATTTTTAAATAAAAAAAAATAAAAAAAATGATATGACATTATTCATGACGGTGTTGTTTTAAATTCCCAGGTAAATGGTACCTGCATCAATATTTTTTCCCAAGATACGTGAAATAACTGCCCCAAACCTACTAGTTTGATCGCATGTATACAATAAATGGTATATGGTATGCTTTGAAATTATCTTAAAAATGTCAGTATCAAAGTCACCAAATCTAAAAATAATTTAATGTTACAATGCTGAAGGTCTTGATGTATAGATGTGTTTCGCAAAACTATGACCCTATTTTAGCCGCTAGTTTGTTTTGTGGAATGAAATCTTATTACCCTCTATTTTACATCGCTACAAGCGCTGTCGTAAAAGACAAACCTCTTTAATCATTGCACCACTAATCACGACTATAGTCGTTCTTAATGTGTGTTATTGCTCAATTAAATGAATATGCGTAATTTCCACCTACTTAAAGTCGTGGGTCGCGGTAGCGAGACACAACTTAAATTGGGTGGAAATTTAATAGTGTAGCGCTTTAATTATCGTTAAACTTGTCATAATGCATTGAGGTGGACCCCACTCCTGTGAACATTGACCATTTTGCGCATGCGTGTCATTGCCAAAGTGGACTCAATCGTCCAGGAGATATTTACATTATCCCCTTGATACACTCGACCTCTCGACATCGGTAATTCGCCGCTAACGGAGTGCAGTTGACTTTCATACTTTAAAATGGTAAAAAAACATGTAAGAAAACATGTCACCATGTGTACTTGGCTTGGGTTTCTACCTATTTATTTTTATACCACCCTAAGAGTCACGGGCACCCTACTGCTATGACCTCTGGTGACCTTGTCCATGCATAGAAAATCCTCAGACCACCTGAAAGTAACGTGGTACATATTAAGGTTAAAAATAATATGGTCTAAAAAAGCACCCAGGGGGGAGGGGGGTACAGGTGGGCCCAAGGTCTTTTTAAATGTTACCCCAGCAGCACCTTCCAATGTGGAGTATCATGCTAAATATGAATACTGGTTATAGTACTACGTGCTCACGCAATCACATGATAACTAGCCTAGCCGACATCAGAGCTATAAAGTCTAACTTGCAACGTTTTAAACAACCGAGTAATTTGACTGCAGTTTACAGTAAAATAAAGCATGCATCGATCACTGCTAAACCGTGAAATGTGCGCATGTAATGTGATATCAACTTGAACTGAATGATCTGGAGACTGGCATATTCTTATAATTATTTGACCCGTTGTACCGCTAGGCCCGTATTATGGGGATTTCAACCTAGTTCAAAACGAAAATAAGGGCCATTCAAATTGGTAAATTATTTTGTTAAAGGTGATCAGCTCATCAAATAAGCCTAATTAAATTTGGAAAGTATCTATTTTTAAAAATTATTAACAAAATCAATCATTCTCCTTTTTTTGCTTCTTCTTTGTCTTTTTTTCTTCGTTATCCTTCTTCTCCCCTCCTCTTTCTTCTTCTCCCCCTCCTCGTTCTTCTTCTTCACCTTCTTCTTCTCCTCCTCCTCCCCTTCCTCCTTCTTCTCCTCCTCCTCCTCCTCGTTCTCCTCGTTCTCCTCCTCCTCCTCCTCCTCTTCTTCCTCCTCCTCCTCCTCCTCTTCCTCCTCCTCCTCCTCCTCCTCCTCCTGACTGACTGACTGACTGACTGACTGACTGACTGACTGACTGATTGACTGACTGACTGACTGAATGAATGACTGTCTTACTGACTGACTGACTGACTGACGAATTAACTGACTGACGAATTAACTGACTGACTGACTGACGAACTGACTGACTGACTGACTGACTGACTGACTGACTGACTGACTGACTGACTGACTGACTGACTGACTGACTGACTGACTGACTGACTGACTGACTGACTGACTGACTGACTGACTGACTGACTGACTGACTGACTGACTGACCGACCGACCGGCCGGCCGGCCGGCCGGCCGGCCGGCCGGCCGACCGACCGACCGACCGACCGACCGACCGACCGACCGACCGACCGACCGACCGACCGACCGACCGACCGACCGACCGACCGACCGACCGACCGACCGACCGACCGACCGACCGACCGACCGACCGACCGACCGACCGACCGACCGACCGACCGACCGACCGACCGACCGACCGACCGACCGACCGACCGACCGACCGACCGACCGACCGACCGACCGACCGACCGACCGACCGACCGACCGACCGACCGACCGACCGACTGACTGACTGACTGACTGACTGACTGACTGACTGACTGACTGACTAACTGACTGACTGACTGACTGACTGACTGACTGACTGACTAACTGACTGACCAAACAAACGTCCGACCGACCAACTGACTGACTGACTGACAGAAATTACACAGTGCTGTAGATTATTATGGGTGTAAAAGCACATTATTTAATTATGATAATATCAGGTTAGTCACTTTGTCGGCAGTCACTACCATCTCATATGCACTTGATCGTCTATAGTTGTAAATATGCCGTTGAATTAGCAATTATTTTACTTTAATTGAATACAATATGACGTTTTCCACACAATCTATAAAGACCAATACTGTAGATCTGGTACTTTTTGTGTGTTTAAATTCTCGCGACTGTTTTGGGACTGTTCACGAAGTTTAGAATTCGCGAATTTTCGTTTTTCTTTAGTAGCACTATTATAAGAATAATTTTCGTGAGATTCTTGAATTCGTGAATTTGTCCTCCTCGCAAAATTCGCGAAAATTAAAACCTCGCGAATATTAGCAGATATACAGTATAGGATTATTGAAGCTGGATATTAAAAGCTGTTGTTTGTATTTTGGTTTAGAACTGGCATTGACACTCATTTAATATGGCCGTGTCACACAAAGGTTCGATCTGGTTGACCAATCAGACATGTATCGCCCTACGCCGCGTTTATTTTGAAGTACACAAATGGTATGTAGTTGGGGTTGTATGGCTGACATACACACATCGTATGTAGGTATATTTGGGTTGTGTCTCTGTCATACACACATCACATGTATTTAGGGTTGAATCGCTGACATACACACATCATAGTGACTAGAGGGGAATTGTGACTTTTCAAGTAAGAATAATATTTGGACTAAGTTTTATAATTTTTTGGCGGCCATTTTAATTTTTTTTATCATGACAGATTTATTGGAAATTCGCGTATGAGTTTTTTGGCAGCTATTTAATTTTTTTTTGTCATGACAGATTTATTAGAATTTCGCGTATGAGTTTTTTGGCAGCCATTTTGAACTGGAATTTTACACTTCAGACTTCAATTTTCAGAGATCAGAAGTCACCACTGAGCTTTTGTACTTTTAAATAGATATATCCTGTTTGTCAAATAGAATCGTACTCAGAGTGCTCAGTACACACGTTTACTTGATTTGTTTCTGTGTTGACTAATTTTTGTATCACTGTTTGTGACACTAGCCCAACATTAAGACAACAATAAGTTGACGTTTTGTGTTTTTGAATGGAATTGTAACTGTTATTTAAATTTAAAAGGTTTCTACTGTCCATACCAAATACACAATATTGGTTTAATACGGAATTGAAACATTGAATACAAATAATTGTATTATGAAATCTAGATACTAAAAGGGGGAGTCGGTCTGCACATGGGGGAACCCTGTTCACCCTCCTGTTTTCATTTAAGCGATGAATGGAGAATCACTCGACATGTACATCATTGAACCAACATTAGACCCTATTATAGCCCTACTGCTGTACAAGCCAAAAGGCAGTATCTGCTCACTTTACAAGTAAGCCGATACTGCCTTTTGAATTTGAAGAACAGCATTGTGATCCAGAAACTCCTGGCTAAATCCAGAAAACATGCTGGATTACTTAGAAAAGTTATATCTGGGGTCCTGACTACTCTGCGAATGTTGTGTCAAAATTTCAAATTGAATTGATAAATATTCAGGGAGAAATAGCGTCTTGCAAAAACCTGCACAGAATAATAAGTTTAAAGAACCAGACAAAACTCAGTGTATTCGGGCATAGCTCAGATATAACTAGAGGTGAATTGTGACTTTTCAAGTAACAATAATATTTGGGCTTGATTTTACAAGTTTTTGTCGCGGCCATTTTGAATTTTGTTGGGTTTTTTTATTATGACAAGTTGATGGAATGCAGCCATTCTGAACTGGAATTTAAAACTTCAGAATTCGTACTTCAGACTTCAAATTTCAAAAGTCCCCACTGAACTATTGCACTTTTAAATAAATATATATTTGTTTGTCAAAAGGAATCACATTCAGAGCGCCCAGTACACACATTGACTTGTTTCCCTGTTAACTTAATGTTGTATCACTATCCGCGATGCTAGCCCAACATTAAAATAACATTAATTAAACGTTTTTTGTTTGAAAAAAATTGTAACTGTTATTTTAACTGTAGCATTTAAAAGGTGTCAACTGACCATACCAAATACACAATATTGGTTCAATACTGGGCCACTGTCTGCGACGCTGGCCCGGAAAAGAAACATTGGATAAATGTAGTTTGATTATCAAATCTAGAGACTAAAGAAAGCAGTTGGTCTGGACATAGGGGAACCCTGTTCACCCTCGATTTTAATTAAGCAATGAACGGAGAATCACCCGACATGTACATAATTAAACCAACAATGGACCCTATTATATGCCTACTGCAGCAAACCAGCACTGGTTCAACGCCTCGTGTTTGCTAGGCTGTGTTTAACCCAGTAAACACAAAACATTTGCATAACATTTGTACAATGTTGGACCAACGTCGAAGACATTTGGCCGACGTTGTACAAATGGTATACAAATGTTTTATGTTTGCTGGGAATAGCAGCTGGTCTGATATTGGTTAATACTGCTGGCCGCGACTACAAGCCGACACTAACTCAAAGTCTTTTAAATGTTGGGCCAGCGTCGCCGGTGCTGGCTAATATCCATTCAGTCCTAATCAGTACTTCATCCTGACGGTACCTGCATTCTAGCAGGACGGGCACGATGCTTTGAACCAAAGCTGGGTTAATGTTCATTCAGCGTGGCACCAAACACAACACGGTTACCCAATACTGGGCTAATGTTAGGTCAGCGTCGTAGATGGTGGGCCAACTTAAGCCCGGCATTTGTTCAACGTCTCGTGTTTAACCGCCTGCAACATAGAAAGCCTGGAGATAAATGAATGCGATACAACAGACTCACAGCACTGACTCAGAAAGTCAGAGCAGACATGAATGAAGCAATATGTCCCCACCTCTGTCTACAAAGGGGAGACATAATAATTGTTCACCATGTTTATAGCCCTGAACCTATGTTATCATTTTTTACAGAAACTTCTTATCAAATATTCCTTGAAGTATCTGTCATACATCTATGTATTTAATTACTATTCTTCTGCAAATGCGTGCCGTTTGCTGCATTTCATTTGGAGCGCTCTTGCATGTGCGTAGGAATATATCTCATCGTGTTGCCCTTTTTATGTTGTTACCTATAGTTCTGGTGAGGTCACCAACAAACAACAAACCACACCGTGACCAAAAGCTGAATTATTTAGTTGGGACTCCTGTTTGCAGACGATCGAAGACGTGTCCAACATAAGCATGACCTCATTTGACCACGGTCATAAAGATGTCTATTTCTGCCCTAATATTTAAGTAAGAAGATCCAAACTTACTGTTTTACAAAAAATTAATTGTTTGTATTGAGCATAAATATCTCGTTGTGTTACACGTTTGGATCGAATAAAAACAGCTCATTTCACAGCCGATTGTTTCCTTTGTCGGCATGGATGACTTCATTGTGAGTTATTATTATGTAAAAATTGAAGTGAATCTACAATATCTTTACAATCACTCGACAAAATTCAACCTCCTGAAATATTCTAAAATATCGATTTATTATTTCAAGAAATCTTGTATCAATTTTTTTGTGAAGTATTTTATGTCTGGCCTAGGAAAACATTGGTTACAAATACATACAAAGACACGTGTTGACTGTACATGAACGGTCATAACCCGAAGGAATCAAACATTTTGCTGGTAACTGTGCAAGTCTCGTTATTTTTTTTAGATTTAATTCATGAGTGCGCATATACAGTTATAATGTTTTTATTTTCTCTATGGTATACGATATTACATACAGTAATTTAAATGAATAACTTAAATACATTGTCCCTATACGGCTTTCACCCTTAAACATGTTAACACTCCAAGATAAATGGTGGCCCACCTTCTACAACGCTCAACCATCATTGAACCAATATAGTTTTAACGAGTTGGAGTGGGGGTTCATTACGCATTAACCCAGCAGGTACAAGACATTGCAACGCAACGCTGGCCCAACATTACAGCGGAATGGGTGAACGTGTCCTGCTTGCTGGGTATCGAACGAATTCGCTCATGCTTGAAAAACTGAATACTCCCGTTGCACAGTAGAATTATAACTAAAAATAAATTGTTATATTGTCAGTATACAAATATGCAATGTAGAGGCTCTCAGCGGGTGATTTGAAATGTAAAAATCACACGATAATAATACAAATATTCACAGAAATATATGTAGTTTCACTAGAGCTATTATGAAGATGCTCCAGATTAAGCCGGCTCTTGTTGACATTCTGAATATTGTATGTTTTTGAACAATGTTTTGTGGAATCGCTAGTACTGAAAAGTAAGGAACTCTTAATTGGTGCCAATGTCTGTTTAAGTATCTGAAGGGGTGTCTACCCATCAAACACGAGAAGTTCACCCAATCCTGGTTTATTGTTGGGCCAGCGTCGAAGACAGTGGCCCAACATTAAACTAGCATTGGGTGAGCGTCTCGTGTTTGCTGGGTACGCGTAGAATCGTGCAAAGCGTGTATTAACTGATTTTTGAAAGCTGAGGGGCATGCACAACTATGCCCCAGTATTGTACTGACCTGGACACCCGACAGGCGCATGCCACTATGTCAATGCTGGTTTGGTGACGGCCCGATGTCGCAGACTGCGGACGATCATTGATCCAGCATTGGTTCGGTGTATCGCTGTTGCTAGCTAGTCGGTTGATTTCACATTTCCTGGCTTTTGTTGGTCATTTCTAGGTATATCCAGCAAGCGCGTGACGCTCGCCTGAGGTTGGGCCAACGCTGGCCATCGTCGACGCCGATGATCCTGGTTGGCCTAAAAGCTGCCTGATATTTGTGTCTGCTGGGTGGCTTATTCTGTTCATTGATTATTCATTATGGCACAATCCAAGATCATGGCCAAAGTAAAATAGGATTTTTCGACAAATAAAGGTAGGAACAAGTGTAATACCTCTTTTTCATGTAATTTTGACTGGAAGATCCATTTCTTATATTATTTTCATGATTCTAGGTCATCCTACAATGTATGTCAAAAGGTTAATTTAAAGGTCAAATAATCGAAAATATGATTTTTACCAAATAAAGCTAAGAAATTGTGTAATACCTTATTTACATGGGATTTTGACTGGTAAATCAAAAAACACATCATAATGTAATACCTCGTCTTGAAGCGATTTTAGTGGATAATCCATTCATGATATTATTTTGGTGATACAAGGACTTTTTCAAGATCAAAAAGTAAATTCCGAAGTTAAAATGTAAAAAAAAATGAAGATTAAGGGTATTTAATGTCACTTTTAAGGTCAAGAAAAACAAGTATAATAACTATTTATTTTTTCAAAGAGGCAACCGACCTAACCTAACTTACTGGAAGATCCATTTCTGGTATTATTTTTGTGATTGATTCAACTTCATTTCGAAATGTCTATTTTAAGGTCAAATGAACGAAAATATGATTCTAACAAATTAAAATAACACTTGTAAAGTAATACCTTCTTTCAATTTGATTTTGAGATGTACATCCTTTTCTGGTAGTAGTTTGATCCAAAGGCTCATTCCAAAAACATTTTACACAAATAAAAATTGAAACAAGTGTAATCTATATTATCCTTGATGAGGTTTTAACTACATTTCTTGTAGTACAATGTTGATAGTTAAAGGTCATATTTCGAATCCTGTGTCTGGAGGGCAGTGTCATCTCATTCATCTCACCATCCTCAGGAGGTTCTCCTGGCCCAGTTTAGCCTGTATGTGCACAAAAGTGGCCTAAAACCCCATTCATTTTATTTCATTTGTCATATTGATGGGTATAAGGTTATTTACATGTAGCTATTTTTGACTGAATAATGTGTTCTTCGACGGCTCCCCACCGTCTTTTATCGTTTTCCCGTTACCCTTTAACGCCACCAGATGCTCTCTATCTCCCGCCAATTGCCCATCAGCACATTCCAATCGCCATATAACGCCTCTCCGTCGCCCTTTAACACTTACTCATCCCCTTTGCTTCCCCTCCATCGCATTTTAGGGCATGCCATTACCATTTTCTCGTCACCTTTTAATGCCTCATTGTTGCCTCATTGTCGCACTTTTGCATCGCCTCGTCGTTCTTTAACGCCTTCCCATCACCCTTTAACACCTCCCTGTCATAAAACCACGCCCAGTGCGTCAGTTCAAAAAGGCTAATTGAGAAGCTATCAGGCAACAAGTTAGAAGCTGCTTGACCTCATTTTTCAGAAAACAGTCCCAGCCGTTCTGTTAATGATAATTGGTTGAAACTTATATTCATCCTAAATCAATGCCTGAACAAATTTATACCACCTAAAATGACTTCCCCTCGGGAAAATCTACTTTGGCTATCCAAATCACTCCTTGCATCTATTCGAAAAAAAAACATCTTTATATAGCAAAGCAAAGCGTAAGAATAAAGCTGACCTTTGGGCAAAATATAAATTATGTAAACGGCAGACCCAGCGTGCCATCAGGTCTGCCAGGTGGTCTTTTTTGAAAAACAAACTTTCTAAATCTTTAGAAAAAAAAAATTCAAGACCACTCTGGCGTTATATTAAATCTAAACGTCAGGATGGAAATGGTGTCTCTCCCTTGAAGGAAAACGGCCAGCTGCATTCACATAGCAGACGTAAGGCCGAAATACTAAACAACCAACTCTGCTCAGTTTTTACCTCGGAAAACACCACGAATATACCTAAATTAACAGGACCACCGAATACTGAAATGCCTAAATTCGAAATTACCGTTTAAGGTGTAACTAAATTACTTGAGGGTTTAAACGGTGGAAAGGCATCTGGACCGGACGAGCTCCCGAACTTGATTCTGAAAAATGCTGCCAACGAAATATCTCCTTTTCTTAAAATTATTTTCGACCAATCTCTACAGACGGGCAAATTATCAGATGACTGGGTAGAGGCTAATGTTGCCCCAGTCTTAAAAAGAAGGGATCGGCACTCTCCGGCAAACTACAGGCCGATATCCCTCACATGTGTTTGTGCCAAATTACTTGAACACATCATTTGTAAACAAATTATGTCCCATTTTTCGGAAATCAAAATTTTAACACCTGTACAGCATGGCTATCGATCAAAACACGCGAAAGACAGCTTTTGATTACAACTGATGACTTTATTCAAAATTTTGAAAGCAAGACACAAACAGATGTGGTTGTCTTGGATTTTAGTAAGGCCTTTGACGTCGTCCCCCACCAACGCATCTTGCACAAACTTGACCACTGTGGGATTCGGGGAACAACTCTTAATTAGATTCAAAATTTTCTGACCAATAGAACCCAAAAAGTAGTAGTTGATGGCAGCTCTTCAGAATCAGCTTGCGTGAGGTCCGGTGTGCCCCAGGGTACTGTTCTGGGACCCCTACTCTTTTTGACCTATATTGATGACCTCCCTTCCACGGTCTCCTCGCAGGTTCGTCTCTTTGCAGATGACTGCCTCCTAAATCGCCCGATAAAATGTCGAGCAGATCAGGAGCAGCTGCAGAGAGACCTATGACTGCGTTACATGACTGGGCAGATCAATGGGGGATGTGTTTAAACCCCTCGAAATGCTCGGTCCTGAGGGTGTCCAAGCCGAAATAAAAAAACCCTGGAATTTGAGTACACCCTTAAAGGCGAAACACTAGCAAACGTTCCATCAACACCATATCTTGGTGTTTGCCTTAGCGAGACCCTGGAATGGGAGGCCCACATTAACAAAATTACAAGTAAAGCAAATTCCACTCCGGGCTTCCTTCGGAGGAACCTGAAGGCATGTCCCCCTAAACTAAGGGACACTGCCTATTTCTCCCTGGTCAGATCATCTTTAGAATACTCTTCAGCAGTTTGGGACCTCTTTAGACAAAAATATATTGATAAATTAGAAATAAATCAAATATCAGCAACAAGATTTGTCACCCAAAATAATAGACAAACAGCCAGTGTGACATCTCTCATTCAGAACCTGGGCTGGACTGACTTGAAAACGAGACATAAAAATTCTAGACTTGTAAGCATGTTCAAAATTTTAAATGAGCTATTCGAAATTCCTATCAATGACCGTTTAATCCCAGCGGACAGAAGAACACGTGGTGGGCACCATTAGGCCAATAAACATCTTAGAGCAACTATCCCTGATTAGAATTCTCTTCCAGCAGCTGCTATAGAATCAAAAACTGTGGCAGCGTTCAAGAGTCAACTGGTTGACTAAATCCACCAGCCCTTTCCCCCCTCTAGCCTGATACTCCAAATAGGAGGTGCTCCTGGATAACATTTCAAACATTTCAAAGTTCAAAGTCTCCCCTTATTGTCTCTCGATCAGTCTTTAGTGACTCTGTGATGCCCTTTGACGCTTTATCGTTGCCCTTTAATGCCTCCTCGTTACCTCTTAACACCCCCGTCATACTTGAACGCATTTCACTTGCTCTTTTATGCCTCCCCATTGTCTTTTAACGCCTCTTCAGCGCCCTTTAAAGCCTTCCCGCCTATCCATCGCACTTTTATGCGTCTCCATAGCCCTTTAACGCTTTGCCATTGCCATTTGACGCTTAAGTTAAGTTAAGTTAAGTTAAGTTAAGGAGATATTTGCACCTTGAGCATGCTTTAATCATTAAAAACCTAGCATTAAAAACCTAGCAGAATATTATCCAGTCAAAATCACACCTATACGAGGTACTATGCGTCTAATTTGTTGCATATATGTTTTTCACGTTCCCGGAAATTGAGAGGGCTGGGTATAGTATTTAAGGTTCCGTTTTATGTTAGGAGAGGAGGGGTAGAAAAACATAAACACATGTTTTTTTAGCTTGATAGAAGAACTGAATAAAATGAATGATGTAAATACAATTTACATGTATTCCTTAAATTTCACTGCTTTTTCATGGTATAATTCCCAGTAAAGTATTGCTTTACGTCACGTTTTGGCACTAATGATCATTTATGTGACATTGTAATGTGATAAAAAGACAGTACAGAGCATTGATGAGATGAATGATGTACAGATGATGACGTGAGTTTGGGGTTGATAGGGCACGGTGGGTTGTTGAGAGCGTTTTCCTTCACACGCCCGTGAATATAAGGGTTCTGGGGATGTTTGGAGGTTTACCCTCAGGCATGTCCATATGTCCAGAGACTCAGATCGGATAGTCCACAGAGTAACAATAGCTGAAGGTAACTATATTGCCGGTTGTTTAAGGCTACCACGGCCAAAATAAGTGCCTGAACTGACATTGACACTTAATACTTTGAGTAGGCATAAAACACTTAGGTATACACTATTTAGTCATAGCAATTTCCTTCTTCTAGAGTCATTGGGGGCAATCTTGGATTTAACACTTTTCTGGTAGTCAGATTTGTGAGACTTTTTCCTGCCATTAAATACATCTCATTGCTGACAAAACCTCTGGAAAACATCTTTGGTATAATTTCACTGGGTGTTCGAGTGGATGTTTGCATAAATCGACCACCGATTATCTCCGCTTGTAATCAACATAACCTCATGATTTTTATATCAAAATGTTCTTTAATTCGAAAGGATTTCACTGAAACAGGCTTTGAGTCACGAAATAGTCACATATATCATTTATTGTCAATTTCTGATATGTGAATGATTGAAATTGTATTTAAAATGTCACACATATGAAAATCTTGCTATTTCAATTATCAATATACCTTAAATTACAAATAAATTATAGGCGTGACTATTTAGTGACTTAGAACCTGTTTCAACGTAATCCTTATGGCTATAAATGTACATGTAGACATTTAAATCATCAAGTTATGTTGATTACAAGCGGAGATATAGCGGTTTGAACATTTTGCGGCCATCTTGGACGCCATCTTGAATAATGGAAAAATCTCCAGCGGGAATCACGGGGAGTTTTAGTATGTTGTTTCTAATGGTATTGGGGAGGTTTCCTGAAAAATTCAGCTTTGGTATATGTTTTCCCCTTGAGCATGATGACATGTCGAATACCATTCGCCTGTTAGGTGTCTGTATTCGCCCGGCGGCCTTTTTATCGCCTTCTGAAGAGGGCCACTTGCCAGATACCGGATCGGTGTTGAGTCATCACGTTGTCTATTTGATACAACACCAACTCGACCAATGATATTATGTTTTACTCTTTTACTCTGACCGGCGATGTAAGCAGAATCTGAAAATCTGACAAAGAGGGTTACTAGAGTAATTTATCGTGTTTATTCAATTTATTATTTAACTTTTGGACTAGAAAAGTATTATTTATTTATTGATATTCTTTAAAAAAGCTACATTTTAAAATTTGTCTAAATACCCTAACTACACGAGTTACAATGATATTAATGATCTGACAGGGCTTCCACAGAATTTAATAAATACAATTCCGTGTATTTCTTCTGACTTTTGTCTCGGAAATGTGATGTTTTCCCTGTGCTAGATATAAATAAGATGCCTCGTCTATATCACCTGATGTTAACCCTAAAAGCTCTGATCTATTTGTGTATAAAACCCTTATAAATAATCGACTTTACACGTCAGAATTTGACGTCTATAGACGTCAAATTCCGACGTCTAAAGTCCATCCCCGAGCTGGAAGGGTTATGTATACTGCATACAAAGATTCAGCGAGTGAGAATATTTTCATAACTGATGTAATTTTGTTGATGGCTAGTTAGTCTGAATAACCGTGACACCCATACATGAACTTGTTGTTATGAAATAACACTTTGACAACGACAAAAGTTACCACCACCAGATAAAACTCCCTGTGTTTTTCCTGCATTTCCAAAAATCACATAATCGTGTGTTCTCCATGCAGGGAATTTCGCTTAAGCTGTTGTCCCTGATTACCTTTTTAAGACCTAGATATTCTTGTTCATATTCAAATAGGGCAAATCAACACACTAATCACATTTTGCACAAATGAACGACGAAAAGTAGTGTGATGATATCGATCAATCAATCAATCAATCAATCAATCAATCAATCAATCAATCAATCAATCAATCAATCAATCGGTCGGTCGGTCGGTCGGTCGGTCGGTCGGTCGGTCGGTCGGTCGGTCGGTCGGTCGGTCGGTCGGTCGGTCGGTCGGTCGGTCGGTCGGTCGGTCGGTCGGTCGGTCGGTCGGTCGGTCGGTCGGTCGGTCGGTCGGTCGGTCGGTCGGTCGGTCGGTCGGTCGGTCGGTCGGTCGGTCGGTCGGTCGGTCGGTCGGTCGGTCGGTCGGTCGGTCGGTCGGTCGGTCGGTCGGTCGGTCGGTCGGTCGGTCGGTCGGTCGGTCGGTCGGTCGGTCGGTCGGTCGGTCGGTCGGTCGGTCGGTCGGTCGGTCGGTCGGTCGGTCGGTCGGTCGGTCGGTCGGTCGGTCGGTCGGTCGGTCGGTCGGTCGGTCGGTCGGTCGGTCGGTCGGTCGGTCGGTCGGTCGGTCGGTCGGTCGGTCGGTCGGTCGGTCGGTCGGTCGGTCGGTCGGTCGGTCGGTCGGTCGGTCGGTCGGTCGGTCGGTCGGTCGGTCGGTCGGTCGGTCGGTCGGTCGGTCGGTCGGTCGGTCGGTCGGTCGGTCGGTCGGTCGGTCGGTCGGTCGGTCGGTCGGTCGGTCGGTCGGTCGGTCGGTCGGTCTGTCAGTCAGTCAGTCAGTCAGTCAGTCAGTCAGTCAGTCAGTCAGTCAGTCAGTCAGTCAGTCAGTCAGTCAGTCAGTCAGTCAGTCAGTCAGTCAGTCAGTCAGTCAGTCAGTCAGTCAGTCAGTCAGTCAGTCAGTCAGTCAGTCAGTCAGTCAGTCAGTCAGTCAGTCAGTCAGTCAGTCAGTCAGTCAGTCAGTCAGTCAGTCAGTCAGTCAGTCAGTCAGTCAGTCAGTCAGTCAGTCAGTCAGTCAGTCAGTCAGTCAGTCAGTCAGTCAGTCAGTCAGTCAGTCAGTCAGTCAGTCAGTCAGTCAGTCAGTCAGTCAATCAATCAATCAAGGTGATATATTTTTTATCAATTATTAATTAAATTATTAATGAAATAATCAATTAATTAATTATTTAAATTAATTTATAAATTAGGATTCAATACAACGGCATTGATTAACCTGGCTATATTTTGCCATGAAGGGATATATTTTGCCATGAAGGGACATTCATTTCAATTAATGAAATAATCAATTAATTTATTATTTAAATTAATTAATAAATTAGGATTCAATCAAACGGCATTGATTAACCTGGCTATATGTTGCCATGAAGGGACATCCATTTCAATGTAGCGTAGCATTCTCGTTTAGTAATAAAAGACGAGAACAAGCCATCATAGAATTTCCATGAATTTGTGTAGCCTGTCATGCTTGGTAAAACTTTGTGTACAGCTTGTTTGTCCTCAGAACCACATCGCAATGAAAACATGCAGATGGGACGTGCTCATGTTTTGGTCAACATGTAAATAAGGCACAGGAGCGCCTCATGTGCAAGAAAGTGAACTAGGTCTACATGTATGGGCGGGACATACATGTGAAATAGATATTTTACCCAAATATTTGATGTATATTACTATCCAGCAACTACCATACAACATTACTAATATTATTAAAAGCCGCAAGTCAAAGATTCATGATCGCTCTTTCTGATGACACCATCACCAAGTTTATAGGAGAAATAGTTTTTGAGTTACATGCAATTTGGTGAACTTACTGTCCAAAATTAACAGGCCGGAGTTAATTTCTTCCTATGCATTTCAGTTGTAACTCGTGTAGTCAGGATATTTAAACAAATTTTTAAATGTAACTTTTTTAAAAGTATATCAATAAATAAATAAATAAAAAATACTTTTCTAATCTAAAAATAAATAATAAATGGAATAAACACTATAAATAACTCCAGTTACCCACTTTGTCAAATTTTCAGATTCTGGTTGCATCGCGGGTCACGGGTACTTATTGTGAATCGTTAGTTTTATAACTTTTTCTTTAATGTAATTTTTTTCTAGTATATCAATAAATAAATAATACTTTTCTCATCTAAAAAAATAAATAATAAATGGAATAAACACGATAAATTACTCCTGTAACCCGCTTTGTAAGATTTTTAGAATAAGATTTTGTGAATCGCTTGTTTTAAAAATTAAAATACTCTAATTTGAATTACAAATTAACGTTTATTCTTAAGAAACGGAACATTTTAATCGATTCTAATTTAATATGAATGGATACAAAACATGTATTTTCAAACATTGTGAGCAATAACGGTAAAGACATTTAAAAAGGAATAATTCATATTTTTCAATTTTAAATGTTATGTATGCCTATATGATACCATTGCAAACAACCGTGTGCAATATCCAAGAAGCATGTTAAATATTAGCACTTTTATTGACCATAATATAATTTTTTTTGTCTTTACCGATATGGCTTAAATAGTGTATTTGGGTCATTTTCAAACATTTTGAGCAATAACGGTAAATACATTTAAAAAAACAATAATTCAGATTTTTCAATTTTAAATGTTATGTATGCCTATATGATACTATTGCAAACAGCCGTGTGCAATATCCAAGAAGCATGTTAAATATTGATCATAATATAATTTTGTTTTGTCTTTACCGGTATGGCTTAAATAGTGGGCAATTTCATAACGGTAAAGACATAACATGAAACGGTAAAGACGTTTCTGTAACGGTAAAGACGTTGTTGTAACGTAAAAAAATCATTAAATACATATTTTGTACTTATATACCGGTACTTATATACCAGTTATCTTTGCCCATAATCAAATCTTGTTCACTTTAAGAAAAAAATGGTAGAGTAGATCCTGGAATGTATGTGCCAGTAGTCCAAGGGCTGTCAGAACTCCCCTCACCCCTCTCTTTATACCTGCCACCTTTTTTGCACATACTAGGATGTCTAAGGGTGTCAAAAAGCCATGCTAGTCACGTGACTCGCGGTTGCAAAGAATCAGAATATGTAATCCAAGATGGCCGCCAATCTGGACATATTTTTCCATTTTTGGGCATTTTGAACAAATCATTCATTTTAAAATATAATTGCTTTAGTCCGTAGCCTATCAACCTTATGTTGTTACTTATACAATGTTGGTTTAGATGTTTCTTATTCATTTTTTTTTGCTGAATTCATATCCGATGAGTGCTAGCTTGAAAAATTTGGGCCTTTGTCTAAAAACAAGGTCAAAGGTCAATTTCAAAGTCAAACATGATTTTTCACAAAATGAAGCTAGGAACAAGTGCAATAACTCATTTTCACGTGATTTTTTTTACTAACAATTATATCGTTGATGGGAGTTATTGGTATGTCAAGACAATTTTTCAGCACCCTTGTAGGAATGGAGTTCGGATCACATGATTTTGATGATGAGCCCAAAAAAAGCTTTTTAATTTCATCTTCTGTCGCATATTCAAAATCGATTTGGAGGTATACACTGTTCCTAGCGTTATTTGGTAAAAAATATATTTTTGCTTACTTGACCTTGAAATTGATCTGTTGACCTTTTTCATGACTTTGAGTTCATGAAAATATATAACAAATAGCTTGCCCATTAAAAATCAAATGAAAAGGAAAGAGAGGTTTAAAAGCTAGATCTCACTTACGGTCAAGTTCTCCCTGTCAGTTAATTGCGGCTAAAAAATGCCTGTTTCTTTACGTTTTTTCATATTTTTTACGGCTAGCTAGTGGTTGATGTAAGGTTACCTCACGGGCAGCACGAGTTTAACAGACGGTCAAGCTTACTTTTCTCTACAAAACATGTGGTCTGCGCCGCTTCCATGAGTTTACCTTTAGGTTACCATGGGGTTACCATAACGTTGTTTAACGGTCACTTTACGTGGCGGTCAGCACTCAGAGGTCATTGTTCAGTTATGATACGGCTGCTAGGGTCATAATTATGCGGTTTATGTAAGGTCTATGTACTGTCTTTGTACGGATCCCTATTTTTATAAAAAAAATGGACTGCTCCATCTGTGTGAATAGATCTTGGGAGTTTCTAATAAGACTCTGTATTGGCTGCTACATTTTCAAGGAAGAACTTTTGCTCAAAGTTGCAGCTGCAACAGCTGATTTGTCTTTTATTCAAGAGGAAGGAGAGACAAAGAAAATGTGGTGTGCAGACCTCTGGTGAACACTTGCAGAAAAACAGGCCTTATGGGATCTTAGGGTTAATATCAGGTGATATTGACTATATTGACTACTTCTTAAATTCCGTGATTCTCATTTGTGTAACTCGTGTAGTCAGGGTATTTGAACAGATTTTAAAATGAAACTTTTTAAATGTATATCATTAAATAAATAAATAATACCTTTCTAAACTAAAAATTAAATAATAAATCGAAAAAACACCATAAATTACACCAATAACCCACATTTCAGATTTTTATATTCTGGTTGCACTGCGGATCACCGGTATTTATTGCGAATCGTCAGTTTCATAAATATTTAAAAATGTAACTTTTTTAAAGTATATAAATACATAATTTAAAAAATATTACTGTTCTAATCTAAAAATGTATTAATAAATGGAATTAACACGATAGATAACTCCTGTAACCCAGTTTGTCAGATTTTCAGATTCTGCTTGCACCGCGGGTCCCCGGTATTTATTGTGAATCGTTAGTTTTATTAATTAAAATACTCTTAATTTTAGGTACAAATTAACGTTTTCCCCTGAGAAACGGAACATTTTAAGCGATTCTAACTTAATTTGAATGGATACAAATGATGATTTACGCACCAGATCTGTCCAAACTGGAACCGGATTGACCAAACCATCAAACATGCCTGCATGAAGGTTTGATCATTGGGTCCTGAACCGGTTTGCCAAACCATACATTTCTGTGGCTCAAACTGTTTTTAGATTGGCTGTAGATATATATATAGGTAGCTTTATTCAGTGAAAAAAGTACAGGTAATCATCACCATATAATAAATACAGGGTGTCACCATACTTGCCACCAGGGATAAAAACACTGAAAGAAGTCTAGCGAAAAATCTTATTTTCACAGTGGTCCATGTTGGCAAGATGGCAGCTGCAGGATGGAGTGAGGATGGGAATAATTCCAACCTAAGTAAATATTAAAGGCATCACATAGGCCTATAAAATTAAAAGGATGATGTCCAATAAAAACGAGCCAAACATGGGCCCATGTGTCGAAGTCTACCTGTTCATTTCTCAGATTAAACCTCCTAACTCCCCAGTAAATAGGTCTGTGTAACCTTTTTTTGTAGATCCGATAGACGACATTTCCGATTTCAGTACTGCAGGCAATATTGAGTCTTGCATATATCTTTTCATATATACCACTGCCTATTCTAATGTATATCCCAGGCCGACAGTCGACAATTCAGACTCTATAATCTAACTTTTGTTAACATCTTAGATCCGCCAATAGCAGACAATTCCGACTCTGAGTTAGTAGGACTCAGCTTACTTTTCTGCCAACTATGATCTATATCCCAGGCCGACAGTCGATAATTCAGACTCTATAATCTAACTCTTGTTAACATATTAGATCAGTCGACAGCAGACAATTCCGACTCTATAGTCTGATTTATAGTAGTCAAATGTCAAATATCAGTTTAAAACAAGTTTTAGATTGATCAGGTGACTCCTTGCTGCCATTACCTGATGCTCTGTGTTTTTTTGGTTGTCAAACATTTAGTCGCAGCCGCCGTTTAGTCGATCTGATTCCATTATAACGTCTTCCAGTTAATAGTTTGATAGGTAGCAGATCTTCCAAGATACTGTCAAGTTCATTTCGTTTGCGATGGGTTTTGAACATACGCTGCCCATAACTAACACCATGCAAAATTTCGAAAAATTGTCACCAAGTGCATGGTTGTGATGATTTTCCTCTCCGCTATAATCAATATTTTCACAGCAATTCGAATAATACTGCTAAGGTACGTAATTGTATCACAAACTATCTATTTGTTACCATGGTAACTGATGTGCGGGGTGACTGTTTTTGTTAATATTTTATATTAAATTACACCAAAGTGTGTAAATAATAATGAATAAAGTGATAGTTGTTGTGAAAATCCTTGCCTTTTTAATTTAAAAATTGCGTCTATGGTTTTCAAATTATTTTACTTTGATGACCCGTCGCCATGGCAACACCTACATTCAGCTATATTATGATTAAGTGGCGAAATCTAAGACACATTTTTCCACCACTGCGGTTTGTAAGGTATTGATAACACAACATTTTAAAATTGTGTTGGTTTTGGTGTCTATTCATCATAAAGTGCTGGTTGTCCAGGTGTAATATTGTTGAAATTATGTTTTTTTTGCCGTAATCAGGTCAAAAATTTGAAATGACTGCCACAAATGTAAAAAAATAAAATCAAAAATTAAAAATCTATATGAAATTTTCACGAAATGACATAACAGAGTGCACTATAATGTCAAAATAAATATTTCAATTGCAGTATGCGACATCATAATGTCAAAATATTGCATCATGATGCATGTGAGAACATGTAAGTTTAATATCAACATATTATAGTGTCCAGTTATATCCTTATAATGCCAGGATGTTTTCGAGTTTTTGATGGTCAAACATTTCCCATCCTCAGTCAGCAGCCGCCGTTTATTGTTGTCCATTGTATTATTCACTTCAGAATACTTGTTCCCTCAAGTGTAGGCTCGCACAATCAATTGCTTCAAATACTTTATGGAACACGAAGATAAATGGGCATTACAGCCACGTGGTAATTTTTTTCAAACATGATATGGTATAACTTCCTAAGATAAAAGTAAGGTGGGTAGACCACATACCATGTCCCCCCTACTTATATGCAGATGTGGTTGATATAAGCTTGCCCACTTCAGTTTTTTTCTTTGTTTATTTTTTGTGACAATTGGTCCATGGTTTCGCATGTATATTTGATATAACTGAATCATGTAGATTCAGTTTGAGTAATTACAATTTTGGCAAAATATCTTCTTTTGTTATGAGACCTAATGGAATTGAGGGATTGAGCCATGTCAGTAAGTCAGATCTTGTTCCCTGGTGGAATGTGGCCATATCATATTGAAAAGGTAAGTTAACCTTTTCACTACCATACATGACGGAAATTTCCGTCGTCATTCGTCAATGAACGTAACCATAAAATGACACAAATTTTCGTCAAATATATACTACATTTATGTATTTTTCGTCATTTGAAGCTGGAAATTGCGTTAGCAATTCCAGCTTCAAATGACGAAAAATAGAACTCCTACACCAGTATATCTGGATCCTGGCATGCACCCCGGCCTGGAAGTCAAAGGGTTAATGAGCATGTACAAATGGTGCTTAACGCCACGTTTTGTCAGTGAAGGTCATTTAAAGTCAGACAAAATATTCCACTGTCCTCATGTTGAATAATATTCTTGCTTGGAAGACGTTATAATCGAATCAGATCAACTAAACGGCGGCTGAAACTAAATATTTGACAAACCAAAACACGGAGCATCAGGTAATGGCAGGAAGAAGTCACCTGATCAATCTATAACTGGCTTTAAAATGATATTTAGCCATCAAAACATGGGTATAGACACCTCATATGTGCAGATATTTGTGTGATATGACACAAAATGGAATTTTCGGTAATGGCGGGTCATTTTGTCCCAGTTTACCCCTTTTAGACAATTCTGTCTAATATACCCTCATATAACCGGCTTTATAATGTTATTTGACCATCAAAACCTGGGTATTGACACCTCATATGTGCAGATTTCTCTGATAAAAGCCGATATAGGATACAAAATATAATTTTCAGTCATGGCGGAACTTTTTGCCTTGGTTTACCATTTTAGGATCGTTTTTATAAAGGTACCCCCCCCCCCCGCTCTAGATAGCTAAGATGTTTATATTTGTTTTGTTACCAAGAAACCTAATTATGAGTAAAGTTCAACGGAAAATTATTTTTAATCATTCATCCCACAGACTATTACTCACTCACTCACTCACTAGCAGCGATATGTCCATGCTACCGTTCTGTTTTCATGCTGTGTTTATAATAAATAAGTATATATTTAAGCACTAGAACGGACATGAATACTTTCTTCCTTTGGTCAGAGTGGAAAACAAAATTTTATTTTTAGAGTCGCTGAAATTCACCTGACACTAGTCTCCTAATTAATTTCAAAATGCTATTCCCTGAGATCACCTACTATACCCGTGCAGACTGGTTTATGTTGTCAAATTAGCCCTTTTGTCCCCTAATATGTCTCAAAGAATAATTTTCCATTCCTGAAAACTGGCTCAATTTCATGTAGGCATAACGAAAAAGACTGTACCTAAGGGATTTCATATATGATTTCCTGTGCCTAAATGACTTCACTTTCTAAAATGGTTTCCTGTATCCAAAAGATTTATAGTCCATAAATGATTTCCTGTACCTATATAATTTACTGTACCTAAATGATTTTATACACCTAAAGGATTTCCTGTATATAAATGATTTCCTGCACTTAAAGAATTTCCTGTACCTAAAGGATTTCCTGTACATATATGATTTCCTGTACTCAAATGATTCCCTGTACCTAAAATATTTGCTGTGCCTAAATGATTTGCTGTACCTAAATGATTTACTGTACCTACATTATTTTCTGCACCGTATACTCTGTACTTACATAATTTTCTGTGCCTAAGAGATGTCCTGTACCTAAAGAATTATCTGTACCTGAAGGATTTTCTGTGCCTAAATGATTTGCTGTACCTACATGATTTCCTGTACCGACATGATTATCTGTACTTACAGGATTCCCTGTACCTAAGATATGCCCTGTACCTAGCGGATTTCCTTTACTTAAAGGATATTCTGTATCTAAGAGATTCCTTGCACCTAAAGAATTTAGTGTACCTAAAGGATTTTATGTAGTTAAAATATTTACTGTACCTAAATGATCACCTTCACCTATCAGGTCTGACCGTCAGACTACCAGTCTGACCTTGACAACAGGTGCGCCTCACAGTTGTACAAACGGGAGGAGATGCGGGCAGCATGAATATGCATTATGGCGTCACCGGTTTACTGACTGTAGTGTGGAGGTCACACTCAGGTCAGATTGTTTGGGCTGCCTGAATATGCCAGGGAGGAGGGGTGTTCTGAACTAATAGTACATATATGTGTTATCCAGGAGTCTGCCGGTAGCAGACAACTGGATGGATGAAGATGCCAAATGATGTCCTGTACCCAAATGATTCCCTGTACCTAAAAAAATCCCTGTACCTAAAACATTTTTCTTGTACCTAAAATATTTTCTGTACCCAAATAATGTACTGTACCCAGATGATTTTCTGTACCTAAATGATTATCTGTACTTAAATGATTTTCCGTACCTAAATGATTCCCTGTACCTAAAATCTTTACTGTAGGCTTACCTAAATTATTTTCAATACATATAGAATTTCCTGTACCTAAACGATTTTCTGTAACTAATGGATTTACTGTACCTAAAGCACTTCCTGTGTTTCCTTTACCTAAAATATTCCCTGTACCTGAATAATTTCATGTAGACTACCTAAAAGACTGTACCTAAACGATTTCCCGCACCAAAGATATTTCTTGTATCTAAATGATTTCCTGTTCCAAACATATTAACTGTACCTAAATGATTTTCTGTACGTTAAATTGTATAACCAAACAATCACGAAACTGTTTTAACAATATACAATATATGGCAACTGAATTCATTTTGTCACCAACTTCAAGGCATCTTTGTTAGCGACAGCAATTGGTGACTGGTAAAGGATGAGTATGTCAGGTTGGATCAATTAGGCTTGAAAGAGTAAAAGTGTATAGAGGTCTGAAGACACTATTTAGCTATCAGACGCACTACATTATCTTTCTTTTTTTAGGACATATTCCATCTCCAACGAGGTCTCTGTTTGTCATGCAACTGTTGCTCAAGCCTTCCCCTAAGCCACCGCTTATACCTTTTGTATATCATGAAGTCATTTAATCACGAAATTGGAATTATTTTAAATAAAATGCGACGTTTTTGTTCATATGTAGAAATTCATGGTATTATCTCGGTACAAAATCACAATAATATATTTCAGCAACTCTTTTAAAATGATCGTGATTAATTAGTTAATATAATCCCTCATTTTTTTCGACTGGAATGACTTATTGACTTAATGAGTGTGACAATATTGACTTTATAGGCTTTTATAGTTGTACACAGTTTGTAATTTAATCTGGACAAAATACAAATGACATCGTGCAGCTGACAAGGAACCAGTAGTGCCTCAACATTGGGCCAATATCGTTTACGCTGTCACAATTTTGAAACGGCGCTTGGCAAGTTCCGGCCACAACTCTATCAACGCATATGGCTTTAACTATCAGATACTGGTTCCTAGTACTGTGGTACTAGCAGAAAACACAACAGATGTGTAAACTTAAAAGCTCATGACTGATGATGGTGCTTCTCTGTAGCGTGTTTCTAGCTACAACTCCAGTTCAAATATAGTTTTAATCTGCCCCAGTCATCAGCCTTGACTCTTTCATTCAGATCATCATAGAAGGCCTACAATATTTACAAATAATATGTGCCGCCGCCTTCCTACTTCAATGCAAAACGGGATTTAGTACTTCTCATGAATTATGGTGTATGATGATTCATTTGAAGCTGACATCAAAGCTGAATAATAATTAGCACAACCCCATCATGCATATCTTGCTAATGGATGGGCGTTAATGCATTCCTAGAGCTATTATATGTAGCTTTATTCATTGTTCACTCGAAGCATTCCACAACTGATTGTTCTTGGGGAAAATAAATGGTGTACTTCTTCACAGCCTCATCTGTTCTTGTTCGTGTTCTTTGGACGTATTTTTTATCTTAAAATGAATGATAGCTAACATCATTTAAAAACAACCTGATCTACTTTAGTCGCGTTTCATTTGATATTTCTAACAGCACCTGCCTGATCAATTTCAGACAATATGTCTGCTGTGGGAAAACAGTTTGAATGCGCCTATTTGAGCATTGAACAGGTTAATATGCACGACGATCTCAGCTACCGATTGTGATATTTAATGTATAGCTAATTGGCATGGGGCTGTATATTATTTCAATGGAAAGATACAAAAATGTGATAGATTTCTAAATCAGAATGTAAGATGCATTTGATACATAGTATACTCTTATCTACGAAGATGTCGTAAGGGAGCTTAGATTGACAAACTGTGAGGAGCCTGAGCGATTATATGGCTTTCAATTTGACAATATCGCGAATAGAACAAATTGACTAAAAATAGCACAAATAATATGGCGTACACAGCGTGACGTTGGAAGACACATCTAGCAGAAACAAATCAGGTCACGATCATTTAGTGTTCGCACCATAATTGAGTGTTTTATATTTGACGTAAAATACACACGATATGCTAATGTGATCCACAATAATACTTGGCAGACAACCAAATACCAATGTTGTAAGTGGCCACATCGTCACACAAGCTATCCATTAAATGCGAGTTTTATCTTAATTTTTCTACACGCAGCCCAGGAGCATTAAGCACTAAAACACTAGGAACCCGAAAAAAACGCAGAAAGCTGAATTTTTCAGGGATGGTTCACTGACATCTCCTGAGTAGAAGTGCATAAAATCCCCAAAAAAACCGGTTGTGTTAAACGCGTGGGAGTGTAAAATTCAAGATGGCCGCCATTTCGCCGATTTAGAAAATTAAACAATTGCTAATGTCATATATCATCGTGTAATATATGATTTGAGGGGTCAGAAAAACATTGTAATTTTGTTTTTTATTCCAACGTCATAATAACACTCTCCATTGATTTTTTGGCGAATTTATTGAAAAAGATATATCAGCAATGACGCCGTAAGTCGGCTCCAACATTGCATTTGTACATCATGAAGCAAATGGTAGACCTACTCTGATATATTTTCAGGGTGTCTGATACATTATTATAATGTTTAGTATTAGTATTTAGAGTAAAATTAGTTACTAACATATATATAATGATCATATATATGTTACTAACTAATTTTACTCTAAATACTAAAACTAATTATACTGTATTTTCACTAAAACCAACACCATACTGCTTTACAGGAAGGATCTAGACAAGCATATATGCATTACTAATGACTCTCAGATATTATACTGTATATTTACTAGAACCAACACCACGATGGTCTAAAACAATAGTGGGTCAAGTCGACTTGACAGCGAAATTGTGTTTATATTTTATATTTTTTACCTGCAAGAGCGATTTACAGAAGCAAAATTGGGATCAAGAATACACCAAGTTGACTTAGCGCATTGTTACTCCAGGAACACAGAATATACAGAGATTGTTCCTAGATCATCAATTAACTAAGTCCAGGCATTTCCCCTGTGTTGTCTCCACAATTCTCAGAATAAGAATGCGCTAAGTGCACTTGCACCGTTTTTCTTCCAGAAACAGAGCCCATATAAGCATATAACACCAGAATAACAATGTGTCAAGTCGAATTGGTCCTGTGTTGGACAGATATTATGCTGATATGTGCTCCTTTTCATGAGAATAACAATGTGCTAAGTCGACTTGATCTGTTGTTTTAATCTAAATTTGGAATAAATTCAAACTTTATACATATTATAGGTGACTTAGCTGGTTATTATTCTAAAGGCCAAAAAATGCACTTAGCACACTATTGTTTTAACCCATCGACCATACAAACTAATCACATTGCATTTTCACTAAAACCAACATAATGACTCATTTTGTGTCAACAAGACATGCCCACGGCCATCAACGCAGAATACCCCAGGAGCATTAAGCAATAAAACACTAGGAACCTGGAAAAAATGCAGAAAGCTGATTTTTTAGGGATGGTTCTCTGACATCTCTTGAGTAGAAGTGCATAAAATCCCAAAAAATCCCGGTTGCGTTAAACGCGTGGGAGTGTAAAATTCAAGATGGCCACCATTTCGTCAATTCCGCGAACCAAATATTTTCTAATAATTATCATATATGTTCGTGTAATAGATGAAGGTTCGCTACAAGCCAACAGCATTTGAAGTTCAAAGACAATATATATGGCGCTACATTTTAATAATCCTGATAACCCAGTACACTCGTGTGTGCCCGATATTGTTCAGAAGTCAAAAGCTTAACAACCCTATTGTATCCAATATCTTACATAATTATGCACGTTACCATTACTTACATAGACACAAGGGCATTGTTTTTGCTGGGTACAAAGCCATATTGGCGGCCTGATGGCAATGAGGGGGCTGATGCTCTGGCCAAGGCTGCCCTGCATAAGACAAAACAGTTTTACTATATACCTTATACTGATTTTAAGTACAACATCTTTGTGTACCTCGACGACATTTTGCAAGTTGAATGAAATGTCACCATCAAGGTGTCCCAGGTACAACCAACCATTAAGCGGTCGAAATTTTACCCCATTGGAATGCAGAAAAGATGGTTGTCTTATGCAGCGACATGACCTTTATTTGTTTTAAAAATGTCCAATATTACCATTTTTATGATTACAATTATGTTTTTATGTAAAAATATCATCGGGAACGAATTCCTCATACCTTAGAACCCATAAAACGATATATAAAATGACTATGTTTGATGTCAGCATATTTCCATTCGACGGAATTGGCGAAAAGGCGGTTATCTTGGATTTATCCAATTTTTATGATTACAATTATGTTTTAATGTAAAAGTAACACCGGGAATAGATTCCTCCTACCTTGGAACCCAGAAAACCATGTATTACACGACTATGTTAGATGTTAGCTTATTTACATTCGACGAAATTGCCGAAAAGGCGTCCATCTTGGATTTTTCACTCCCACACATTTAGCAGAAGCGGGATCGCTAGGGATTTTATGTGTTTTAACTAAAAACACATAAAAACGGTAAAAAAAAGTATGTCCTCTTTATAAAAATGTAGATGAGTGGCTAGGGAAAAAATGATATATTTATGATCTATAAATCCAGAATGGCCGCCACTGACAATGTGCACAATTAAGCAATTAGGCTCTTCCTGTATAGACATATTGAGATTTTCATAGGGCTTCGTATTCAAGAACATTGATATATACTTTTTAGCGAAAAGCTCTCCTTTAACATATCTTTTTTACGTTATTTATATTATTATTTTAATATGAAATGCTTCATGACATTGTTTTAAATTCCAATTTCATTAACACTTGGATGATTCTATAATTGTTCGAGGCTCAATAGGCCGACATATTACACTTGAAACAGCTATCTCACAATCTGTATATAGCTCTCTAGACGTCACTCAATAGATTCGTTGACGAGTCATAATACAGCAAAAATGTAAATTAGCTGTTTCGGTAAGTGCGACATTCCGTGACTTATGGCTTAAATTTTAGCTGTTTTTTTTACAACGAAATGGTTAAGTTTGCGTTTTGTTGTTCAATCATTTAACTAATAGATTCGCGTATGCGAGTACTGCATCGTCAACATGATGTTAATTACCTCTTGGACAAGCATTGCGCCAATGCCACACGAGTGCTTCAAAATCGTACACAAGAATCCTTCCAGAAAAACACAAGACAATGATCCAATGCCAGGCAAATGCTGGGCCAACGTTGAAGGCTGTGTGTCATCTCTGTGGCAGCATTGGGCCAATGTCCAGTGTTAGCCGGTATTTGTTGTGGCAATGTGGCAACGCTATATCCCATACAATGGCCCATGAAAACCGGGATCCCAGCAAACACGAGACGCCGAAACAATGTTGGGCAGATACTGGCCCGAAATCGTGGACGGTGGGCCAACATCAACCCAACACCGGATCAACGTCTTGTGTCTGCCGGGATGTCAGATCCAATTAGAATATCATGACAAAAAATTGGCAATATTGACCACGTGGCAGTGCCATGACCAGAGCATCAGAGTTGCTCCAATACCGATGTGCCGGACATTCCACTGCCACACAGACACAAGCAGATATTTCATGGCAATATGTAATTAGCTCAATATAAATATATAACATACAATTAGGGCGGGATAGCGTCATGGCCGACACAACAGCGCCTTAGATAAAGTGTAGAACTTCAATGTGCCAACAGGCACATGACGTCGAGTCAATGCCGGTCTAACGCCGGCCCACCGTCTGCTACGCTGGTCCAACGTCAAACCAACACCAACCCAACGCCCTGCGTCTGCAGAGCATAATAACTAGTTCTTTGCTAGCAAAGAAAATCGTTTAGTGGCTACAATAAAAACATCTAGCATTTATTTATCAATTGAAGGTCAAGAAGGCTGTCACGTGTACCATGGAGAAGCGTATCTAAGTTGTAATTTTTTTTTATCTTGGTTAAATTCTCTATTAAAACGACTCTGTGTAAATGGTATTGTGGACATTCGATAAAAAAATGGTTTGTGGTTTCGTTACGTCCACATGTACATAGGGCATTAGCAATAATGTTCATGTTAAAAAGGTGGTGACTAAGCTCACTACATTCCATTTTGATTCTGGCCAAGATAATATTAATTTTTCTTCTGCCAATGTTATAATATGAGTTTGTATCGGACTTGTTGCTTTTTAAAAAAAAAATTAGTGAGTTTTTTGATGTCAAGTTTTTGGTAGAATCGTCTAGATTGTTCCAGAATTGGGTGGTGGCAGGAATATAGGATTTTCGAAAAGTTTCTGTGCGAGTGTTGGTTTGGCTTATATTTGAGTTGTTTCGTAGGTTGTATCTGCCTTGACTAGTTTCTTTAACTGTTTGAGGAATAATTGGTTTTAAATAAGAAGGGGTCCTATCGTGAAGAATGTCAGCATTGAGTATTATCATTAGTCTTCCCGTCGGGACTGCAGACTTTCCCATGAAAGTTCAGTGTAAATTTTGATAGATGGTGTGCCACGTATAGCCCCTGATACTATTTTATCTGCTCTCTTCTGAATTTTGTCAAAATGTTCCAGGTTTTCGTTAGTTGCATTTGAAAAAAGCTCGTTCGAGAATTCCAGGATGCTTCTGACAAAGCAAAAATAGAGAATTTCTAGACTTTTTCTGCTGAGCCAAAGACTGAGTGAATTTAAAATATCCAAACGTTTATTAGCTTTAATTGATATTTCATCAAAGTGTTTGTCCCATTTTAAATTTTGTTGTAAGGTAACACCTAAATGTTCAGAGTGGGGTATATTTTGTAGTTCTTGGTTATACATTCTGAGGTTATTTAAGTAATATTTCCGTAATTAACCACCATACTGTTTGTTTTTAAAGCACTGAAGCTGACAATCCATTGTTGCGCCCACGCTTCGTGTTTTTCGAGGTCGCTATTTAGTATTTGCGAATTAGTTATATGACAATTTGAAATAGATAAAAGTAAATTGTCATCAGCAAATAGAGTCAGTTTTGAAGTTAGGCCTTTTTCCATATCATTAATGTAGACCAAAAACAAAAGTGGTCCAAGGACGGAGCCTTGAGGAACTCCAGCGTTAATATCTGCCCAGAAAGACGACTCACCCTGTAACACCACCCGCTGCTGTCTATCAGACAAGTAGTTGCTGATCCATATAAGTAATTCCTCAGTAATTCCCATATTTTTTAGCTTGAATAGTAGCCCGGCGTGCCATACTTTGTCAAACGCCTTGGATATATCACCAAACAACATCTGTACTTTAAGTCCTTTATCAAATTGATGATATTTATAAATTAAATCGTAATCTCTAAAATAGTTGAACATGTGCTTAAAAATACACTTCTCCATTACTTTGCCTACAGAACTTAATAAAGACACGGGACGGTAATTATTAGGGGAGCTCTTATCGCCCTTTTTAAATATTGGGATGACATTTGCCTGTTTCCAAATATTGGGAAAAATTCCGCGCTGGAGGGATAAATTAAAAAGATTAGTTAGAGGTTTTGATATTGTTTTGGCAGTCAGCTTTAAAATGTGGGAACTAATTCCGACAGGGCCAGGTGCTTTTGATGGCTTAAGGGTAATCAGAATATCGTGCACTTCTTTCTCACTGAGGCGTATTGATGTTAAACGACCTTCTGTGATAAATTGAGCAGCAGGCAGTGTTGTGTGTGAGTCGTCCATTGTGTAATGCGAAACAAAGAATTTGTTGAGGGCACTTGCTTTGCTGATGTTATCATGAACAGCTTCGCCTGAAGGCAATAATAAAGCTGGCATGTTGTTAGATTTTGAGTTCCTAATGTGATGTTTGATTGTTTGCCACCACCCGCGACCACCGATATCTTTTAGTTCTAAATTACTGATTTGTTTGTTTTCGTATGTTTCTTTTGAAAAAGCCAAACTATGAACATATTCATTTTGAATTCTGCGATATTTTGACCAAGCTTCATTGTTGTTTTTTGATTTAGCGTTCCTAAATAGTCTGTCCCGCTGACGCCTTTTAGACCGCAGAAGGTTGGTGTACCTTGGTTGGTCGCCCTTTCGAATTGTTACAATTTTGTTAGGAATGAATTGCCTGGCGAGATTTATAAAAGATTGCGTAATGAGAGAGGTAATTTCGTTAACATTCTGCCGGTCTAAATATGATTGCCAATCGTGGTTTGTGATAGCCACGTTTAGCCCGTCCCAATCTGCTTCTGAGTACAGTCAGATTTGTCGCGATAAAGTGGTTTTGGGAGGGAGACCAATTGAGATATGGCAGGAAATTTGACAATGGTCGGTGGTCGCGAGGGGTGGGGTACTACTCACATTGCTGGCTCGAAGCGTAAGCGTAGGCGTGACAATGAATTGGTCTAGTATGGTGGCGGTATTAATTGTATATCTTGTTGGTTGGTCAATTGCCATAAGTAGAGAATTAGAATTAACAAAATAGTGCAGTTTGTTACCACTAGCGGAGCTCGGGTCAGCGTTAAAATCACCTGTTAAAATAATATTAGTATAGCCGGCTTGACGTATGGAATCATATATATATTGTAGTTGGTCCCAAAAAATAATACCAGAATTAGGCGGGCGGCAACACACACAAATAACAGTTTTTTTCCGTTTAGTCACCAACTCTATACATAGTATTTCCGAAGAGTTAATTTCAAATTCGGTTTTCCGCTTGGCAATCATATTTTCATTAACATACAAAGCTACGCCTCCCCAAGGTACGTCTCCTTGACCTCTGTCCTTTCTAAAAATAGGTAGGTAGCCATCAAGTGATAAATCCAAGGTTTTAGTGTTACATAGCAAAGTTTCTGTTACAGCAACGAGATCGAAGTGACCTTCAATTTCAGATTTTAGGGCGAGTAATTTTTCAGTGTAAAAGGCCACGGATATTGCAGTGCCACAATGACAAACATGATGATGGCGGTCCCGGGTTAAGCTCAACATCACCACATAGTAGTATTAAATATATCATAAGTGTCATGACGGATAAAACAATGGATGTAACGAGAATAAAGTTAAATACAGATGATACAACACGAACCTTATACCTGTGTCTATTAAATATGTCAATTCTAGCTCTGTACATTTCGAGATCCACCCCCATGACTCTCTAGGTGACATCACCATACTCACACCACAACCCGAGCAAACATCGGTGACAAAGATAGGTAAAATGAAAAAGAAACATAGTTTTAGAAAGAAACATAATAGTGTCAACAAAACATGAATAAGTACCGCATAACATGCATTGGCTTATCGATGAATGAAATTATCTCCCAACATTTTATAGAAAATTATAATTACAGTAACATGAGTAAAGTGGTATACGATTTCAAACAATATACACCTGACACATCAATCACAGTACTAACAACGATGAGTTCAAATACCCCATATATGAACAAGATATGCATATATATATATAATGACATGTGTAAACTAGTAAGTTAACTTGCGTAGATGGATAAGTGATATAAACAGCTGAACACGATCAAATAACAGCAAGATTGAATGAATATTGGATTAATCGGGATGGTAATAGCTGTTATATTAGCAAGGTGGAATAAGTTAAGTCTAGGTATCATATGAACAAAAGCGTTTAGCCACCGTTGGTTCAATGCTGGTCCACCGTCATACTACTGTAGCCCATCATTATACCAGCAGCTGGATGACACGTTGAAAAACCGCTGGTAAAATGCTGATTCACCGGCTACAATGCTAGTCCAACATTAATGATACGTAACACAAAGAGTAGGTAATACACTAGTATTAATAGCTGATTAATATAATTATATTAAGAATCATGGATAGCTCTTTGCCACAAAAAATAAATAAATAAATAAATAAAAAGTATGAGAAAGTAATATAAAGAAAAATATATTGGGCCGTCGCTGGATCAAAACTGGACCACCGTCATACGTCGCTAGCCCAACTTAGCAATAGCTCAATACCTGATATTGGTTGAGAGACGTATCTGTCTGATGGGGGGGGGGGCATTAAGTTGATGCATTAAATGAGAACATCTGATACATATAATATATCAATAGTAATACAATATAGTAATAATATTATATGAGTATTAGATATAGGTCTTCACTAGAAAGAATTATGAAAATATGCTCATGGTATCGATCCCTTGTATTAACATGATTAACAATGTAGAACAAAGTAAGCTATCGACTGAACAATACGTTGAGCCGCCGCTGTTTCAACACTGGTCTACCGTCTACATCGTAACGTTAAATAATAAGCAATACAACAATAGGCTATACAAGAGGTATCGACTGAACAATACGTTGAGCCGCCGCTGTTTCAATGCTGTTCCAATGACTACATCGCGACATTAAATAGTAGGCAATACAACAATAGTTTATACAAAGGTCTGAATGATAGCTGAAGAACATCATTATACTAATAATAATGAATAGCTCGTCACCAAAAAAACTTTTATAAATATAATGATAAAAACGCTTATATTTGTAAAGTGTCATAAGGTAAGTTATCATCTAAGCGATACATTGGGTCGCCACTGGTTCAGTGCTGGACCACCGCCCAACACTGAACCAGCAATGGCTCAATACCTTGTGTTGGTTGGGAAATAATTCTCTGTCTGGGGGGTAGGGGGGGGGGGAGGGCTGCATACATTAGGTTGGAGCATTAATGAGAACAGCTGATACACATATTAAATCGATATTATTAGTAGTGTCCGTAACTGAGAGTAATACAACAACAAAAACATTATCTGAGATATGTATAGATTAGTAGGCCTACGAATGACAGATATATATCATTATCAGGAGGACTTTTATCAAAATCCTGAAAAAATAGCACTATATTGATAAAAATTAATGATGTGGGATATAGTCTGAACGCTCAACTGATTGCACCAACATTAAAGTCATCGTATTGACAGGGTCATAATGAAGAGTAGAGGTGTTAATATACCAATAACTGTGTGTTCTCTACCCGAATCGCATACATTACTAAATAGTTCAGTTTTAATCACTGTGTGGCGTGTTGTAATAGAAGTGTGACAGGACTCCCAACTAAATAGTTCAGCTTTTAGTCACTGTAGTGTGTGGGGTGTTGCTATCGGGAAAGGTGTATATGGCCATAATATGTGAACATGTCCATAGACTAGTATTGCGTATGTTTTTTTAAATTTTGTGTTGCGCATTTATCAGTTAGGCGAGAAATAAATACGCAATTTAATTTCAGACATGCATGTCTAAAATAAGAAATAAAGGGAAAACTGATAAACGGGGCTTTCCGCACACTTGATACGTTGCCACAGCAACCCAAAATTTAAAAGATTTCCGCAATTGTAGTCTATGGACATGTTCACATATTAAAGAAGTAGGCCTATATTAAGAAGCAAAAATAAAATTATTGATTTTTTGATGATTTTAGCCTGATTGTGTCGGTTTTAATACAGAAGACATGTAATACTCTAGGCAACAGAAGGTTAACATTAGATAAATATAATAGTCTAGTCGCAGAAGAAGAATATTTGAGACACGTGATATCAGAGACCCCAGAGGATTAATACATGTGTTACTCTAGTCCGGAAAGGATTATTAAATAAAACATATGATACTCTAGGTATGAGAAGGTTAATATAGAAGAAATATGGTAATCTAGTCCACAGAGAGGCAATACACGAGACACACGTGATGCTATCGACCCTCTGGACCTCAGGGGGTTAATACACATCAAACTGTAGCCTATAGAGGGTTGATAAATAACATCTATGAAGCTCTAGGCATTAGTGGGTTAAAATAAGATAAACATGATAGTGTAGTCTACAGAGGGTCAAGACGATAAGAAACGTGATACTCTAGACCACAGAGGGTTAATACTTGCGATATTTTAGTCAGCAGAGGGTTAATAAATAAGACACGTGATACTCCAGACATCAAAAGGTGAATATAGAAGAAATATGATAGTATAGTTTACAGAGGGTTAATATTTGAGACACGTGATACTATCGACTCTCCGAACCTCAGAAGGTTAATACACGTAATACTCCAGCCTATAAAGGGCTAATAAATAACATATGTGATGATTTAGGCATCAGTAGGTTAAAATAAGATAAACATGATAGTGTAGTCCACATAGGGTGAATATATTAGAAACGTAATACTCTAGACCACAGAGGGTTAATACTTGCGATAGTCTAGTCAACAGAGGGTTGATAAATAAGAAATATGATACTCCAGACATCGAAAGGTTAATATAGAAGAAATTTAAAAGTTTAGTCCACATAGGTTAATATTAGAGAGACGTGATTGTAACGATTAACGCATACATCAAAAACTTCAACGTTTCTAGACTCACAGTGACACAATGGTTTATTTTCATTTGGTACAAATGATATGAACAGGTGTACGGCAGTACGGGTATGTAGATGGTAGTCTATCACTATGTGTGTGGTTTGAACTGTTTAAATAAAACAAAAAACTAGTTTAGAAATGGTTCACAAACTGGTTATATAATTTTACTTATGAGAACTAGTCCGGGACAACTAGACTACAATATTTGCCTAGTTTCTCATCCTGCACGAGCTGCCGAAAGCTACTGCTTTCAACAGCTTGGGCAGGATGGAAATTAAATTGCCAGAAACTAGCCTAGTTAATACAAAATACCAAGCCTCAACTATTTTAAGGTACACTTGAACAGAAAATATTTAAAAATATTTAAACCGTCTTACACTTAGAAATATAAATTATAGCAGACTAAATTATCTCAGACATAAAAATTGTATAGAGTCTAAACCTAAATTTGACAGGGCTCTGAAATTTGGCAAATAATTAATTGTCAATCAGACATGGATTTAAACCGCAATTTAATCATATTTCAATAATACTTACAACGCTGACACGTTAAGTACAAATTGCGTTAATGTTAGGCTACTTGAAGGTATAAATTCAACAACAGGTATAATAATACTATTATAATGACGTCTTGACGGCATTCTGGCTGGAGTTAAAATGAAAGAATTAATTCCAGTGACAGTTGTCACGTGATATCGGGCACATGACACAGTGTCACAACACTCGCTAGGTGGCAACATTCACCAATGTTAAAACACAACACTTTAAATTATAACATCTAGTAAATACTGAAAATAAACCACTTAAATGAAAAAGTAAATATGTACGTTACATCCCGGCCCCAGTGAATTAGTATGATTCACCAAAATATAGTACCTTTAGAATAACAAGACATCATTCACATTTGAATAGTTTTACCACAGAGATGATACATCCTGTCCCAAGCTGTTGAAATCTACTGCTTTCAACAGCCTGGTCAGGATAAAAATATACAATTGCAATAATAGTCTTGTTCACAAATTAACAGGTTTAACATACTCCTTCAAGGAGACATATTTTTGTAACTGGACGGTCAAAAACACCTGAATTAGTCTTCACTTTGACCGATCGAACATAGCCATCACGACCAGGGTAAGTGTCCACAATTATACCCAGAGGCCACTGATAGCGAGGTGTATCACTGCACATCAGTACTATATCTCCCACACGCAAATTACGTTTAGGAGTCAACCATTTCTGGCGCACGTGTAGACTGGACAAATATTCACGTAGCCAACGCTTCCAAAATATGTCGGCCATGTATTGAACTTGCTGCCACCGTTTTCTGTACAGGTCCTGCTCAACAAATAGACCGGGAGGGGTAGCAGGACCTGAGCGTAGTAGAAGAAGGTGGTTTGGTGTGAGGGGGGTTGCATCCTGGGGGTCACTTGAAAGCTTAGTGATAGGACGACTATTTATGATGCTTTCCACCAGCGTCATACATGTAAGTGTCACCAAACCTTCATCATCGAGCATTTGCTGTGCTAGAACACCACGTAGAACAGCTCGAACGGAGCAAATTTGACGCTCCCACACGCCACCCATATGAGATGCTCCAGGGGGATTGAAGTACCATTGAACTTCCTTTTGAAGTAGAAATTCATGTATTTGAGACTGGTTCCAAGTTTCCATGGCTCGCTGGAGCTCTCGCCTACCACCCACCAGGTTAGAGCCGTTGTCAGACCGGATTTCCGCAGGTTGACCTCTTCTCGCTATGAAGCGTTGTAGGGCATTAATGAACGAGTTTGTGTCCAAGCTGTATGAAATTTCAATGTGTACAGCTCGCGTCGCCAAACACGTAAAGAGACATCCATAGCGTTTCAGCTCACCTCGACCCCTCTTTACATAAAAGGGACCAAAGTAATCAATGCCGACTCGCATGAAAGGAGGTTCACCAGGTGTAACACGAGATTTAGGTAGGTCTCCCATTATGGGCGTTTGTGGCTGTGATCTCAATTTTTTACACGTTATGCACTTGTGTAGGAGGTTTTTAACCACTGTACGGCCTTTAATTATCTAAAATTTCAATCTGGTTTCAGCAAGCGTTGTTGTCACTCCTGCATGTGCCTTTAACTCATGGTAATTCAAAATGATCAACCTAGTTATGTGATGGTCAGCAGGCATTAACCACTGGTGTTTTACATGATCAGGCAAATTTGCTTTGGATAATCTGCCGCCAACACACCACAAAGCGTTAGGAAGCTGAATTGGATTTAAATTTTTTAGCGGCTTAGACTTGTCCTTTATTTGAGATAGATGTTTACTTTGCACATATTTCACAATTGCAATTTCAGCAGCTTTTATTTCTGCTACACTAAGTTCACCTTTCACAAATTTCTTTTCATGTAAAATTTGTTTTAAACGAAGCAACCAGGCGATAGCTTTTTTCAATTTGTACCATGAGGAGTACTTGTTAAATAACAGCTCCACAGTATCACAAGGCACTGCACCAATATAATACACTTTGCTAGTGATTTTTACCTCAGCCTGAGTCTCTAAGTTTTCACAGTCAAAATTGGGTTGAGAAGGCCACAGAAAATCAGGACCATTAATCCAACGGGTATTTTGTATTAATTCACTTGCAGCAAGTCCCCTCGATGCATCGTCACCGGGATTGGATGCACTAGGAACATGTCTCCATTGATGCACGTGAGTCTGTTCTCTGATTGGTCCAATTCTATTTGCTACATATGTCTGAAACCGTTTTTCTTCTTTTTGTAGATACCAGAGTACAATCATACTATCTGTCCAGAATACAGATTCTAGAAGGCACAATTCAGTTTCACGTTGAATAAGATTATCTAGTTTTACAGATTCAACCGCTGCTGCTAATTCTAAGCGTGGTATTGTTATTGGCTTCAATGGAGCTAGTTTAGATTTACTCATTAAAAGTGAACAGTGAACTTTTCCTTCAGGATTTGTTAGTCTCAGGTAAGTGACAGCACCGAATCCTTGTTCGGACGCATCAGCAAAATGATGTAACTGAGCAGTTGACACTGAAAATTCGGCTAATTTGATACATCGCGGAATTGAAAAGTCCTTCAGCCGAACTATGTCATTTAACCACCGGCACCACTGCATTGCTATATCAGGGGGGAGGTCCTGATCCCAGTCGTATTTTCTGTGACACAACTCTTGGAATAATATTTTAGCTTTGAACACAAATGGAGCAGCATAACCAAGCGGATAATAAACCGCGCCTGGACATCGGTTTAGGTTCAATTTGCATTTCAAACACAAACTTATCTTGTTCAACATCCCACAGTAGCCCTAGAGCTCTTTCTCGTGGCAAATTTTCTTTATCTAGGCACAATGATTTAGCTGACTTAGACAAATCACTCTCTGGTATGGAAGACAATACTTTAGATATCCATTTTGTCAGGTTGAAACCCCCTTTGAGGACTAGCTCTCTCAATTGATAGATCATTTCAATAGCATCACTTTCATTTTCCACAGATTTAAGACAGTCATCTACATAGAAGTTGTTCAGCACAGTTGAACAAACTTCGCTATCATAATTTACACCATGGTCATAAACTACACGCCTAAGCGCATAATTAGCACAACTAGGACTCCAAACTCCACCGAACAAATGTGAAGTCATTCGTAGAACTGAGATTTTATTATCTGGGTCGTCATCTTCCCACCACAAGAATCTTAGAGCGTCTCTGTCAGATTCTGAAACTTTAACCTGGTGAAACATTGCTTCAATATCTGACATAAAGGCGATGGGATACTCGCGGAATTTTAATAGAACGCCTACCAGTTTGTTTGTTAAGTCAGGTCCTTGATACACAAAATCATTTAGCTGCACAATCAAAGACAATTGTGCACTTATCTGGCTTTTTTGCACAGAAGACTGGGTGATGTGGAAGATACCAAACACTTCTGGTTTTATTAATTTCAGTGTCTGGGACCTTTTCTGCATATTTTTTGTCAACTAATTGCTTAATACCATCTGTATATTTTTGTTTTGTTTCTGGGTCTCTCTGCAGGCGTTTGCTTAAGTGGTTGAGACGCTGCTCTGCCATATATCGACTATCGGGAAAATTGGGAGGTCTTGTTTTAAAAGGAATATCCATCATGTAGTGATTATCAATGCTTTGTAATGAAGATTCCCATATGGACAAGACCTTTTTATCTGCTACTGATGAAGTGTGATCATCTACACATGTGTTATCCAATTCCCAAAGTTTGTGAAAATCATTTTCTATTGAATGTGCACTTTTAATGAAATGTGAAGAAAGTCTTCCAGATTCCTTGCAACTTATTGGACCGTTTATCGCCCAACCAAGAGCTGTCCATATTGCGAATGGTTCACCTGGTTTACCTTTTTTAGTTTCATGGGGAAACAAAAGATCAGGGTGGTCTTGACCTATGAGAAGATGCACCACATCTGTGTTAACAGTAGGTAGTTGAATATCAGACAGGTGTGGGCACTGATTCAGTTCATTCTGGCTGGCTAAGTTTTCAAATCCTATGTTAAGTGATGGGCGAATAGTCACATTTTTCAGATCAAATTTGCAAGTGTCCTCTAAATTTGCTATTTGAAAATTAACAACTTCACTTTTGATAATAACCCGCTTTTGTTCAATAGTAGTTAATTCAGAAAGACAGTTCTGTCGCCTGGCACCAACTAATTTAGCTAATTTATCTGTGCAATAACAATTTGTTCCACCAGGATCAATTAGTGCATAAATGTCAATGAGGGCTGAATTTTCACCGCGAACACGAGCGGCAACAATAGGCAGGGCAACCTTACCATTTTTTGCTTTAATAAAGTTGCTCTGTAATACATTTGTGGCAGGAGGGAATTGGACAGCAGGTCCAAATACTGTTTTTGGAGAAGTGTCTCTTTCATTTCTGGTAGGCAAATGTAAAAACTTACTGTGTTTCTTACCACATCCATTTATGTTGCATGTGAATGGTCGAGTACAGTCTCCACCGAAGTGTCCAGATTTGAAACAATTCACACATAGCTTTCTTCCCAATATTGCAGAGACCCTGTCTTTGATTCTTAATGCTTTGAAAGATTGACATTGTGTAATATAATGTTTTTGACCACAATACGGACAAGGTTCAATAGATTTAACCACTGTTTGTGCTGCACTATTTATGCCATTGGAATGTTGAGTTGTAGATGCTCCTTGTACGCTAAACCTACTTTTCTCAATTCTGGAACGTTCGTTATATTTATTTAACGCTGTAAATAGACGGGTAGTTTCTCTATTATCATTTTCATGCTTCTTCGGTTTTCTAATTCACTAATAAATTTCATTGATTGTAAGGTTTCATAACAGCAGGAAACAACATCAGCATAGTCTCTGAGGTTTTCTACACCTTTCACATCAGGGAGCTTTACAATTTTATTTACCCATGCTTGAGCTATCATATCATCATCACCAAATCTATCTTTTAAAAGTTCGAGGGCACGTTTATAACCATCTTTAGGCTCCATAACGAGACAACACTGTAGTATTTTGTTCACTTTCCCTCCACTATACTGCATGAGGGAAGATAATTCAACACTGTCATCAGAGGTTTTAGCATCCACTGTATTTTCGAACGATCTCATGAAAGGCCAGTAATCAAGCGGGTCTCCATTGAATGTAATAAGATCATGTTTGGGCAGCTGTAGTGTCTTTACACGTGCTTGTTGTTGCAATATTGAATTATCTATCATTTGACCCAGATTTTCTATGTTTGCTGATTCTGCAGGTGTATTTACATCAGTTAGAGTATCTAATTCTTTTGGGCATATGGGTGCATTAGGCTTAGTCTTAAATTTTATTTGTAAATTTTATTTGTAAATTTTGCAGAGATTGATCTTGCTCAACCCTTTGCCTTTGTAGCTGTAGTTCATGCTCTTGTTTAACTTGTCTAAGTTCAAATTTATCTTGCTCTAATTGTTTAAGCTCTTGTAGAGAAGCAATCTCAGCTATTAACTCTGCTTTCTCTGCTTTAACTTTTGCTCGGGCGCGCTCTAGTTTGCTGAGTGCCGAGTCATGAGAACCAACTTCAGACACAGATCTGTGTAGAGTATTATCTGTATTGCCTTCAAGCCTAGCTATCTCAGTTTAATTTTTTTCAAGAAAAATATTAACTGTGTGCACGACAGATTTTCTATAAGTTTCTGCTTCATCTTTATCATCCTCATTTTCTAACAGTGAAAAGTATGCAAAGTGTGCAATTTCAAAATAATTTTTTACCTTTTGATATAAGAGTAGCTTTTGTTTAATTGCTGTTAGGTTTTCTGGATTAGCCAGCAGTATATCAACACGATTCATGAAGCGTGTTAACGCCCCTTTAGCCCTTGCCCTGCGGCCCTTGCAGATCTCTTTATCATCCTGACGGGGCAAATGGGCACTGTGACCGTCACTGAGCGACGACAAATCATTTGCCTCACTAGCGTTGGATTTAATATCGGCCTCAGCCATCATGTAGGGTGAAGATTTGGAAGAATCTACGAGTAAGAGGAATGTCTATGAGGAATGTCTATGAGGAATGTCTTTGAGGAATGTCTTTGAGGAATGTCTTTGGTGTATTTTCAGAGGAGCGTTTTCAAACTGTAACGATTAACGCATACATCAAAAAGTTCAACGTTTCTAGACTCACAGTGACACAATGGTTTATTTTCATTTGGTACAAATGATATGGACAGGTGTACGGCAGTACGGGTATGTAGATGGTAGTCTATCACTATGTGTGTGGTTTGAACTGTTTAAATAAAACAAAAACTAGTTTAGAAATGGTTCACAAACTGGTTATATAATTTTACTTATGAGAACTAGTCCGGGACAACTAGAATACAATATTTGCCTAGTTTCCCATCCTGCACGAGCTGCCGAAAGCTACTGCTTTCAACAGCTTGGGCAGGATGGAAATTAAATTGCCAGAAACTAGCCTAGTTAATACAAAATAACAAGCCTCAACTATTTTAAGGTACACTTAAACAGAAAATATTTAAAAATATTTAAACCGTCTTACACTTAGAAATATAAGTTATAGCAGACTAAATTATCTCAGACATAAAAATTGTATAGAGTCTAAACCTAAATTTGACAGGGCTCTGAAATTCGGCAAATAATTAATTGTGAATCAGACATGGATTTAAACCGCAATTTAATCATATTTCAATAATACTTACAACGCTGACACGTTAAGTAAAAAATGCGTCAATGTTAGGCTACTTGAAGGTATAAATTCGACAACAGGTATAATAATACTATTATAATGACGTCTTGACGGCATTCTGGCTGGAATTAAAATGAAAGAATTAATTCCAGTGACAGTTGTCACATGATATCGGGCACATGACACAGTGTCACAACACTCGCTAGGTGGCAACATTCACCAATGTTAAAACACAACACTTTAAATTAATATCTAGTAAATACTGAAAATAGACCACTTAAATAAAAAAGTAAATATGTACGTTACAGTGATACTATCTACCCTCTGGACCTCAGAGGGTTAATACATGTCAAACTCTAGCCTATAGAAGGTTAATAACTAGCATTTATAATGCTCTAGGCATCAGTAGGTTAAAATAAGTTAAATATGATAGTGTAGTTCACAGAGGGCTAACACATTAGAAACGTGATATTCTAGACCATAGAGGGTTAATACGTTGATACTTTAGTCCACAGAGGCTTAATAAATAAGACATGTGATACTATAGGCATCAGAAGATTAACATTGAGAAAATATGGTAGTCTAGTCCACAGAGGGTTAATGAATGAGACATGTCATGCTCTAGACCCCAGAGAGTTAATACATGTGATACTCTAGTATGGAGAGTGCTAATACATAAGATATGTGATATTATAGGCATCAGAATGTTAATATGGGTAAAATCTGATAATCTCATCTCTTGGGGATGAGGGGCTCAGCTGCACATTGTGTAAACTTCGTCCTGGGAGAGTGAAGGGCTCGCCACACACTGGGTGAACCTCATCTTTCAGGCTAGTTATGGATGAGGGGCCCACTGCACACTGACCAAACCTCATCCTTAGGATGGATGAGGGGCTCGCTGCACACTGGGTAAACCGCATCTCTCAAGATAAATGAAAGGCTGGTTGCACACTGGGAAAACCTCATCTTTCAGGCAAAGTTAGGATTGAGGGGCCCATTGCACACTGGATTATTGGTTCATCTCATCTCTGAGGCAGAGTTAGGGATGATGGGCACACTGCACACTGGGTAAACCTCATCTATCAGGCAGAGTCAGGGATGAGGGGCTCACTGCACAATCGATAAACCTCATCTCTCAGGAGGGATGAGGGGCCCACTGCACACTTGGGAAACCCCATCTCTTAGGAGGGATGAGGGGCCCACTGCACACTAGGTAAACCTCATTTCTCAGGAGGGATGAGGGGCCCACTGAACACTGGCCGAACCTAATTCTTAGGAGGGATGAAGGGCTCGCTGAGCACTGGCTAAACCCTTATCTCTCAGAAGGGATGAGGGGCCCACTGCACAGTAGGTAAACCTCATCCTTAGGAGGGCTGGTTGCCCACTTGTAAACTTCATCTCACGGGGATGAGGGGCTGGTTGCACACTGGGTAAACTTCGTCTCTCAGGAGGGATGAGGGGTGGTTACACACTGGATAAACCTCATCTCTCAGGAGGGATGAAGGGCTGGTTGCACACTGGTAAACTTTATCTCTCAGGGATGAGGGGCTGGTTGCACACTAGGTAAACTTCATCTTTCAGGTTCAGTGAGGGATGAGGGGCTACTGCACACTATAGGTACACGTCATCTCTTAGAAGGGATGAGGGGCCCACTGCACAGTCGCTAAACCTCATCCTTGGAAGGGATGAAGGGCTCGCTGCACACTGGGCAAACTTCATCTGTCATGGATTAGGTGATACTGGTACAATGAATGCTCCCAACGTCACCTGGCCCCGGAGTGCCAGATGGAACATACACCACTCATCGATGTAGTTGTTTTTGAAAATTAGAAATGAGAACATATTTATTGTCGAATGGACCCAGCGTAATGCTTCTTTTGATAACCAATAAGAAACCTCGTTACATCATTCACGGGGTGCCCAAGGACACTTTAATTATCTTGCATACACCACAGCGGGCTGTATAACTCTAATTTCCCCTTTGGAAGTGTCTATTTACCCCGTCACGGGGTGTGCAAGAAGATTAAAACCCTTATTTAACCCGACAATGACAACCAATCAAAATCGTTCTTTCAATGCCCTGCTGTCAATGTTTGTTTTTTGGCGCTCATTCACGGAACTGGATAGCCTACACCAGGACCTTAAATGAACAGGTAAGTTATGCCGCGTGAAAATAAACTTGTACAATGTAAATATAGGCCTATCCCTGACACAAGACAACTATTATCGCTTGCAACATTTATAAATAAATATGAAAGCTGGAATACTACCAAATATATGTGAATTGACAACTACGCGTATTATCGTCCGTGGCCGCATTTGATTATGACGCCCGATGTTCATTTTATATTGCTTAGACATTCACCCAAGGTTATATTATTGTTGGTCCACCGTCTACGACAACAACATTGGGTAAATAAAGGCCTATAGTCAACTTAATGACGGGAAATGTCGGCGCAGATCCAGGGGCGGGGGAGGGGGGACGGCCCCGCTTTTTTCTCCATATTATTTAAAAAAGCCACCTAAATTGACCTAAATATACCAACAGAAAACTTAAGGGACGCCCCCCCCCCCACGTTTATTTTTTTCAAATCTTGAAAAAAAACCTGGGCTAAATAACAATAAAAGTCTTCTTATAATATAACCGACAAAAAAACAAGTGGGTCAGAGAGCTATTTCAATCTTCGTCTTCAACGCACATAAAATCACCCGGAATAAATAACTATCAATCTATATATGTGGCCTACTTATTTAACCCACAACAACGCATCCAGGGTAAAAAACCATTTCCACATCAAACAACCCGGGCTAAATAACAATTCCAACCTTCTAATTTAATCGCATTTAAGAACCCAGACTATATACCTATTTCAACCTTCGTATTTAGCCCACAACAAAGCATCTGGGTTATAAACGTTTACAGTCTTCTTATTTAACCCACAGAAAAGCAGCTGGGTAAGATATAACTCGGCCTATCTCAACCTTTATATTTCATCCACACCAAATCCACCAAGCTAGATAACTATCCTAACCTTCTTATTTAGCCCACAGAAAATTACATACTGGGCTATTTAACTATTTGAACCTTCTATTCACCCCAAATAAAAGCAAGTAGGTTTTATAACTTTTCAACCGACATATTTAACACACAGAAAACATCCCGGCTAAATAACAATACAAGCCTTCTTATATAACCCACATAAAAAATGTGGGTTATAGAGCTATTTCAATCTTCGTCTTCAACCCACATCAAATCACCGGGGATAAATAACTATGTCAACCTAATTACTTATTTAACCCACAACAAAGCATCCAGGCTAAAAAACTATTTCCACATCAAACAACCCGGTCCAAATAACAATTCCAACCTTCTTATTTAACCCGCAATTAATAACCCAGACTATAAACCTATTTCAACCTTCGTATTTAACCAACAAAAAAGCATCAGGGTTATAAACGTTTACAACATTCCCATTTAACCCACAGAAAAGCAGAAAGGACTGTATACCTCCTATTTCTACCTTCGTAGCTTCCAGCCCACAGAAAATCTATTTAACCCAAATAAAAGCAAGTAGGTTTTATAACTTTTCAACCGACATATTTATTTAGCCCACAGAAAACAACTCGAGCTAAGCAACAATTCCACCCTTCTTTATGCCTACATGTAATAAAGCACCCAGACATATTTCAACCTTCTTATTTAGCCCACTACAATGCACCTGGGTTATATAATTTTACAACCTTCTTATTTAACACACAGAAAAACAGCTGGGTTACAGAGCGATTTTCCAACCTTCATATTTAATCCACAACAAATACACCGGGCTAGATAACTGTCCCAACCCAACCCGCAGAAAATCACCTGGGCTATTAAACTATTTAATCCTTCTTTAACCTGCTGGTTATAGAGATATTTTCGTATTTAATCAACACCAAATCCACTGGGCTAAATAACTATTCCAACCTTTCTTATTTAAACCACAGAAAAGCAGCAGGGTTATTTAAACATGTCTGAGCATGGTAATCTAGAGTAGGCCTATATCTTGTGCAAAATATGCGCTATGAGCGCTAGAACATAAATCGTTGTTGCTACACAGTACATTTACGTAGCAGAATCGCGTTCTCGTAATGATTAAATTATGCTATAGTGATATTTGTTTTTGTTTTCTTTGTACAGGATAAAGGTACAGCGATAAATTTTTTAGATCATTCTCCTGGTTGTGTTTGTGGCTTCTTGGTGAAGAGGCGATTTCAGAGCTCTGTCTAAGATCACATTTTGAGAAGTTATCGGCACAGCAATTTAAAAGCTAAGTATCTGAATAGCATTGACGTTAATCATAGACCACAATAGCAAAACTAAATTAATGAAGCAAAAGTCAAAAAGTGGTCAATTTTTGCATATTTAATAACAGTGAGCGATAATAAACGCCTTTCTGTTTTGTACGCTCGCAGTGCATGCTCACTCGAGACATTCAAACCCCCAGATCGGAATATTAGTAAAAATAATATTATTTCAAAATATCCTTTTCCAAGCACTATAAGTAATTTTAAGTGAGTAATTAAGTAGGGTATATCCACTATATTAACATAAACATTACTTAATATCGCAAAAAGTACTGCCCCACTTTTGTTTTGTTCTGCCTTCAGAATTTCCCTGAGCAGACAAGGGTCATCCGTTGTGGTGTGAAAGCGGAGCGTGTACAACACAACCACTGTAGCCTACCTGTATCCAGCATACTGCTGACCGGCCTGACAGTTGATCAACCAAATACGGACAACATGTCTACTATAAACGTACCGACAGCAAACAGCACCATTGCGGATGTTGATGACATTGTATTTCACCACCTATGCAGACTCGATGCAGACTGTACGAATGATGTCATCGAAAATATGATTTTTGATGTCGACGAAGATCTGTTATCAGAAAGTAGAGATGTAATGCTAAATGAGGCGATCGAACGTTGCTGTCAAGAAATGATTGCCAGGGGCGAATATGCAAGTCACCCAAACTTTGTGTTGCCCAAACATGAGGGCCCAAATGCTACAGAGATGATGGAAAATGATATCGTAAAGCTCTATCTATATGCCTCTAAGCAAATTGATGATTTCCCGAACTTAAGTTCCCCCAGTAGCGTCACAGAAAATGTCAATCAAGATAGAATTAATGTAGGCCCCTTACCAATTAAAAAACAAACCAATGAATCTTGTGATGTCAATAAACTGATAAATTCAATCCCTGTAACACCAACTGCTGGTGCATCATCACCTGATACAGAACCAGAATCACCGGTCTTTCTAAAACATACAGTACAACGTGAAAATAAGCTAAAATACAGCCCCACAAAATCAGAACAAGGAAAGCAACAGCCCGGGCTGGATGTCCACTCCAGTGACCACATCGCAAATAAAGACCATACCCCCACCAGTAAAAATAGCAGGTCGCATGGAAGTAGCAACAAGGAAGACGAGGACCTAAAATGTAACTGTAAAATTTGTAGGCGACTGAGAGGCTTGGAACAAAAGCTGCAGGAAACTACGGACAAAAACATTAAACTTGTAAAACAAATTGGTGGCATACGCCAACAAAGTACGAAGCAGAGGAAAGAAAATGTTAAACTTCTCAAAGGACGTGATAGCCTGATGACAGAAAAAATAAAGATGCGCAAAGAAATCGATCGTCTCGAACAAAAGTTTGAGAAAACCAAACAGAATAGGCCTAATCAGAAAGAAATAAAAGTGATCCCCATTGATAATGACACTGATGACAACGGCAATGAATGGGAAACTGTGGGTGCCAAAAAAACAAAGAATAGGATAAAAACTCGCACAGAAGTCATTAGTTATTTTGGTTCAATTGGTTCTCAAAATAAAATGACGAAAAGTAAAAAAGTGAGAGAAAATAAGAAACTGAAAAAACAAACCAGCCATAAATACCCAGCTAAAAAAGTCACACAACTGAATAAAAGACAACCAAATAAAAGTGATAGGAATAACCAAAATGGCAACAAAGATCGGCATAATAGTAGTTTAAGATGTAGTAGCCCTACAGAATGCAGCAGTATCACTAGTACTAGCAGCAGCAACAATAGCAGCAGCAACAGTAGCAGCCGTAGTAGCAGCAGCAACAGCATCAGAGATAAAACACAATCTATTAACACGATCAATGGACTATCCACCAATAACAATAATACAAACTTGACCAGACAGATTCCCGTCAAGTCTAATAAAAAAAAGTGTGTCATTGGTGACTCTAATATGCGCGGACTAGTCAAACAACTAAAACCGAAACTTGAAAACCCAGATGCCGTCTGTGTATATAAAACATCTGGAATGAGAATAGGACACTTGATTCCTCGATTAAAAGGATATATATGTGAGGACACCGATGCAGTTGTCCTCCACCTCGGTACAAACGATATTAGTGGACCAATAAACAAGATAAAGGAGGACATTAACAAATTAGCTGAAAAAATGGAGGGATTCAAAAATACACATTTCTACGTGGCTGAAATCCCCCCTAGGAGCCAGAAGAAATATAATGCCCACATTCACGACATAAATTGCCACATACGTGAAATATGTGTAAAATTGTTCAACGCCGACTATTTGCCCACTCCCATAAACAAAATCCATCTTTATCGTGGTGGGATCCACTTAAATGAGGAAGGACAGCAAAAACTGACTTCTGCCATGGCTGAAGTGCTCAACAATCACTCTGCTAATGGTCAGTGTTTTCCCATCAGAACAATCATCACACGGACATAGCCGATGTAAATAGAGTAATTAATAATGATCAGGACAGAAATATATGTGTACTGTCATGGAACATTAATGGTTTAGGAAATAAAATGACAGACCCTGATCTTGTGGCATTTATCCGAAACTACGATATAATATTTTTTATAGAAACAATGAAAGGGAACGATTTTACATTGGCAATACCTGGTTATAAATTCCATCATGTGAATAAAAAACATAAACATAAAAATGCCTGTAGAGCTTCTGGTGGTATTGGCATACTTATTTCAAATAAATATGCAAATTTAACTAGGATAGATCATACCTACGACTATCTGGTATGGTTGACATTAGCCACAGACTGTTGTCAGAAAAACATTAAAATTGGCTGTGCCTATATACCACCAGAAAACTCATCATATGTCGCTGTAAGAAATGATTATTTTACTATGCTTGAAGAGGAAGTGGCTAGATATATTGAAATGCATCACATCCTATTATGTGGTGACTTTAATAGTCGTACTGGTCAGGCTCCAGACTAAGAATCGGGGGTAACAGATATCAATGCAAATGTTCCAAGTGAACGTTCTAATGAAGATATAGTCAGTAATAAATATGGTCAACTTTTACTAAATTTTTGTATAAACACAGGTTTCAAAATAGCCAATGGGCGCATGTTTAATGATAATGGTATAGGCCGCTATACATACTACTCTCCAAATGGTTCAAGCACAATAGACTATCTGATCTTTAATGAAAATAACATAGTCAGCAAATTTGACGTTCTACCGAAATTGGTAGAATCAGATCATTGTCCCATACAATTCAATATTTCCAACACTAAACTCGATTGCAACCCCTTAAAAATAGACACCTGTGTAAATGACACATCATCTCGGTCTAATGTTTTTATATGGCAAGACGAGAAAAGGGAAGAATATCAAATAGCTCTACGGAATGAGCAGGCATGTCATGCATTTGAGGAAATGCTGTGTGCCGCCACCGAGGGGTGTAATACTGACACTCTATGTGACATGTTCAATGGTATGCTAGAAATTGTAATTTCGCCATTATTCTCAGCAGGGAAATATATTTCGAGGGAAAGGAAGTGCACGCAAAATAATTTCCCCTCTAACCCTTGGTATGATAAAGAATGTAAATCCTTGAAGTATGTTGTTAATAATATCGCTAAGCATAGAGACTTTAACGCACAGCAAGACGAATATAATATACTGTTACGACAATATAAGCAATTAATCCAAAGAAAGAAAAGACAATACCAGCAAGCCAAACTTAGTGAGCTGGAAAATATGAGAACAGAAGATCCTAATTCTTACTGGAAATTCTGGAAATCCTTAAATCCTAGAAATGTCACTACAGGGCCTACCTTGGAAGACTTTGTGAACTATTTTGAACAACAAGTCTACCCACCCCATGTGGATTATTTTGACTATGAACACATGAATAATATTATAAAGCAAGTTACGGCATTCCAACATAATGTAGAGCACGATAAATCCAATATGACACAGTTTCTAAACAGTCCCATAACTGCGGAAGAAATTAAAAAGGCGATTCAAAAGTTAAAATGCAAGAAAGCAGCGGGTGTAGATGGTATTTCTGCCGAATTTTACAAATATGGATGTAATGAGCTCTTGCCAGCATTAGAATTGTTGTTCAATACCATTCTTACCAATGGAGAATATCCATCTAGATGGGCTACCGGTATAATCCACCCGGTCCACAAAAAGGGGGACCATGGCGTTCCAGATAATTACAGAAAAATCACAGTCATGCCGTGTATTGGGAAACTATTTGAATCTGTACTTAATAACAGACTCTCATTTAAAAACGAAGTATGTAATGATAATGATCCCTATCAAGCTGGTTTTAAAACCAATTCGCGAACTACGGACAATATATTCATACTATGTGCCATCATAGATAAACAAAGGTGTCTTTCTAAACCCCTGTATACATGCTTTGTCAATTTCACAAAAGCATTTGACTATATTGATAGAACAGCATTATACTACAAATTATTGAACAGGGGAATAGACGGCAATTTGCTAAACATAATAAAAAGCATGTTTTCTAAAGCAGAGTGCCGTGTAAAATGGGACTCGCGTATCAGTGACATATTAAAAAGCGAATTTGGGGTTCTACAAGGCGGTATGCTCAGTCCCAAACTATTCACGGAATTTTTACAAGACATATCCGCATCATTTGACCAAGATCAAGGTATCGCTGTGGACACCTTACTAATGGTATATCTGTTATTTGCAGATGACCATGTCCTTTTTTCAGAATCTGCCGAGGGATTACAAAAACAGCTAACTGCCCTGTATTCATATGCTTCCCTATGGCATATCATAGTTAGCATTCCTAAAACAAAAGTTCTTATCTTTAATGAACGTTACACAACAGTATGCGGAAGCTTCCACTATGGTGATAACATTATAGAAAAGGCTGAACAATATAAATACCTTGGTGTAGTGTATAGCACCAAGTCCGCTAATAACGTGTTAAAATAAACTTTTTCTCATCTTGCTTCCCAAGCTGGGAAAGCAATCTTTGCTCTACGTAAACAGTCCCGTCCTGTGGTCGGTAAATTATCACCCACTATTGCGTTCAAGGTATTTGATTGCCAAATATTGCCCATACTAGAATATGGAAGGGATATATGGTATACAGGCGATGATGTTAACGATCTGGAAAAAATCCATCTAAAATTTATTAAATCCACACTTGGCGTTAGAAAGCAAACACCTACTCCTGCAATATATGGGGACACGGGTCGATTTCCACTGATCATCCGGCAACACATAAAAGCTGTAAAATATTGGTGTAGAATTCTAAAATTATCTCGGAGCCATCCAGTCAGAAATGCCTACAATATGCTACTTGAGCTAGATGCCATTGGCTTCACGAACTGGTGTTCCCGTATTCGCTCTGTCCTCGAACGAACCGGGCTTGATCAAACTTGGGAATCACAGAATATTGGGGATACAAGTAAATTCATGCTTTCATTTAAAGAATCAATAGTTAGAATATTTACACAGCAGTGGAGAAAAGATATTGAGAGCTCGAGTAAGCTGCGCACATATGCATTAGTAAAAAAATATTTCTGTGTTGAACCATATATCTTGCACATAAGGGGGAACCACCTCATAACAGCAATGGCGAGATATCGAATGAGCTCACATGATCTAAATATAGAAAGAGGACGATTCAATAATCCAATCACTCCAAAAAATCAACGAATATGCACAAGGTGTCAATTAAACGAAATTGACGATGAAATACATCTTCTTCTCCACTGTTGCGCTATGAAGAATGAACGCGAAATCTTGTATGATTCTGTAGCCGCAATTATCAATATACAACCGACAAATGAAATGTTTCTAGGAATTATGACATCTAGAGACATAACAGTGGTGAAGTCACTAGCGCAATTTATTTATGGTTGCTTTAAACAAATTAAGGGCTAAAACTACTGAGTATAATAAATCTGTCATCTGTCGCTATATTATTCATAATATCATGCCCTCATGATCTGACTTGGGTATTACCACATATCAAGACGGTTGTTGCTCTCGGATCTTATTATTTGGCTTTTTGGGGCCGGTTAGGGACGTTTCCGTCGCCTTTGTTATCAGACGAGGTGGGGCCTTATGGAGGATTTCAGAGTTGGTAAGTCAACTGATTTTCTCCATGAGGTCGGGAATGTTTTTCTTCGATTGTAACTCCGAGTATGTGGTTCTAACTAGGTCGTGATTGAAACAGTATGAATTAAACAATATAGTGAATTATAAAAAGGCTTAATGTTTTTGTGCGAGGGCCATGTCCTGTGTGAATTGCACAAATAATTTTTAACCGCCATTACTACTGTTATTACGTCGTTAAGTTTGCACCACTAGTCAATCTCAGGGAATCTCCGCGCTCATAGCGACTGTGCTTGCATGGTCACATGACACGGAGCTACCTGTTTATGCCATATTTATTGTACTTGCATGATATTATATTTAATTTAAAAAAATACCATATAATTTTTACCATTGGCTTATTGCATACTCCAGTTACTGTAGCATAATCATGCACTTGTATATATTTTAGGTTTCTACGCTTTCCAGAGTGTCTTTTTTGCTACTATATATAATTAGTATGTCATACGTAGTAGCTATTTTATCTCTGATTTTGGTGCGGGAAACAAAATGATAGACCTCTATGTTATCTTGGCAATGCCTTTTATTTCATTTTTAGTAGTAGTCATTTATATTATCGAAATACCCAGTTTTTATTTTGGCAATGCCACTTAACATGATTTTAGCTGTGTATGTCATACCATGTATATTATCATATGATTTTAACAAACTAACAATCTTGTATATACATGTACATATATCTCTTTCATTTCTATGACAAATAAGTCTGTAATGACTTTTCTTTTCTGTCAATAAAATATTTGTCTGTCTGTCTGTCCTGGAGACACGACTGCCCCGTATACACACGATACAGTAGTGTATGAGAGATAAAATTGTAAGTATGCCTATCTACCTAATTTATGTGTTACCCAACAAATATTTAAGTTCTTGTAGTTATCATATTGTATTTTTTTTTATCAAAATATTAAATGGAAATTTCGAATTTGATCACCACGAATAAAACATATTAAAAAAATAATTATGTTTCATAGATTCATTCATTATTTTATTTTCAGCGAGACGCCAGTGGTTTTAGAAGAATATATATGGACACTCTATATAAAAACTCAAAGTCACTGGCTATTTTATTTTATCTGTATAAGAAACATAAACAAGATCGACATTATTTTATGTGTGATATGATTTTCTTCATGTTTATTAATTAATAAATGCAAGTGCAACATTCGTAATTATTATTATCTCATCATTAACTTTATAATTGAATGTATTCACATGGTCGCAGGGTAACACAAAAGTTATCCATAAAATGTTCACCTACTTCTTGTCTGTTTCTCTAGTAGCTATAACAACCACCATTATATAGTTCCAGTACAATTGTAAACAAAGCACTAAATTATAATACTTACATTTTATTAATAAACAGGATAGTAGGCCTACCCCCCCTACACTTTTCACCACCCGATAGAATACTTTTATATGTACACAGAAGTAAAATACAGAGAATATGTGCCCCTGAGCCCTTGTTGAAATGATGTGTGAAAAAAACAATTTCACCATACATTCTATAGTTCCTCAAATATTATTATAAACATAAGCACAATGCTATTTCAAAACTTTTTGGTAAACCACAAATGGTACCTTGGATAAAGGCGATAATAACTTAATCTAAACAACCGATGATAATAGTGTTCACTTTGCCTTAATCAGTCTTAATACAGGGACAAATTAAACAGATTGTTACTACCCTCAGAAACGCATAGTCGTCACAGACTGGAAGAGGATAAACCATGGGCCTACTCTACTCACAGAACAGAAGGCGAATAGTATAAATTAATTCACAAATATGCATTTTTTTGTTTATAGCTCAATGTAATATTGATAACAGTAATTTGAAACATGTATTGCAGTAATATCGTGCTCTAACTATGTGACCTCAGGAATAAGTCCCGGTCATGGAGTGGTATAAAAAATATACTTTAGAACTTAAATCTGATTCAACCCATCAACATTGCCTAGTTAAAAACAGGTCAGACGTTTCACGTAACTGATTAAAAATATTCACTTTTGATGGACCACATACCTTGGAACGTTGGCCAAATAAATAATAATTCATTATTGTCTAGATGTTTTAACACAAAATGCTGAAATATTTTGAAGACCAAAGAGTGGTTCCAATTTGAAATCATCACAAATAGCTTAGTTAGCTCTTCCTGCTTCATTTGAATATCTATGTTATGGGTCTACGGTCATAACAATTCGCTAATTCCTTTCAGCGCGGGAGTCGTTTACGTCTAGTGACGGTCCCCGCGCTGAAAGGGTTCAGAATAATTTAGGGAATGTATCACGGTAAAATATAAGCTCCGAGCGTCCCCACCATAGCGGTATAAAGGCCAAAACTAGAAGGAACTACCACTAACGTGCTAGCAAGTTTGGACGGGGCCATTGTTTCTGAAGGAGCGCGAGAGCGAGCCAGAGACAGAGCAAGATACAGAGCCAGAGCCAAAGACAGACAGAGTCAGAGCAAGAGACAGAGACAGACAGAGACAGACAGACAGAGTCAATCAGAGACATAGCCTGAGACAGAGCCATAGACAGACAGAGGCAGAGCCAGAGACAGACAGAGCCAGATACTGAGACAGAGACAGCCAGAGACAGAGCCAGAGGTAGAGGCAGAGACAGAGCCAGAGGCAGGCAGAGGCAGAACCAGAGCCAGAGTCAGAGCCATAGACAGAGACAGACAGAGACTGAGACACATATTGCTTTTTTACGAGTGAGCGGGGAAGAAACATTTTGCTTTTTTCTGACTTGAAGGCCAGAGTGGGGTTCGAACCCGCGATCTCCAACTTTCCAAGCAGGTAGCTTTAACCACTGCACCAGGGCCCCCGCCCTATCAGATTAACATTGATTATTATCAGAAAGTTGTGCTTAATATTTTATACAACGGATATTTGAATTCTGAGCAACATGTATAATTATAATATGACACAAACATATGGCAGTAATATTGCATTAAAACGATAACAGAATAATTATCTTGTATATGATATTGATTACAGGCTCTATAAAGGGGCAAATGATCTCCTTCTTCGACCCAGTAAACAACAGACCTTAGCCCACTGTTGGATTAATGATGTACCGCTGTCTGCAACACGGGCCGAACGTTAAACCAACATCGTATTGACGTATCGTGTTATCGGGAACGCGCTTTTAACCTGAGTAGAAATTGTGTATGCTGTGTACACAAATTGTATGCATTTTGGATGTGGGTAACCATCATTTGTGTGCATGAACGTCGATCAAACTGTTAAACCAGCCGGTTTTAACGGCATTCTGAAGTTTTGTTAAAGGTATAGTCAATTGTCAAAATACACTGGACAAGGGTGTCCCCAGAATGCAACAGTGCCCCCTGGACATTCCACAATGACATATCACCCCGCATCCACAGTTATCAGCCAATATAATACTATAATGCGTTTCATACACATCGCCGCATTATGAGCAAGTTCCCAAATCATATAAACTCTATATACTTGAGCGACATATATGAGGAAATAATTCACCAATTCTCTTATGTGGGCTTAGTGTTGAGACACAAACAGTTGTGTTGCTATGGGGGTCTGGAAACAGTTGACTCACCCATATTAACAGTGAGAGCTTTCCCAGCCAACACGGCACCCTCACCAAATGTTGTTTTAATGTCGGTCAACGTCGCAGACGTTGGTCTAACATTAAAACAACTTCGGGCCAATTTCTCGTTGGAGTAGTATCTTGTAATTAGTTCAGCTGCTGATATTAATATAGTCTAAGTTTACTCTATAGGCTAATGTAGACCTTCACCTGACCATCCCATGCACTCATGCCCATTTCGCAGTTGTATGTTTAGTTACACTCGTGTTAACGCTAAGCTCGGGTTTGGTAAAACCTCTTTTATGAATACGCAGGATATTGTACAATATGACGGTGGACTCAAAACGTGAAATCACTCAACTAATGCTTTGCTATGATTTTACCAGGTTGATGTTGTTTAGTTATTATTAATTCTTAATCGTCATCTTACGCCGACATGCCATGTTAAGACGCTGCTCCAACATGAAGCTAACATTGGTTCAACGTCTCAGCCGGGTGTGCTGGGTATCCGTCCCGCTCTGTGCCCAGATATCTGTGTACGTTGTAGGCATTGCTCTTTTGTCAGCCTAATCACATAGTAAATATTATTGTAGGCCTATATTTGGCCGTTAAAGAGACAAGCCCAGGTCTAAAATCATAAAAAAATCGGTGATTTTATTTTAGCTTATTAATTTGACCACTTAACAGTTAGGCTAGATATAGAGACGAAATTCCCGTAATTCTTATTTTTGACATGGTTGTCAATAATTAAAAATCAGGAATTCGTCTCTATATCTAGCCTAACTGGTGAATGCGCAGCACAAAATTTTTAAAAACTTTTGCAGTTTTAGTCTATGGACATGCTTACATCATATGGTCATATTAATAAGCCAAAATAAAATCACCGATTATTTTATGATTTAAGCCTGGGCATGTCCCTTTAAAGGGCATTTGCATGGTGAACTTCTGTGATACTCAATAGCTTTGACCTGCAATGTTTTCGCCGAGCTATCTGATACAATAAAGTATGGGGGAGGGGGTATTATATAACATTGTTTTCACCGAGTATCCGTTCAAAAGGGTTTCCGATGACGTCACTGTGTTTCATAGAATTCTGTGAAACGCGGTGACGTCATTCGGTGAAAACAAGGTTATATAATACCCCCTTCCCCCAAACTTCATTCTGTGAAACGCAGTGACGTCACTCGGTGAAAACAAGGTTATATAAGAACCCTCTCCCATAATTCCTTGTATTAGCAAGCTCAGTGAAAACAAAGGAGGTCGAGGTCATTGAGTTTCACAGAATTCGCAAGTCGACCATTTTATTCTATACACTCTGCAGGAAAAGAGACGAATTGCGGACAAACCATAGGGAATCGAGATAATTAACAAAGGCATTTTTTGCAAAGTTTGCTGAGGCGAAGAACATAAAATAAACCGATTGAAAAATACTAAACACTTTTTTTATGGGAGCGATGGAATTTTTTTTTACTAATGCTGCTCTCACACATAGGCGAATATGCTTGGGAATGTGCTTACGAATTAAAAGATTTGCCATTCGCTCAAAATTCGCAACACTCGCCGAGTATTTGTAAGCGTTTGTAACAAATTCGGAACTTTCGCAAGTCATTCTCCACCTGCTTACGAATATTGGCCAGTTTAGGAAGCGTCTCCTAAATTTCAGCGAATGTTGCGAATACTGTCATTCGCCGTCAATATTCGTAAACTTTCGCAAGCCATTGGTAACGTTAGTAAGGCATTCGGAAGCACTTGCAACGTTCGCAAGGTATTTGCAAGGCGTTTGTAAAGTTCGCCGTTTCCCATTCCTTGCGAATGTCTTACCACTGTTAAATTAAAAAAAACAATGAGCCCAGCGTTATTTTCACTCCGTATTTATACCAATCACAGCCTCGTCATCAAATATTCGCATTATTCGTAAGAAAATGGCAAGACAATGGCAACGTTGGTAAGACATTCGTATCATTCATAAGTACGTTTGTAACGTTTTCAAGCCCATTTGTAAGCATTCGCAAGCATTCATAACATTCGCAAGGCAGTCGCAGCATTTATTCTTAAGACCTTTTGCACCATTCGCAACGATTGTTAGCAATTCGTAAGGCATTGGCAATCATTCGCAGTGCATTTACAACATATTCGTAAGGAGAGGTTGAGGGATGACCGACGTGAAAATATTCGCTTTCTATTCACAATTTTTGGGCGAATTCACTGCGAATTTCAAGGATACATATTCGCTATATTCGCTAGCATATTAGCTTATGTGTGAGAGCAGCATTATGCAAATTATTCATAAATTCTTGGCCTCATGTTAACCCTTGTGCTGCTGGGACCTCGTGTTAACCCTTTTGCTGCTAGAACCTCGTGTTAACCCTTGTGCTGCTGTGACCTCGTGCTAACTCTTGTGATGCTAGGTACTCGTGTTAACCCTTGTGATGCTGAGACCTCGTGTTAACCCTTGTGCTGCTAGGGCCTCGTCTTAACCCTTGTGCTGCTAGGACCTCGTGTTAACCCTTGTGATGCTGGGACCGGATACATACGCTTTCAAGCATGTGCCAAACATTGAAATTGATAAAACATTATTTAGTAGATCTTTATGCTAAATTAATCTGATAATTCACTTTGGGAAATGTCTATTTTTCATAGATAAATATATTTTTCCTGACTTGGAGCTGGAATTTGCGTTGACAGAAATAATCGCTTGAACAATAGATCATAGTCGTCGATGATCGGTATACAGTAACCTATTGTTCTGAACTTGTATGTTTCATCGGTTTCATCCATCCATTTCCAAAATTCTATTCAACTACACAAATCATTCCATTTGTTAATGCTGGTTATTGTTGGTGGAAACAGTCTAGCATTAGGCTGTCATTGCACAATTAATTAATGTGCAGTGCTTTCCCAATGGTGACCTCGCGTACATAGGCCTGCAGCACGGCAGAAGACTGTGGTGTGGCTTACATGTTTTGCCACACACTCCACTGCTTCTAAAACAGATTCTGAAGACTGCAAATTATATTGGAAATATCTCAACATACAAGTGCAAAAATTAAATATTTTTTCTGGTGACGGAAATTTCATAATTTTACTCATTCACATTTTAGTAAAAAAATTGTTTTCGATGTAAAACCAGGTTGTATGGTCACCTGCAGTGACATCCCTTGCGTACATTTTTACAGTATATATGTCATGTTGATATTATTTTGTAAGTGATATGTATTGTATGCATCAAGCCAAATGAAATAAAATAAGGGGCTGCATTCCCGATTGACAGATCATAATATTAAAGTGCTATCGTCACATCAGTATCATTTCTGTATTTTATTTACTTGACATAACATTGATAACATTTGTCCTAGCGAAATACTTTTATAGTATTTAAAGTCGTGTACATTAATGACACCGATTTGAAAAGCCTGGACAGAATCTGCGCCGCTAAATATAATTTGCGAGATAACGTCAAGAACACAACGCCTGTTTTATATTAATTTATAGATTTATTTACATGGTCGAATGAAGAATAATGGCAAAAAAAACTATTTAGTGATTTGAAAGTAACAATAAATTTAATCATTACATAGCATCGTTCTTTTTCCCAACTCGGTAATAGAAAAAAGCTGTCTATACAGTCATCAATTATGTGATTCCCAGTAAAACTTTTTGCACAACAATAATTACACATTACCATAAAATAAAATTGACAAATATTTTTGTACTCTTGTTTGCTTACCTATTGATGAGATACGCTTTAATTTAAAATACCTTTTACCTATAATATTTCGTCACAATTCACAATATTGTCTTGTAAGATTTTTTTCTGCATCTATGAATCCTATCGTCATATCGAGGTTAAGGGGTCCTATCTGCCACTCATTTGAGTGGCTCAGAAGACCCATTAAATCCGAGACGACGACATGTAGATATCAAATGCAAATGATTCAACGATATGAGGGCAACCACTTAGCAATTGTAGGCTACCCACGTGCAACGCGTACGTTAACACGACATGAAATATTTGGTAATAAAAATGACAAATTAAAACCATTTTTCTAAGAAGCATATTCAACTTGTGTTTTTAACACGAATCCATCACGCAAGTTCATACAAAATGTTGCTATAGTTATTCAATAATGTGAATCATTCTAAAATAAGACACACACACATATATGGTCACGTCGTTAACCATTCTCTGCCCAAGTTTACAATAATACGTATCCTCGGTGGCCAACCAAGTTTACAATAATACGTATCCTCGGTCGGTGGCCAACCAAGTTTACAGTGATACGTATTCACGGTGGCCAACCAAGTTTACGATAATACGTATCCTCGGTGGCCAACCAAGTTTACATTAATACGTATCCTCGGTGGCCAACCAAGTTTGCAATAATACGTATCTTCGTTAGCCGCCCAAGTTTGCAATAATGCAATTTTCTTACACTAAAATATCTGCTTATTTTATCTTGAAATGGTCGTGAAATCACCTTGGTGTCATCTTACAACTATGCCACAATAAAGCCTGAATGGTTATAAAGTTATGTGTCATTTAAAAAAATGGGTTCGAGGAATACGCTTTTGTGGAGAATTAACATGTGAGGTTAATAATTATTGTTGAAATCATTTTTCAACACACGTTATGGTTAGTGGATCACTGGCCATTATATGGGGTGGGGTAATGGCCCAAGTATGATATTCTACCCTTAATTTAATAATCCCGTCATGTGACAGGCTGAGCCAGTATTTCATTGGTCGGGAGTAGAATAGTTATGGTGCGTTTTTATATGACTGTATGTTATTATTTACCAGTAAAGTTGAAAAACTAGATTAAGATATTTTTCTTCATCATATCCCAGCTCAATTGAAAGTTATTTTGCGAATAATTTATAAATACCTGGGGAACGATATAGTATTCTGTGAAACGCAGTGACGTCACTCGGTGAAAACAAGGTTGTATAACACCTCCTCCCCCATACTTTATTTTGTGAAACGCAGTGACATCACTCGGTGAAAACAAGGGTATATAAGAACCCTCCTCCATACTTCATTGTATTAGCCAGCTCGGTAAAAACACAGGAGGTCGAGGTCATTGAGTTTCACAGAATTGTGTCACTGACAAGATATCACACACCTTTGAGGTCCAGCTTCGCAGACGAACTAATGCAGAGTGCTACATTGAAGCCACAAAACGCATAATATAAGTGTACGCATATAAGAATACTATCCCAGCTAACAATTTAACTTTCTAAGAACGTTAGGAGAACATTCCCCGTAAGGTTTTATGAACGTTCTCTGGGAATGTTATGGTAACGTTCACTTGTGGAGTTTTTGTTAGGTTATATGAACGTTAGGTGTGAACGTTAGGAAAAAACCTAAATGGAACATAAAGGGAACGTTCTCTCAACATTCTGCGAACGTTAGAAGAACGTTAGGTGTGAACGTTAGGTAAAAAACTTCAATGGAACATAAAGGGAACGTTCTCTCAACATTCTGCGAACGTTAGGAGAACGCTCCCAGTACGTTAGGTGTGAACGTTAGGAAAAAACTATAATGGAACATAAAGGGAACGTTCTCCCAACATTCTGCTAACGTTAGGAGAACGCTCCCAGTACACTAGGTGTGAACGTTAGGAAAAAACTGCGAACGTTAGGAGAACATTAAGAGAACGTTCCTAGTACCGTTCTATGAATGTTCTTTGGGAATGTTTTGGGAACATTCTCTTGTGGCGTTTTTGTTAGGCTATGGGAACGTTAGGTATTTTTCAATATTTTTTCGGAAAGAAAAAACTAGTAGTGAATATGATTATTTTTTTATTATATACATTTCTTGTACATGTTATACAAATTCCTCTGTCTGATTCCCTCTCGTGCCATTGTCTTATTTCTTTTTCTGCAATGAAAATAACAAAAGTCAGTTTTGCAAAAAGGCAGTAACATATTGTAACATGATTAGATTTTGTTTAAATGCTACTCAGATTATTTTGAAAAGAAGAGAAATGGATAGTTGAATTTGGCTCTAGGCTAATGGAATTGAGATACGAATTTGCTACCCTACACTATTGAGATAAAATACTGAATTGCAGGAAAAATATAAAAATACAAACTACAGTAGAACCTGATATTTGCAGCCACCCTCGTGACACAGGAAAAGTGGCTTTTTAACACAGAGTAGCTGTTCATAAGATGTTCATTTGTATGCAAAATGCCATTTTGGGGGATGGCCAAGTGGCATCCCATAGGAGGTTGGCTGCTAATAAGAGTGGCTGCTCATAACAGGTTCTACTGTATTACACGAAATTTAATACCATAAAATTGGGTATTAAATTTTAAACAATTAACTACATATATATAAATGTTTGTATGTAAACATGTACTATTTTTTGTCAGAAATGTATAGCCCTTCAATCAACAAAAAAATGTAATATAGTTATGACAGTTTGCCAAGCGCTAGTTAACATTGATGCATATATATGGATGATGTAGGAAGGCGCCTTTTATTTTCAGAAGTGCACACAGAGCACGAGCGGTAATTTACCTTGTACTTGGAGCCCCCAGGTCTGTGGGATGCTTCTTTCGATTAGCTCCTCATGCACGTCCCTTGTCTTTATGCTCTTATATGAACCTTCGCTCGCCTCTAGAGAACAAAAGCATAGAACACATTGAAGTTTGTTTTATCTGTGGTGTGTACTGTTCAATTGTATTACTGCAATCCACAGCTACAAAGAAACAAGACATATAAGTCCAGCTCCCGCTCTGAATTGGAATTTGATTAAAGCGATTTTGTGTAGTGTTATTAATGTAGTCCTAAGCTAGGTAAAAAATCAAGACGTAAGACAACTAGGTCTAAGAGGCTCAGTCTAAGAGCAAGATAGGAACTGGACAGTCAGTCAGAGATGGCAAACCTCCAATGAAATTAATTTCTGACCAAGTTTTAGAGTTTTTGCGCCCACAACAAATTTGAGTTGAACTCTGGCAGCCATTTTAAATTTTGGTAGCATCTTCAAACAAGAGCACATTCAACAATAGCCCGCCGCCATTATTGAATTTAATAAGTTATTAACTTAACCCTTGTCCTGCTGAATTGTTTGTTAATATTTTTCCTTAATATGAAGGTGGAGCTGCTGACGCAATTTCAGGCTTCAAATGAATAACAAATATATCTTTATATGAGAAATAGAGTTGAGTTATTTGATTAACTGAGCATTTTTCACAAACTATTTTATCAATTTCAGGGGTATTTTATTTGGTTTGAAACTAGCTTCAACCTGTGTATATACGGGTGTAGCAGGAGAAGGGTCAAAAATATTTATTTAAAAAAATTTCAGCTGTTATCGAACTTGTCCGCGAACCGCTTATTAGAAACATGCATAACAAATTTGAGCAGGTTAAATGAAAAACTTGTCATGTTATTGCGCCCTCAAGGTCATTATTGACGTAAAATGCTAAAAATTGCAATAAATCGGCCATTTTGCATTTTTGTTAAGCAATTATTGAAGTTGTCCGAGAACTGCTTATTAGTAACAGGCATAACAAATTTGAACAGGATACATGAAAAACTTTTCAAGTTATCGCGCCCACAAGATCAAATTATTGAGGTAAAATGCGAAAAATCTCAGTAAATCGGTCTTTTTGAATTTTCTTCAGCTATTATTGAACTTGTCCAAGAACTGGTCATTTGCAACATGCGTAACAAATTTGGGAAGGATACATGAAAAAGTTTTCAAGTTATCGTGCCCACAAGTAAATGTTAGTGCCGACGACGCCGAACTTTAATTGCAATAGCACATCTTTTTTAACCCTTTAACCTCCAAATTATTTAATCTGAATTTACACCCATTCGAAGTTGTGTCTCGCTGACGCGATCCTCAACTTCAAGTGAGTGAAAATTATTGAGATTTGACAATATGGAGGTCAACTGTTTTAAAAAATTGCTGATTGATGTCACATTTTGTCTTTAACATGTTTAAAAGGTGGTACTTAATGTGCTAAAAAAAAATTAAAACCCAAATATATGCGACACCGGCGGTTAAAGTGTTAATCAAAATTAAAATGCGGGCTAAAAATCACTTGCACACCCCAAGGTGGCTAGGAATGTGATGTTAAAATTTTAAACAAATTTGACCACTAGTTTTTTTAGTTCACAAAAAAACGTGATACCTGACGGAATCCTGGCGCGACTAAAATCCCCCTTCCCCTACGGGTGGGGATAAAAAGCAAGGGACTATTTTTTCAGGTGGTGATAAGGCCCCCGAGACGGGCGCTCAGCACTGAAAGAAAATGGCCAAAAACACGGATTTAAAATGTGGTCCCGGGACCACATTGTCGTCTCTAAATATCCTTAAAATGTTTTTCTGTTTGCTGGGTAGGCCTACCCTAGACTAGAAGGCCCTATAGTGTAACCCTTTCAGTTCACCCCCAATTATCTGGAGCGCATGTTTTTCGTCGATTTCTCTGTCAATTCTGTGCCGATTACCTAGAAATTTTGCACAGGCCATTTCCAGGTCATGTCCTAACATCGCTAAAAATATCGCGGAATTATATTTAAAATTAAATTATTATTTCAAAAGTTAGACCATTTGACATGTACACATAATTTGTGTAGTGGGTTTATAGGGGGACAACATATTTTCAATTTTTGAAATACTGCATATACCTTCACGAAATTTTTACCGATGTTAGGACATGACTTGGAAATGGCCTGTTCAACACTTCAAGATAATCGGTTCAGAATTGAGAAATCGACGAAAAACATGCGCTCCAGATAATTGTGTCCTAGAGTATAAGCACAACTGACACTACTAAAGTCTGTTCGACGGTGTAGGGTGGTCCAAAATGAAAGCTGGTTTTTCGGTATCCAGTCCGTCAATTCTCAAGCGATTGTCACGAAATTTTGTAACCAGATTATTTACATTTGGCAACAACCCTGAAAATTTCGCGAATTTCCATTTAGCATTTCAAAAGTTAAACCATTTGGCATGTAACGCAATTCTGAGAAGTTAGTGGGTTTATACATGTTATAGAGGAGCGTCACAAATAGACATTTACTATATGTCAAATGGTCTAACTTTTGAATATGTGTTTACGAAATTTTCAGGATCGATGCCAAATGGATACCGAAAAGCTAACTTTAGACAGACTATAGTACTATATTAATATTTTGACAAATTTAAGTAATTTTCACTGACGATCTCCGTAAAATGACAGAGTCTGAAGAGAATGTTCTCTGAATGTTCATATAACGTTCTGACTTCTGGCAATTGTGGGCAGGGACATCCATACCCATTCCTGGCGAAAACGAGACATCGACCCAATGTTGGACCAATGTTGGGCCAGCGTCGTAGACGGTTCCTAACATTGGACTTACATTAGGTCGATGTTTCCTGTTTGCTGGGAAAGATTTAAGTATTTCAACTTGTCCAATAAAATTATATTTATAACAGACCTTTTTTCGTAACTGCGGACATGATCAAAATTCAAAGTAGACCTCTATTATAATTTATTTGACCACAAATTCACTAACACTGGTTTCAAGAATCAAACCTTCACTGGCTTCAGTTCAAAGTGAGAAAAATTGCTGTGTTAGAACTTAGTCTCAGATCAAAATCCAGGCAAAAAGTTAAACATAAAAATATCGGCATAGACTATAGTCTCCCCAGCCAGGAAGGCTGCATTGTCACTGCCTGGTCCAGACTACGACTTACGCAGTGCCACTGTCACTCATGTTGACGACCATGACATGCAGGCCGTCATTGTCACCTTCCTAAACGAACGGAAACAGCGAGGCTTATTGCACCACGCATGCGCAGGATTTAATTGACCGCAAAAACTCGAAACGTTCGTCGAACATTCGCCTAGGGTTATGTGAGGAGCGAATATTCCTAAAACGTTCACATAAGATTACCAGTTGATTGATTGGCACCACGCATGCCCAGGGTTCAATTGACCTCAGCTACCATAAAAACTCGAAACGTTCGTCGAACATTCGCCTAGGGTTATGTGAGGAGAGAATATTCCTAGAACGTTCACATAAGATTACCAGTTCACAAACCCATAACTAACCTTGAGGGAATGATTACTCAAAACGTTCGCCGAACATTCGCCTAGGGCTATGTGAGGAGAGAATATTCCTAAAACATTTGCATAAGATTACCAGTTAACAAACCTTGAGGGAAAGGTTATCTGAACGTTCTGTGTCAGCTGGGATGTTGGGCGTCCGAATTCGACGCACACCGTCCGTAATCACCGACCGAAATCATCGCGGCGTCTGAATTCACCGCACACCATCCGAAATTAAAATGACTTACGTTGATTTCGGACCTCGATCATTTCATTATTTACTAATTAATTCATTTATTTATTCATTCATTGAGGCATTCATTCACACATTCATAGTCCTACTCATTCATTTCTTCATTCATTGCTTTATATATTCATTCATTTATTCATTCATTCATTCATTCATTCATTCATTCATTCATTCATTCATTCATTCATTCATTCATTCTTTCAATCATATATTTATTCATTCATTTATTCATGCAATTGTTCATGCTTTCTCTTGCTTATCTATTCATTCTAATAGTCATTTATTTACTATTTTTCATTGATTCATTCGTTTATTTGTGCATTATTATATTGACTTTGTGGCTCTAAAGTCTATTCATGCAAACCCAGTCGACAGAAGATGTTAAACTAATGTTGGATTAGAATTAAACTAACTTTGAACAAACGCACCTGGAAAGTAGCAGATTCCACCCTTTAATATCAATGGAACGGGAAAGTTATTAGTCAATAGTAGAAACTCGTCAAGTTTGTCAGAATCAGCCAGTTTTTATACTTTTGAAATACAAAGTAGAAATTCAAGCTTTGATCTGACAAAATAAAATTTAACTTGTCCATGAATGTGTTTTTAAAGTCTATTATCAAACAGTTTTCCGCATGGAAAAGCAGACATGTTGGAAACAACTCCATTCAGACTCACTTATGAATGACTGGATGGAGAGAAGAATACTGACAAGTAGATGTATTTATTGCACATAACATTATATTTCATTTTAAACACTTATCAAAAATTATTCAAATATTGATAATATTAGTATTTAATATATTTGACTTGGTGTTACAGTCTGTGTTGAGAATTGAATCAAACGATTTGAAAGATGAAACATCTCTAAGATAATCATACATCACGTTTTATGGTGTGGTGGAAGTTTACTAATGATGGGGTAGGCAGGCCAGGTGTGTAATTAATGACTATTGGAAGGTAGAGAGACGTGTGTTATATTAGCTACACCTGCTGCAATCAAACAAACGTCATCATCACCAGGTACTTTTGTTCTCCAGCTCATAAAGTATGTTCCGTGCTCGCAAGTCGAATGTGTTTGTGACTGATTTAGTTTTCTAGTTTGCTCTCTTATAAAACAGAAAAAAATTAAGCCAAGTTACACATTGCCAATATAAAAATGTATGACTTAGACAATAATCACATTCGACTAAGTAACTGTTCAATAATTGCTCAGTTTGTTTCTGAATATTTGTGTTGGGCCACCGTTGATTGTGCTTTCTAGTGATATGGACACCTCAGAGGGTTGAATAAACTAAGAATACAACAATAGCAACAGCATAATGTATCAACGTAAAATTATAATATGTTGTATTTGAAATATATTTTAGAATTATATCAAAAGTACAACGTGACTCAATATATGTTATTTTGATAAATCCAGACAATTATATAGAATGAGTTCTGTGAGAATAATTATACCACAAGAATGTGAACACTCGACCTTATTCACCTCTCTCAGAAAATGATACACGACTCTTCAATAAATAATTACTCCCGAAACGTTTTTTTCATTTGTAATGCTACACATGGTCATTAATTATACATAATTATGTAGTAGAAAAGTTCAAACGCACGTCATATGAAAACTTCCTTCACTTGTTTATGTCTTATGTCCATTACGAAGCCAGAACCCATAATTATCTGTCCATGTATCTATCTATTTATTCACCAGCTATTGTATCTGATCATGAAAACATTGCTAAAATCAGAACTGAGCATGTTTTCTTTCAGGAGATCATAGTACTCAGCTCTATCCATTCATCCATTCATTTATCCATTTATCCATCCATTCATTCATCATCCATCCATCCATCCATCCATCCATCCATCCATCCATCCATCCATCCATCCATCCATCCATCTATCCATCCATCCATCCATCCATCCATCCATCCATCCATCCATTCATCCATCCATCCATCCATCCAACAATCAATCAATCAATCAATCAATCAATCAATCAATCAATCAATCAATCAATCAATCAATCAATCAATCAATCAATCAATCAATCAATCAATCAATCAATCAATCAATCAATCAATCAATCAATCAATCAATCAATCAATCAATCAATCAATCAATCAATCAATCAATCAATCAATCAATCAATCAATCAATCAATCAATCAATCAATCAATCAATCAATCAATCAACATTGATCTATACATTCATGAATTGATGAATGGATGGATCAATGGGTTGGTTGAGGCAGCCTGAGTCCACATTATGGCCTGTATGTTTACGTGTTATGCCTAAGTTCGCTCAGGTATTGACTGATGTAGATTAAGCACACATTGGTGGGTGGTCTGTATGTTTAAGTTTATGTTTATGTCTTGAATAACTCTTTCTGGTAAATATGGTAATGCAACTGAAACGTGAATGGATTTCGTTCTCACACTATAAGAAATAGCCATTTTTTATACAATAGAGTCGTTTTCAATAAAAAAAAAAATTATATTGGGAAGAGCATATCTATGGCAATTGGCTATGTGAAATAAAAACGAGTATATTTTAGGTTTTCAGAGGAATTAATTTCATATTGCACACTCATTACTAGGGAGTGTATATATGCCTTTTGGAGGTCATGACATTTGACCTACTTTTTTACCTACATCTCTGATCGAAAATAGCTAACAATCACGTTTCCGGAGCATATCTAAGAAAGCCACGGTGAGATTACATACATATTGCACACGCACATGATTCAGGGTCCATGCTTGTTGTAATCTACACGTAACTATAAAACATGGCCAAATACAGTGGTCTTTGTCACCTACACAAGTTTTTCTCATATTAAGAGGATTAATAATGTGATCGTTTTATAATATTACATGCATTTGAGGTGATTTAAAGTTGATTTAGCCAGTAACATATACGTTGTCCTGACAACACGTGCTTCAATATGGGTTATGCTGTCGAAGTATGAGACAACAAAATCATTATCGTTTCCATTACCTAAATATATGCTAGGACGTAGCTTTCTCTCCCATTAGACTGTAAATGAGGGTAATTTTGTTTTGCTTTTGGGGCTTGTCCGTTGTATGAGTTCAGAAACAATTTGATATTTAGAGAATAGCAGGGAAACTCAGGGATGAATAGCTTTTAAAAAATGTGTATATCCTACATAAGGCCTATAGCAACTACCCAATAACTGTGAAAAAAAATTCTCGGAGGTGTTGTTTGTGCTGTATAGCCAAACACATACCGCCATGTCTGATGTGTCAATGTGATTTATGTTAGGCCTATCATGGCATTGTCGTCTTCTTTGACGTCAGACATTTACAAACATGTGATGGGAGATGATCAACGGAGCCATAGTGCAGCAGAAAGTCAGTGTTCCGTACATTATAATTACCTGACACGTCATCTTATTTAACCCATTAAGTGATTTAATTGAGAAAGTTTCTCTCACTTTGTATTTCTGTTTTTTTTACAGATTTGTCAAACAGTCATGTTTAAATATTTCTGTGAATTGAAGACAAAATTCACCTTGAAAACGTATGCCTACTATTGAAATATTAATAAAATGTTAAAAATAATATAGTTGTCATTGACACATAGAGGGTTCAATCGTCGAAGAGGCAGCCTGACCTTTCCTACAGGCAAGTCGTGGCACAAACATGGGGCGCTGATCCCATGTTGGTTTGATGCTGGGCCAGCGTCGCAGATTGTAGGCCAGCATTAAAAAACATGAGCTGAACCTATTCTGTTTGTTGGGACTACAACCTTAATATCACTTGCCACAAATATAATCTAATTATAACCGTAATCTAAAAACAATTCATGGTCATGGTTAGCGCTTAAAAGGTAAATGCATAACAGTAAATGAATAATTTCTAAATGCCCTTAGTACGATAACTGTGAGGTAATTCAGATGTGTATAATTATAATATAGCGTTTGATATTTTATTGGCACTTGGCAAACGTAGGTAGCCCATCATTTACAAAACTGCACAAAACCTATAAACTAGATGAGAACTGCGGACCGCTTTTCTGTTCCTAGAGGTGCTGTGCGGTATGGGGTGGCGGAGGGGGGAGGGGGGGGGTGTGGGGCGTTTGGGTTGGTGTTGACTGTTTCAATGATGACTGTACATACGAGACACTATGGGGACAAATGTCATTGACACATAACGATAGTGAAATTATAAATGTTTGTATTCTAAAATGATGAGTAGTAATAACGTATATGACTAGGCCTGGGTTAATTGACACTCAAACAATTAACCTAAATTTATAACCTAATTTCCCCACTGGGCTCGGACATAGACCCTTGACCAGTGTTGACGCACCCTTAAAAATATTTGAAAAGTAGTAAATTATACTAGATTGGAATTGTGACTTTTCAAGTAGCAACAATATTTGGGCTAGGTTTTATGAGTTTTTGTGGCGGCCATTTAAATTTTGTAGGGTTATTTTTACTATGACAGATTGATTGGAATTTCGCGTATGAGTTTTTTGGTAGCCACTCTGAACTGGAATTTTAGACTTCAGACTTCAAATTTTAGAAGTCCCCACTGAGCTTTTGCACTTGTGAATAGATATATATTTGTTTGTCAAATGGAATCGCATTCAGAGTGCCCAGTACACACATTGACTTGTCTCTTTGTTGACCTAATGTTGTATCACTATCCCAGACGTTAGCCCAAAATCAAAACAACATTGCCTCAACTTTTTGTGTTTGAATAGAATTGCGACTGTTATTTTAAGGTTTCAACTGTTCATACCTAATACACAATATTGGTTTAATACTGGGTCACTGTCTGCGACGCTGGCCCGGAATTAAAACATTGGATAAATGTATTTTTATTATCAAATCTAGAGACTAAAGGGTGGAGTCAGTCTGGACATGGGGGTAACCTGTCCACCCTCCTAGCAATGAATGGAGAATCACCCGACGTGTACACTATTGAACCAACATTGGACCCTATTATAGGCCTACTGCCGTGCAATCCAAAAGGTAGTATCTGCTCACTTAACAAGTAAGCAGATACTGCCTTTTGAATTTAAAGAGCAGCATAGTGCAGTGTCTGCTCACTTTACAAGTAAGCAGAAACTGCCTTTTGCCATTCAAGAGTATAGTGATCCACGAAATCATGGATAAATCCAGAAGAACATGCTGGATGACTTAGAAAAGTCATAGCACCCCTATTCTGGCAATGTTGTGTCAAAATTTCAAGTTGATTAGATTAAAACTCAGGGAGAAATAGCGTCTTACAAAAACATGCTAAGAATAATAAGTTTAAAGTTCCGTTGAAAACTCAATATATTTGGGCATAGCCCAAATATAAATATTAATGTAGCATGAGGTCATTCTGCTCTCCGTATGCCCAAAGCTAGGTTAGTATGAGTTTAGCTATGACAGTTTTGTAACCCTCAGTTTAACGCTAAACCGGTATGCCAGAAGCTGGTTTTGGCTTAAAGGGACCCCTTGGGATGAGACATTTTCAATGTTGTCAATTTTGAAAATTGTATTTATTAGAAGCTATATAGCCTAATGATCTTAATTAAAAATACAAAAAAGTCAAAAAACAATTTTAAAGCACCGAAAAAGAGTGAAATACAGTGTAGTTATATTTCCAGGTCGTATATTGCCATCTAAACAAATCAAGTCAGCAATATACCACACTTTACAACACATATTCCCACGGCTTGGATGGTAAGATCAGAGCAATCGCCGCTAATTGGTGTCTTATAGTCAGAACATAGGGGGATACACCTGCAGCATGATATTTGTTTTTCAAATCTGAAAACTCTTAAAAAAATAAAATCATGATCTGGGGGTTACACTACTTCATTACAAAACTAAAAACGAAAATTGATGTCATCCCAAGGAGCTGCTTTAACACAATGATAAACCGGTGTGTTATGTTGCCAAAAGTTAACCATTTAGCATTAGGTTAAGGAAGTTGATGGCAATAGCAACTTGAAATCAAATCATGAAAATAGCTAAATTATCATACTTATCCATGGAATACTAATAGACGACACTCATAATTGTGTGGAGTCAATAGAAAAAAATCAACATTATAACATATTATTGTTATATTTGATGGAAATGCAAATCAAAATACTTTTTAAGACATTGCAGGTATCTACTTCTTTATTTTCAAATCAGTGATGTACCAAACAAAATTATACACACATCTATGCATGCCTATCGCAATTAAATATGTTCAATATAGATTTTATTGTACATACATATGACAATGAAATATTAGCCTTTACAACGCTAAAATAAATTTCGTATAAAAAAATGAGATAATAAATGATGACTTTATATATACTTTTTATGACGCACAATAACATCTGAGATAATACAAATGTATTAACCCTTTCAGCACGGGGACCGTCTGTTGACGTTAAGACGCCTGATTCTAACTTCTGTAGACGTCAAATTCAGACGTATATAGACGGTTCACGCGCTAAAAGAACTTAAACAAATTATAATTGCCCTACACCCATAACATAGGTAGCCTACCCAAATGAAGCAGAACGATGTAACCAAGACATTAATCATGTTTTTCAATTTGAAATAATCATAAATTTTTTTATTAGCTTTTTCTGCTTTATTTGCTTCATTTTTTATTCTTCCCGGGCAGGGACCGCCTTTAGACGTCTGACGTTTATATACGCTAGATCAGAAATGCATTATGCATTTCTGGTTAGATTCAGACGTCTACAGACGGTCCCCGTGCTGAGAGGGTTAATACATCATTAATTATCTCAGATGTTACTGTGCGTCATCAAAAGTAAATATTAATTCATCATTTATTCTCTCCAATTTTTTTGCGCAGTATTGATTTTAATATTATTATTATGAATGCATCTTATGTAGGGCCTACTCACAAAATGTGTTGGACCAATAATCTGTTGGCCTCACAAAATTGCCTCGTGGGTTGACGGATGACAGCATATTAGGATCAATGATGTCACCATCAATGTAATGGTCATCATCCAACTCAACAACGAATATGAATTTCCCTGTGTCTTCTTGCAATGTTGTGCAAAACACAGCAAGCCACACTTATTATAATCAATCTGGTGCTTAATTTGGTGCGGAGGCCAAAGTGCAAACATGCAAATCGGCTTAGATTATGTTTTAAAACGACAAGCAATCTCTCTATAATGTTTCGGGTCATTATATGAGACCGATTGTAATGCCGTTCATTATCTGTTGTTGGCCTAGCGATTGGCGTGAGGTACAGCAAGCATGGGTACCCGGAATCTCCAAGCAACAGTCCTCTTGTACGCCCATCCTCATACATTGCTCCCGGGAAACACGACACTTTGCGCCGTTGATTAATTAATATTGTGCCGTGGTCTTCGACGCTGGCAGGAACAATAAAGCAGCATTGGTGGAATGTATCGTGTTTGTTGGACGTGCCCATTGTCGGCGCTGAGGGGAATCACTGCAATTGTAGACAAATTGTATTATGCTTCACGGCGTTACAACACTGGTTTAGGATTTAACCGTATGGTTTATTAACACGATGCTAACCTTGATTTTGGCATAAGGGCTAATTATTTTTAAAACACTGTTTTACTTAACACTGTGTTAAGCCTAAACTTCGTGTTAGCTAAACTAGCTTTGGGCATACAGCCCTTTGTGTAGAAGTATTTAATTCGAAATAAACATATTCAGTGTGTAACAAGCCCCGTCTTTTCATCCCTGAGAGATGAAGTTTACCCAGTGTGCAGTGGGCCCCTCGTCCTAAACTAAGCCTAAAATATGAGGAACATACTCCACTCATTGATGTATTTGTTTTTGAAAATTAGAAATGCGAGCATATTTATTGTGCTAGTCGAATGGACCCAGTGTAATGCTTCTTTTGACAACCAATAAGAAACCTCGTTACATCATTCACGGGGTGCCCAAGGACACTTTAATTATCTGCATACACCACAGCGGGCTGTATAACACTAATTTTCCCTTATTTCGTCGGCCACGGTGTATCTATGGTGGGATGGAGTGCCCCTCGCGCCGAAAGTACCTGTAAGTGACCGTTGGAGTCTCTAGTGTAGGGTCGCAATGGCGGACGAGGGAAACTGCCCAATCTTCACCATTTCAACACAGACTTCCTTCCCCGTCGAGTCGACGGTTCCAAATAAATCTCAAAACTCTTTCTCCACTTGTCATGTTTATTCGTTAGACATCTGGCAACAACAAAGCACAACCCCCGCGCACGGCACGTCCTGTTTGACTCAGAGAGAGCGACCTACGGCACGTCCGTAGTCGCCGAGTATAACGTCTGAAGTGCGGGAAAAGTACCAAGACCGCATGGGCTGCAATTGTGTGCGCCCGGCACCAAGGTACGGAAAAGAGGCGGTCGTCCACAGCTTCTCGCGTCCGAGAAGCCGGGGATAACTGCCACCTAAACTTAACGAAGTCAGGATCCTACATTACCCCGTGAGTGATAACGTAGGACCCAACTGATGTGTAGGAGACTGCTTCGTGCAAGTAGCGGGGTTGTAAAAATATGTAACCTCTTATAACTAAGCATGGTTTAAAAAATATAGCGTGTGTGGTTACAGCGTGGGTGGTTGAAATCGCAGCATTATACATGAATTGTCCCATCCTCTTAACACCAACTGTCCTTTATGTATGTATTCATATGCTGCAAGCTGCGATCAACCCATTCATTTAATTAACATAAACTTCTATTCGTATTTTAGCAATTCAAGCTGCATAACTGTTTTGTTTATTTCGATTAAAATACCCTAAAACGTACAAAACAAGTATTGCTATTGTTTTAAAGGCCTTATAAATGCACTAAAACTGGGTAAATGTAGCGGAATTAGTTCACCATGCGGTACACCATCAAGTATTATTAAGTAGTGATTCGGTGTGTGTACAATATTCATGTAATAACGGTGAGGTTATGGGCCAATATAATGTTACATTTGCCAGCACGAACCCACCCCCTTAATAGCAAACACATACGTTGAACTGAATCGGCATAATGTTGGGCCAGTACCACAGACGATGGGCCGGCATTATTCTGCCAATGGATCAATGCCTCGTGTTAGCTGAGATACAAAGCCCTCATAACCAGCCGCAGATCTAGACGGTGGATACTGGGTCAAATCGGTTACAGTAAAGTCTGATTTTTTTAAATATTATTTTATTTTACCGTATAGCCCGATGTATATCACTGTATGTGATAATTACCGATAAAATAAAATAAAGTCTGATATTGTCTAGTAGCATTTTTACTATATTTTGAAATGTCCATGAGACCTAATAAAAAAATGCAAATGTTTTTCAAGAAAATCTTGAAAATCCAAAGAGCGAAAACGATGATTTACATCACTGAATTTGATGTCAATTCCAAGTACAATTTCTCACGGTCTGGGGAGAGCGTCTTATTGGCGGGCCAAAGGCTCTGATGCTGGCCCACATTTAAAAGCACCATACCGAAATAGGGTTCTATTTTTCAAGGTAGTGACATTCTCCATACCGATACCGATATTAAACATGATATTACATGCAGATATCAACCATATAACACAAAGTAATAACTTCTAGATATGTCTAACTGATATGAGACAATACACGTTGTACTGTGAAATGTATCTATGATCACTTAAAAAATAACAATAATTTTAAAAGTCTTCCACTCTTTTTTCTATGATGACCGTTATCTGCCACTTGATTCTTTTATTGTCCTGATTATATAGATAGTATGTCTTACTCCGCTGTGAGCAGGTTTGTTTTGGTGGGGCAACAATTTTAAAAAACAACAAACTTAAATCCCTAATAACTCAGTAACCAGAGCAGTAAAATAAAAAAATAAAACACCATTCTCCATGAATTAATCTTTGAAAAAATAAACAAAACAGTTATGCAGCTTCAACTTGCTAAAAAAAATGTCTTTACATTTATATATCTGTACATAATGCTGCCAGGCCTGGCATATTCATTTACAATTTAAAAACATTGTAAATACGATGCATGCGGTTGGGCCCGCCATAGATGTCGTTAGGCGCCACTATGGCGTGAAACATCTGCACGAACCGGGCAGGAGTCTGGATTATTCGTCCGACTCTAGTTTTTCGCACTGTTTGTTCGGTCGAAATTTTTTCGCGATTAGCGATATTCGCACTGTTGCTATTGGTCGAGTCGATGACGGCGTCAGCAGCACCCGGGGTTTTACCCCGTAGATGTAAAGGTATGCGGGAATACGTTCGTAAACCACCGCCATTCCCGTTAGCGCGGGATACGGCGGGGGCTCGCGAATGCGGCGCTACATAAGTGTTGTCTCTGTTAGACAAGTTGACTTTAACATCTAGTTGCTTTGGGACTGTGGCCGATTTTTGACTGCTTCTGACTGCTGTCGACTTTTTCGTGTTAACACTCGTCCCGTTGGACGTCGGAGTGATAGTGCACTATCAGGTCTAGGTGGACCCTGTGGATTCCTACTAGATGTCCTGGTAGCCGTCGATCTCTGTGGTTTGTTTGGCGTAGTACGCTGTATGTTCGTACCTGTCTCGGGCGCGTGCCCTACCACAGGTTTTAAAATAATTCTGCGATGTGTCGCAAAAAGACATGATAACATGTATCGAACGATGTGCAGTGGAACTAGTTGTTCCACGAAATGTCACATGTGGGACATGACCGGCTCAAAACCGGCGCACCAAACGCAAAAGTCGCCCTCTTGCGTTGGCAAAACAGTTAAGTTGAAAACGCACATGTCTGCGTCCTATCACCGAACGTGCGGTGAAAGGAAACAGACCTATGCATTATGATAAAAGTCGATAGCGCTGTATTGTAAAAGTCGGAGGCGATATAAGGCACGAAAATATACAATCTGGAATTAATAAAAAATTCACTATTAATAAAAAATTCAATATGGAGTTGAATAATAAGCGATCTGAGAAAATATGCAGGATATGAAATTATTATGTTCTGTAAGGCTGATGCAGGTAGGTGTAATAAAATGACTGCTGAAATCGTAGAATGTTCTGAAGTCGATGCTGATCTGGTTATGCTGTGCCGTACCAGTAAATGTACTGCTGATGCTGATTGCCAGCCGTGTCGGCTCAAGCAGAAAATCACGTTTACAAAGTCTGTCGGCTGTGCTGTTAAATGCGTTGTGCATAGGTTTATACGGCACACACTGTGTGCTGTGTTATAGACAGGACCTTATTTGAGCAGCGCCGCAGGACGCGTGGACGGCACCTGTGACAGTCACGCTGAAAGGTCGGCCCACATCACCATGCTGATTCGAGCCACAAAACTGTCAGCATCAATAAACCTGTCAAATCAGGTTACGTTACATAGTTCATATCAAATTGAAATCGTTTATTTAGTAAAGTCATTTAAGTAATGATGCACTCAGTCTGCGACCTATTTGACTAGCTGTGCAGGCCTGAGCGAGTATAAAAATGTCATATATGTGAACAATGCCAAACTGTAATTGGCCGTCGTTAATATTATTTTCAATCACCTTGTTGAAGTGACGTAGGTCTACCTCCACCGTGTCGGTGGCTAGCCTTCATATTGCTAGCGCACACCCCAGGCCTTTGGCCAGGGTATGCGGTCGCCACTCTCCGTGGCCTATGTCCGTGACGTGCCGTGCGCGGGGTAGCTGTACGTTGCCGTCGGGGTTGATGAAAAATGTCTGTAATATGCTGAATCTTAGAAATGTAGACTGTAGAAAATGTTCATGCTATGTCGCATGTTGCGAGAAACAGGGGTTGCAGATATAGTTGGAAATGCGTCGCTGAGGTTGCGCCTAAGTGCTGTGCACTAGTTCACAAAGGTATATATTTATTTTAGTGAAAACTGAAGGTCTATATTTGACATAAGACGTTTTCACTTATTCATACACATGCATAATGGTATAGTGAAAACCGTAGGTCGAAACTGTACATAAAAAAATGCCAGATACAATTATGACATGCTATGCTAAGCTAGGATAATAGTATTTTGTAAATCGACCTGGGTGAAAAAAAAAAATTCACGCAAGTCGAAAAACACATGCAAATATTGGCAATATTTCGCAATAGCGCAACTGTCAAATCGAATATTTCTGTATTTATAAAAAAATTAAACTTCAGAAATAAACTTTCGTGAGAAAATTTCGTTCTCAAACTGATAGACTAAATGTGACTGCGAAGAAAAACAGTTACATTTATAATTTTAGAAAAATATTTAAAACGTGACTGACAGTAGTCTATGCTGATTCATGATATAGTATATCATTTCGCTGAAAAATGATGTCTGTGATGAACATTCCCCTTTTTTTTTTTATAATGGCACGTTCATCACTGAGTCATTCTGATAAACGTCCGAATCAATCGCTCGCTTCGATTCATTGATTGACGTATAAACCGGCTGTCGTCGTAGCGGTTGTGTTTATTTCGTCTGTGGTGGGTGTGTGTATGATGTATTGTCGGTGCTGCTAACATGTGCGGCAGACAGCATGTGGCTGCCTGTCTGTGTCAGCATGCGTGGAATGGTGTGTACATAGAAACATGATCAGCGGCCCCGTTTCGCCTCACATTAGCATATTCATTACCTACTGCGTGCCCAAATAAGGCGCTAAATAGGCTAGAGCGATTACAAACACCGAAGGGCGTTTTAAAGTGAAAAAAAAAATCTCACACAATTAGTGTTATAATTTCGTTTTCGAAACAACTTATTTATATTTCCTCTCTTTCAATTGTTTTGAAAAAGAAAATTTATAAATAATTTTTTAAAAATTATTAAAACTAGTCCGTGTAAAATTTTGAACACGTGAGGAATGAGCTCCACCAAATCAAAATGGCGGCCTAATTTATGCTAATGTGATGTGGCGACACAGGTTCACTGTCCAAATGCATGCCGGTATGGCGGGACACGTGTTTGCCCACGGCGGGCGATCAGCTAAGTTAGGGGAACCAGCGTCCAAAATGGCGCTCACCTACCAAATACATGTACAATATTCCAGCATTCGCTGAAATAACATATGATAATAGTAAAAAAATATTGACCTACGGTCCTGGGAATATTTTTAACAGACCAAATAAGACCGTTTATTGACATTCATTTAGGGAAACAATTTTATTTTGGCCCTGAACCTAATAAAAGTTACCCGAGTCGAAGCGATTTTTATAATTTCTTGTCGATTTTGCTGAAAAATCGAAAAAATGACGAGGCTTTGTCTATGGACTTTAAAATCGAGTCACCCAATTATGGTAATCAACGATAAAAATGAGTTACCGAAAATACCCACTTCCTATTCGCCTACAGTGGCAATAATAGGATCAAGGCATTTAACAAACTCTTACATTTAACAAATGATAGACTAAGTCTATGAGAATAATTTTCAGGATTCTTCTAGAGAAACCGACATTGTCGCCATCTTGAAAAAGCGCCAAACACGTGGGATTTTGTCCAAAAATTAGAAATTTACGCCGTTTTCGACGTAAAAAAAAACGTGCTTCTCCTCTGATAACTCTTTCTGACTAATTTAAACTGGCATATAAAGAATGAGGTACAGTTTTCACGTACCTGATGAAAAAAATGCTATTGATTTTTTTCAAAAAATCCCTTAAAATTTAATCAAAACTATCCTTGAAAACAGCGGTTTTCAACTGGCGTCTAGGTGAAAATACTGTTGCGTTGACTATCAGTCGTCAGGGGTCACCAGTATGGTGGGATGGAGTGCCCCTCGCGCCGAAAGTACCTGTAAGTGACCGTTGGAGTCTCTAGTGTAGGGTCGCAATGGCGGACGAGGGAAACTGCCCAATCTTCACCATTTCAACATAAACTTCCTTCCCCGTCGAGTCGACGGTTCCAAATAAATCATAAAACTCTTTCTCCACTTGTCATGTTTATTCGTTAGACATCTGGCAACAACAAAGCACAATCCCCGCGCACGGCACGTCCTGTTTGACTCAGAGAAAGCGACCTACGGCACGTCCGTAGTCGCCGAGTATAATGTCTGAAGTGCGGGAAAAGTACACTGCAATTCTGTGCGCCCAGCACCAAGGTACAAAAACGAGGAGGTCGTCAACAGCTTCTTGCGTCCGAGAAGCCGGGGATAACTGCCACCTAAACTTAACGAAGTCAGGAACCTACATATCGAAGGCACAAAATTAGCGGTTCCACGCCCCGTCACGGGTCATGGAAGAAGATTGAACTGTTGTTTGCCCCGTCACGGGTGATCCAACGCACTTTTCTTGCCTTGTGTGCCCCGTGACGGGGCAAATAGACCCGGCCTATGAAGACATCCCTATTCATTTTTTAGTATTATCACATCAGCCTCACAACCATGCTACATATCTCCCTTTTCCTGATTCGTCCTTCAGGGCATCGTAGTCGGACCGACATTGACCATCCTGTCATTTTGGGATAAAACTAAGAATTTCATTTTAATTGATTCGTCCAGTCACCTCACTAACACAAGACATTGGCCCAATACTGACACAGAACTGAGTACATGTGTCGACTTCTGACTAAAACTGCTCGACAACCAAACAATGCAAAAGGGCAGTCCACGCGCTGAAAGAATTAAAAAATACTATAACCGTAGACTCATAACATAGGTATTCAAATGAAGCAGGAAGAGCTAACTAAGACATTTATGATGATTTCAAATTGAAAAAAAACATTTGTTCTCCATGGTTTATACAAAAATATTTCAGCGTTATAAGGGGTAACTTAATTGGGTGTTTAGCCTACAAATCAGGTTTCCTTAGATGTAAACTGTGACTCTCGGGGTTGCACAGAGAACATCTTGGTTGTGAAATATTGATTTAGAACGATTTTTATGACAATTTAGTATCTAATGGATCCTGAGCCCCCCCCCCCCTTTTTAATCCACCACTGAAAGATATAACAAGTGAGCGCAAAGCGCATACACTCTTAGCCGAGACCGTTCTATATAGAACCCATAGGGGTTCTTTCGGGTGAAACACATAGGGAACCTTTGGTGGGTACCATCTACAACCTTTTGGTGAGGTTCTTTAAATGAACCCTTACTAATAAGTTCTTTGATTAATTGAAAGGTTCTATAAATAGTTCTTTGATGAACCTTTTAGTTAAAGGTTCTGCATAGAGTTCTTCATTCCGAATCTGTTTTGGGGGTTCTTAGAAAGGTTCTTCACGGATATTTTTAATGTTCTCTAAATAGTTCTTCCCCTGGAAGCAAGTTGCCTTGGTTCTTTCAAAGGTTCGTCGCCTACGAATATTCGAAGGTTCTTTTGATAGTTCTATAAAATAACCTTTGATAATAAACGGTTCTTTAAAAAGATCTTCCAACTGGGTAAATTTAAGGGCTCGATATATTTCTTGTAATCAATATAATACATTAAAATACATATCCCAGCTAGCACAAAACATTTGCATAACATTATAGAATGTTAGCCCAGCATCTGTCGACATGGTCCGACATTGTACAATATTATACAAATGTTTTGTGCTTACTTGCCCGACTTATTTCTGAGTAGCCAATGTCCTGGCTATCATAAAAAAACGAAACCATGAGATTTTTTGCCAAAAATCATATTGGCACAAATGATTCGTGTTTTAAAATATTTTAGTCTCAATGCTTAGTACACAGCGATTTATATTTGAATAATCTTCACTAAGAAAAATCGTATATCGACAATCACTATTGTTCATACTATAGGAGCTATAATAATATTCAACACGTCTTGCTCTTTCCAATACCCAGGTTCAAATGCATCGATGATCTGAGAATCAGGAAGCACGTGACAGCCAGATGGCAGTCACGTGAGCGGCTGTGACTACCACGTCACCCAGTACCGTAAATTCACCACATACTTCCCTGTTAAATCTTAAAGGAGGGGAGGGTGCATGTGGGTTAAACATTTTGATTGAAGCAGATGGTACTCTTTATTTTCCAGACATTTAAAAGACAGGATTAGAATATACTAGGTTTACTATCGTTAGATTAGATTTGGTTTAGTTGGGGAGAAAGGCAGTAACTTAACTGATCAATATGTGCAGATACCCTGAGACAGTATTCAATGACTAGAATTTATCAATATATACAGAAATATGATAAACAATATTCAGAAAACTAATCTGTGTCATTAATACTTGACACAGGATATGTTAAATGTGCGAAGTGGGAGCTAGCCAGTTGATGAGACATAACGCACTCATCGGTGATGAATGTCGTATATTCAAACACCTTGTAAACTATTGACCTGTAGTAGCAGTAATAATAGTTTCAGAATGCAGTTGAATTATTTGAGTTGAGCAGTGTGTTATATTAGCTCAATGCATAACGGAAAACAATTATTATTAAACCATTGTATTTATGTATGAAGTTGGGCCAACGTTGGGTCAGCAATGCTAGAGTTGAGCGCATTGGGCCGGCGTTGTGCCAGCGTTGCCACTAGGACAGGTGCGAACATGCCTCATTATATCAGTGAGAGTGAGGATGTTTTGCCAAACAGACATTTGTGGATCCAGGGCACGGTTGGAAGGCCATGAACAAGGTCAACAACGTGACGTCGGAAGCTACAGGTCTGCCCACTAATAATACAGATATTATGTAATCCTTATTATATCATTAAGTAGCTAGGTGTGAGTAGTGATTAAATTCAAATAAAAGGGTCGATAGTGGTCATGCAAACGTATCTCTGAGACACCACCTTTAGAGGTAAAATGGTGGCAGAGATGATTGTGAGCAGCTAGACCAAAGAATGCTGTTTTGGGGTTGACCCACTGTCTGCGAAGTCGGACCAGCATAGCCTAGCATTGGCTCCAAGCTCCTTGTTAGCTGAATTACTAGTGTGAACACGGCTAGAGGATGGCACAGTTATTCTATGTTATACTCGGAGAAGTCTGCCAGTGCGCAGGCGCAGAATTTATATCATAGAGACAGCCAGAGACAAAGAGCGAGAAAGCTCTGAGAGAGATGCGCGAACCACCATAGAGTAAGGACTGACTATTGTCTGTGAGCATGTTATGACCATGATGTAATGGCATTAATAAAGAGGTGAGAAGATGATCCTGACCACGAGACCCAGCACAAGAGTTTGTTGTCAACAAGCCCGTTATAAAATCCAACGATGTTGGTGAATCTGGAATGCGTTAGATTGTTAAAGCCGTGGACTTTTAATTGGACTTGCAGTCCAAAGTATTTTTCAACCTGGTGCTTTATCTGGCCAACGCAAAACCACAACGGAATGTAATTAGCTTCTTAAATATAAGCTAAGCAACAAACAAGAACCCTGCGGTTCTGAACATTATTGAGAGTTATTTTTTTGAATCAGACTAAAGTTGATGTTTAAGCAACTAGAAACTGTAAAATTGTAATCAAAACAAATATATTTTCCGCCAATATGTATTTTAGATATAAAAAGAAACTTGCTAAACAATTATCAGATGCACAAGTGCGAGATGTTTTCTTTGTTTGTTTACATGATAACAGTACGGTATATTGAAAAAACGTGAAAGCACTCCCAACACCCCGTGGCCGATGATAGTGACTTAAAATGGCCACAAATTTAACACAACTGCTGGCAATACTCACTGACCACAAAATCACATACAGTAGTTTTTATTCATTATTATATTGGACGATATAATAGTGATTCAAGTTAAATGCCGATGTGCCATACGAAATGGCCTCATTTGAACTAGTACTACTACTAGGTCCATATATGACAGGGGATGTACACGGTATACGGTAATAGATTAAAGAGATACGATTAATTACGTCATCATTTGGAGGGGGATACAGGTGTCCTTGCCTACATCTCGTGAAATAACACTGTCAGCAAATCGTCTAATACATATTATAACACAAATATGATGTTTTTTTCAATAAATCGTGTGATAAGATATTATAATTATAACTGATATTATATAATCCATAGGTTAACTACCAAGCCCGTAGGCCTGAAATGGTTAAACTATTCCGACCTTCATTCATGGCTAGATTTTTACTAGGGGGGGGGGGGGGTTAATGGACATCAAAATAAGATGGACAATACAAACAACAAACCTTCTGTAAGAAAGCTTTTCATTATGCTCGTAGACTCAATTTACAAGACCGCCAAAATAAGGAGTTTCATTAATAAATGATTTGCTCCACTGATGTAATTCTATACGCTATATACTTAAGTTACACAGACCACTTTGTAGTGTATGTTGTTTTACCACTGGGACAACGTCATAGAGGTAGACCAGCATGAAATCAGCATTGAATAACACCTGTGTTTGTTGGGTAAATAATCAATACCACAGACCAGTCTGCCGTGAAAACGATCCTCAGTTAAAACTATTAACACTATACACGCAAGTTAATGGCTTACTTTCGACCTGTAGGATTTGATGATCATCTACTTTCAAACAACGCTGTCCGAGAGTGGGCTAAATAATTGAATATATATATATTTTTAAATAGCATAAGCAATCAGTCCATGTGGTTCGCGTAGAGTTAGAGTACGTAGTTTATAATGTGTATGTGGGACACAATAGGACATAGCGTGCAGGGACCTTGATCTGAGATACAGCTATTTTTCACACCTAAAAGATTCGCTCTATTGACAGTGGCGGCTGCACGTTGAGTTGTGTCAGAATGATGGCAGCGTGTTAACAAGTTTTGTTTACTACAAAAGTGAACCAATGCTAGCGCACATACAAGTTACAAGAAGAGCGGTATACAATAAATTATCTTACAAAGATAATGAATACAGTATCGTTATCAGCCTTACTTTATTAAAAGCTACCAATAAATTCAAATTAACATGAAATAAGATTCAGTCTGAGCAATCAGACGGTTGTAGCTTGTGTTCAAGCAAGCGTGAAGGCGCGACATCCACCATATAGGGCCCATGGCAATTTTAATGCCGCAAAAAGACTGCCAGTTAAATATCACGGTGCAGGGCATTCAGTTCAAAGGGACCACAGGGGTTACAAGGTCTTATCCAGATAATCATTGTTTGTCATTTGTGGGCATCCAAGCATGGAAGCGCGACTTTCACGGTAGGAGTGAATGCTCCGGCTCTGTCAGTGATCCAAAAGGCTCGAAAACTTGACCCTTGATGTCCCAGGTGGTCCGCTTAGCGAGGTTCGAGACTGGTTTTGTGTAAAAAAGTGGTCCGAGTCCCGAATAGCGGGGGTGATCCGCTAAGGGTTAATCCTTAAGCATTACGTCAATGGGAAAAACTTTGGGACTGGACAAAAGTGATCCGAGACGCGAGGTGGTCCGATTATTGAGGTGGTCCGGAACCGAGGTTATACTGTATATCTATTAAAATAGCCATTTAAAATGGCCGCAGTTGGGTTCTGTAAAATGTTTTTTGTTGTATTGAATTATTTAAACATTTTTTTGTTGCTATCACTGCCCTTGAAAATGTAGGCCTTTATTAAGATACATTTTTTTGCTTATAAATGAATAATTAGCCGAGATATTGACACCTAAATATATTCGGCCATTGAATTTATAAAAATGTTTTTTTGTTGGATTGAAATTTCTAAAAATACTTTTTTGTCAGTGCCTCTGAAAATGTATATTCAGATACAAATATTCCGATTTTACGTGGAGTGGAAAGTGTGATATTGACAAGTATACATGTAGATTAGGTCAGCCAGTTTGTACAATGACCACCACTGGAGTCAGTAAATTTTTTGTTGTTGTTGTATTAATGTGTTTAAAAATCTTTTTTTAGTATCAGTACCCCTGAAAATGTATATTTAGATAAAAATATTTCGATTTTAGGTGGATTAGAAGCTGAGATATTGATACGTACTCAGATTTGGTCGGCCATTTTATAAAATGGCCATCACTAGAGTCAGTGAAATGTTTGTTATTCTGGTGGAATAATTTGTTTAAAAATACTTTATTCTTTATCAGTACCCCTGAAAATGTATATGTAGATAAAAGTATTTCGATTTTAGATGGATTAGAAGCCGAGATATTGACACGCGTCGTATGTGGACTTTGTCGGCCATTTTTAAAATGGCCTACACTGGAGTCAGTATTTTTTCTGGTCGCTTAAAAATATTTTGTTTTGTTACAAGTGGCCTTCTAAATATACATGTAGACATAGATATTCAGATATTTGTTGATTAGAAGCTGACATAACAATTAGAGACACTTATCATATATTTGGTCAGCCATTTTCTAAAATGGCTGCTACTAAAGTAATTAAAATGCTCTGTGTCGGATTAATGTGTGTAAAAATACTTTATTTATTATCAGTACTCCTGAAAATGTATATTTAGATTATTTTTCTTAGATTCTAAGTGGATTAGGCTCTGGGATATTGACACGTATATACATTTTGGCGGCCATTTTGTAAAATGGCCGCCAGCGAGGTCACAGGTCATTTTTTATTGGCCCTATAGCTAAAAACATTCTTAAGGGTGTTCTCTTACAGCAGGTAAAATTTCATGCTTTTATCATTCAATGAACAATTCCATCATATATAACCACCAGTCAGCCTAACTAGTGTAGGCCTATAGACGGGATCATAAAAAAGTGAGATAACCCAGAAAACACAATCGTTGTGCCATTGTTGGATTAATGCTGGGACAGTGTCGCAGGCAACGGCTCAGCTTAAAACCAACATTAGGTGAGCTCTATGTTGCGCCAGATTAGTTTTCTATAGGGGCCATCGCCTCACCGATGGTACAGATTTAAAACAAGAATGATCCAACGTCTTGAGTTTACCGGGAATTCAAGCGATGACGTGCCAAAACCGAGGATGATAGGGGGACTCAATGCAGGCGACACAACATTCCATTGTCCTCGAATACAGACATGTCAGCCCCCAAAAACGACCCACTGTTTTCTTACCGTTCGACCATCGTTGATGATGCTGGGCCATCATTAAACCAACATCGGGTCAAATTACAACAACGTGTGTGCTGGGTAACAGAAAACACGTGACGTTGTTTTTTTAATGTTGGGTCACTGTCTCGGCGCTGGCCCAACATTAAATCAACGTGGCTCAACATCTCGTGTTTGCTGGTGTGAAAAGGCGACACGCACAGAGCGGGGCTTAATTACAGCTGCTGGCCGTATCTACTCACTTTACAAGTTAATTACAGCTGCTGGCCGTATCTACTCACTTTACAAGTAAGCACAAGTAAGCAGATACTGCATTTGCACAGCAGTATAGAAGTCTACGTTACTGAGCGTGTGCCTGCATGTACATGTAGGCATATGGTGGGTGCCCATAAAACCGGGCGGGGGTGATAGAATACCACCCTCTATGACGGGGAAAGAGGCCGCTACTAAACGTATTTTGGAAGACCCCAAATACGTACACAATTTGGTAAATCCGTACTTCCGTATTTAGGCAGTAAATCCGTACAAAATACGGACAAATACGGAAGGTGCACAGGTCTGTAAGACCCAGCCACCCCAAAACGTGCTGTAGTACAGGCCTATGTCATCTGCTCAGCAAAGGCAGTATCTGCTCACTTGTAAAGTGAGTGGATACTGCCTTTAAGCTTTGCACGGCAGCTGTAGGTCAACTGTTACTGTCTGTATACCTGTTGTGTTACGTGGTCGCTGAAAGCCAATCAGCAGATGTTATCGTCCAGGGATGTGACGACCCAGATTCTCTGTGTCTGATTGGTCGGAGAAGTCTATCTCGTCCTATGATCTGCTTAAGATGTAGGTCAGCCTATCTCAGAATTTTCTTTATCACAATTGTAGCTATGGTGTCAGAGGCATTTAAACCAAGGGTTAGATTTTCAAAGGCAATATATATTATTACAAAATATTGTATCGATACCATGATATATTTGGTCTCAAGAGTAAAACATCTGTTAGCTTTCCCCAGTTTCAAACTGTCATTGTGGTGGTTTCTTAAGATTATATTGGCCTAGTTTGATCCTTAGGTAGGCATTGCTCTCAGTAAAATCTACTGGCTATCTACAGGGTATAATCAATAGCCAAACACACGGCTCAAAATTTCGAGACCCCTAACTGTCGTAAAATTGACGATGGAAATCCTAATAACTAAGCAAATACAGATATTTATGCTTATTCAGAAACAACGATTTGTAGGTCTACTGTAGGCTATGGAATGGCAGAAAACTGAAACTATGCGTTTTGCCGTATTTGAGAAGATGTGAGTGATAGTCATTTGCATCTTCCTCTGCAAGGCTGGCTATTCCTGAGGTCGTAGACCGACCTTGCTGAAACAGGGTTGAATCCGCCTATTGGAGTGGGGACTTTCAAAAATATTTTTTCTGTTTGACCCAAGTTTGACCTCTGGCATGAGTGTTGTTTTAATGTGGGGCCACTGTCTACCACACCGGCCCTACATTAAACAACACATGTCTGCTGGCCGAGTAGCTCACAGGAAACGTCTCAGACACAGACCACCACATCTCACCTCAACATGCATGAGGGTTGAATTAATGATGAGCCAACGTCGCAGACAGCGGGCCAACATTAAAAAGACATTTTTTGAAAAACTAATGAATATTCAATATCTAAATCTCCCTCCCTACCCCAATAGGTGGATGGTATGGCTAATTCAGCAAGGCTTGGCCTGACGGCCTCGCTGTGTCAAGACTTGCTGCCAGGAGGATGGTCATTTGGGACACACATTATATGGACACAAAAAAACGGTGCCCAGAATCACTTTTGTGAACCATATTAAAACAGTTTAAGTAAACTTGTATAAACCAATGGACATTCACATGTATTAAACTACCATTCAAAGGCAGATATAATTGTCATCCAGTGGCGAGTGCATTATTACACTATTAAAAGTATATACATCAAATCGCGTGTTTGTCAAAGACTACACAATATGGTTATACGCGTATGTTAGGCATAATAATCAAATATAGAACCTTATCTAGTCATATAGAAACAGTGCGCTGTATCATATTATCTGGTGCAGGTGAGCTCCTAAAACATACATTTATATAAATTACATGGATTTGCATCGAATTACCGTAGGTGATTATCTTTACTTGGGCATGCACACACATTCGCAATGTGTTAGGGGGGCAAAGCTTACTATGATCACATCTGACTGATACTTGAGTACATCTGACAGATGTATAGTTGAGGTGTCGCCGGACAATGATGTAGGTTACATTATTGTCATTCTCTTCATCAGAAATGATTCAGAGACAATAACCATGATGACAATGTTTCATAGCAAACATATCACTATAACATAATTTTTATGGGAGTTTCTATGTGTTATATGCCCAAGTGTAATTTTATTAATATGCAAAACAATGAGATCTGCTATGGCAAGCAAATTATTATGCCATGGTGGATTTAAGTGACCATGGTGCGGGAACATTGCTATTTTATTTCTTAATATATTAATCGCATCGTTTTATCTGTCAACAATGCAAATATTCATATTGACTAATACACACACAGTGCGACCAATACATTCAAATGAAAACTTAACTAGCCACAGAAAAAACAATGTGCAATATATATTGGGGTAGTGCAGGTTAAATAATTATGTACAAATGCGATTAATGAATTAGTAGGGTTAATCGATCCAGGGCGATTGGCCTCGCTTTGATCGAAGCCATGCCCAATAAATTTACCAAATTCAAGAAGTCCCATACAGTTAGGTGCCGTGATAGACAAGGCATATTAGTTAACTGGGACTCTTGGTGTTGGAGATTTAGTAGGCAAAATAGGAGGTATGTTGCCCGTGGGTAGTGTTAGATGAAAAAAGATGGTTACAGTTAGACCACCACCATGATCACATCTGACCGATAGTCGAGGCCATCTGACAGATAGTTGAGGAGGCCGCGGACAAGGATGTATGTCAGTGCCATTTTTTGCCATTCCCTTCCACATAAAAATCATCAGAGAATGATAATATTTCATTACCACAATGGCTTGTGCTATTGGTAATTCTTAACTTAAACCTGACGTGAGGTGATAGGCCTACAGGCGAGCTAATGAGTTCAGGCAGTTGAGGGGGTTTTAACACTGCTGGGGGTACGGTATTGCCATTTATCACTACTTTGGGACAAAAGGGGGGATGCTCGAAGATTAACGAGGTAAGAATATTTACTCTTTCTGACTTGATGGGTGCTATTTTGTTGCCCATTTCATTGCCAGTATCACTGAGTTAAGACTATCCCCGTGATCTGTCATCATCGCCATTTGGCGTGGCATAAAAGGAGGGCCACATTCCGTCTCATAAGGCAATATATATGACAGTCTTTCTGATAACTGATAATCAGCATGTACACTCTGGTCAAACTGCACCTGTTGTTCCAGTGTGGTGCACATATTATGACCACTCTGATTAATATTATAAATTCTGGATTTTTGTAAAACTGAATGTTTCTACCTATGACCGATTTGAGTTGAAGTTCGTGTATTAGCCTGTTGGATATCTAGCTGCCAAATAAGTTCTGGAGTAGCATCTACCAACAAGGCTGGTCTTGATTCACTCAAGTCAAGACTACACTCAGACACACTGCTGTCTGGTTTACCATGTTTACTAAAATCAATATGGTCATAGACATATAGATGTTACTTGGAGAGTAATGTCACCGATTAAGGGATTAACAAAATATTTCTGGGCGGTTGCACATAACGACAAACTACTGCATAGAGGGGTAGGTAGACATATGTCACATGTAGACGCTATGCTACTGTACAGTGTATGCAATGTGCTGGTGATATTACCAGGTCCCACCGTGGGCGAACACACATCTCCATCGTCGTGAAGTGATAGTTTATTGTCATCAGGACAACTACTGGACAAATCAGATGATGATATACCATCTGATTCATGTCTGGAGTTGGATCACAATTCTTTAACTCTGGCCAGTCTACACTAGGGCGCACAGAATGACAATCACTGGACGGTGACGACGAGGTACTAAGTGTGTCCGTGTTAGTGGATTCAGCAAACATTGCTTCTGATCGACCACAAACTGACTCAGGACGGCTTTTTCCACCAGTCTGTGGGCAGTCCTGAAACATCGACAATTCAGAAGGGAAGTTACTATCAATATGCCTACAACATGGTAGTTCCCTATTTGACACAAAGGGGGAGCAACTATGTCTATCTTCACTATCTTTTTCAGCATATAAGACTTTCCTAAGCACAGGCGGATTGATCAACTGATTATCATCAGAAGTAATGTATGATGATGTTGGAGGACTGATAGCAGGTGTGGCTGTAGCAGCGTGCGGACATCGTTCACTGGCTATATCCCCAGCTGTCTCCACACTGGGCGATTTAAAGCCAAACTTCATATCAAGATCGGTCTGTGCTACACTCGCAACTTTCATCAAATCTTTTCTGAATACGGAAATCGCGTTTATTAAATCAGTAAATTCCTGGTCCAGTTCAATTTGATTTCGACCCATTGCAGACCCGATGACACTATCAGGCTCGAAATTTACACCCATGGTGAGTGGAGTGAATTTATGGACAAAAACAACTAATTAAAAAACGCAGATTACACAAAACGAAGCAAGCAATCAGCCACAAAACATCAGATTGCAACGATTGTCTACTGAACTAGACAATGTCGTGCACTATAATATCACATAGAAATTCTTCATAGAAATGGCGAATAAACACCGTCGTCTAACTTGGCAACAACAGGTCACGAATGTCGCAAGGACGCAACGGCACCACACAATGGAAAATAGACAAATCATAGAAGAAAGGCAGGTAACCACTATTTATATTAGTGTAACATTGTTGGCAGGCAACAAACATAAGCGGTCTCAAACCCAAATATATCAGCGCAAGCACTTGGCTACGACTGTCACAAGTACGAAAAAATATCGCACACACTAAGAGATTCACTCACACAGAAGCAATGAATAGTGATTCTGTCACAGCTTTCAGACACAGCAGATCACACACCAAAAGATATCAGCGCAAGCACCGTCGTCTAACTTTGCTGTGATCCACCAGGAATGAAACAGGTGCACAAAATCACACTCATAAACCCTCACCCCCGTCAAAAATAAAAAATAATCTGATTCGGGATATATTAGGCAAACCCATCTTCCCTTGTCCAGGCTCATGCGAGTGCATACCGCAGGAGCCTGGCCGTATCGAGTACTACAATCAGTTATTCTGTCTACGTGGTCATCTTGGGGGTGTGACTGAGATTCAAACCTCATTGGATGTTTCAGATTTATAAATGTGTCATAAAGGTCGCGAAGAATTGACCTCTTGTTCATCTCTCATACACAGTCACATGTTTCCGTTGCTAGATGTACTATATAGATAAGTTGAGAATCTCTCATTTGGACAGTGACGTGTACCGCCATTCAGAGAGCTAGGAACACAATGACATCAGCGTGAGATTCCGAGCTTATCTACCTATCTGATCTATCATACCAACGGAAAGATGCAGGCTATGCTCTCAGTCAGCTGTCCACGCCTGGTCAAGGGCTCTCTGATTGCCCGGTCTTGGGACGCGCGACATTCAAGGTATCTGGCTATTTAAAATAGTTGGACTGTATGCTCGATAAAGCAAGATATCGCACTGCGTGCTCGTGGGTAAGATAACTTGTTGTGGAAGATGGGCAAACCTAGTTTTTAAATAACTGGACTACCAGGGCATGTCTGTTAACTGAGTACGTAATGTGCATGTTGGCCAAATGTTAGCAAAGCTGTACATTAAGTGCAATATTTATGTCATTGCCAGAAGTCGGGGGATAAATCCTCTACTTCGTGTAGATCCAGCTGTCAAATAGCTGGGCTACGACGAAATATGTGAGTTACGATTTTTCTCTTTTCCTGGCAAATTAAAATAATAAGTGTAGAATATAATCTATGTTAGGAAGCGTAGTTGTACATAACAAATAAACAAAGTAACCGTATAGTGACACACGGTTATAATAGCAGTATTAGGCCTATCATAACATCAATCATCCAATGATGATTAGACAATCTGTCTCACAGATGATCAGCTAATAGAATTGGCCTAATATTACCAACTTGACCTGTTGATAAACATATCTAGCATAACTGTTCACGATTTAATATCGCAAACATGATTTATTTTCAAAAAAATACTATGCATGTAAAGTAAAATAGCAATGTGGATTTGCAATTACAAATGTTAAATTGCATACAGAAACATAATCATTATAATACAGGGAACATTTAATCATTCATTCGGCTATTGACTCAAAACTATGGAATCATTATTTAGGCCAATGACTCCGCTAATAAATCAGTTAATGTCAGGGCCGGATTTTCTGACAGCCAACTGTGAGATAAATGTAAGAATGTATTTGGAAGTTATACCAATCGTTCGTTCAGCTTTCATCAGCGAAAGCTGTAGCTGTGACGCTGGCCCAACATTCAGCCAACGCTGGAACTGTGGCATACAACGGCAAGTATGCCTATATGTGTCAATGATGCGGGTGGTCTGTGCGACACGGCCCTCGCAGAGTGACACACGTCTTTACTTCCCCAGTAACAATAAAATAAGAATATAACGTTAGCTTTTATAAAATATCCAATAAAATATTTTATGATACGGAATACATATCTGATAGGCATATTTTAAACGTTAAATAAATCTAATCATAATATGGTCAGCTGTGGTTAACACGTCTTGATCTTTTCAGTATCCAGGTTCAAATGCGCAGATCAGGCGGCAATCATGAAGCACGTGACAGCCAGATGAGCACTAGTGACTACCGCGTCAGCCAGTACCGTAAATTCACCAGAATATGTCATTCTCGTAAAACCCCGTTACAATCTGGTCACACTCGACACCATTCTACACAGAATCAGTAATTTTGTTGGAATGCCCATTACAATATGATGACACCTCTGGTGACATTCACATCACAATCTGGTGACACAACGGTTGTTGCTGTAACCAGATTGTAATGGGAATGCAACCAGAATGACTAATTCCGTTTTCAATGGTTTGTGTAAACAGATTGTAATGGGAATGTCACAAGAAGGACTTCATTCGCTTCCAATGGCTTCTGTCAACAGATTGTAATGGGAATGTCACCATAATGATTTGTTCCGTTCTCAATAGTCGCTGTCACCAGATTGTAATGGGAATGTCACCAGAATGACTCATTTCGTTTGCAATGGTTTGTGTCACCAGATTGTAATGGGAATGTCCCCAGGATGACTCAATTCGTTTTCAATGTCTTGTGTCACCAGACTGTAATGGGAATGTCACCAGAACGACTCGTTCCGTTTTCAATGGCTTGTGTCACCAGATTGTAATGGGAATGTCACCAGAACGACTCGTTCCGTTTTTAATGGCACGTGTCTCCAAATTGTAATGGGAATGTCACCAGTACGACTCAATTCGTTTTCAATAGCTTGTCACCAGATTGTAATGGGAATGTCACCTGAATGGCTTATTTCGTTTTCAATGGCTTTTGTCACCAGATTGTAATGGGAATGTCACCAGAATGACTCATTCCGTTCTTATTGGTCGCTGTAACCAGATTGTAATGGAAATGTCACCAGAATGACCCATTTCGTTTTCAATGGCTTGTGTCACCAGATTGTAATGGGAATGTCATTCCGTTTTCGATGGTAAATGAAATGAATCGGGCTTTAGGCCACATTTGTGCACATATAGGCTAAACTGGGCCAGGAGAACCTCCTGAGGATGGTGAGATGATTGAGATGACACTGTCCTCCAGACACAGGATTCGAAATTCGAGCCCTGGCGGTCTGAGGCCGAGCACGCTACCTCTCGGTCACGAAGGCTCCCCACAATACTGACTTTCACACGTGGGTTTTCGATGGTTTGTGTCACCACATTGTAATGGGAATGTCACCAAAATGACTCATTCCATTTTTCATTGGTCGCTGTCACAAGATTGTAATGGGAATGTCACCAGAATGACCCATTCCGTTTTCAATGGCTTGTGCCCCCAGATTGTAATTGAACTATCACCAGGTCGACTCAATCCGTTTTCAATAACTTGTGTCACCAGATTGTAATTGTAATGTCACCTGAACGACTCATTCCGTTTTCAATGGCTTGTTTCACCAGACTGTAATGGGAATGTCACCAGAACTACTGAAATCGTTTTCAATGGCTTGTGTAACCAGATTGTCCCGTCGGAATGCTCTATTTCTAAAAAGCGTTTCATGTTCTCGGAAGCTTGGGTATTGTATCGCGCTCTCGAGGACGACGGTATCAGATTGAAGTATAAGATATTTAAGATAATTCGGATCAGTATTTAGATACGTAGACAACAGTTACTGTCAACTATCCATACATTAACACCATATTTAAAATATAAAGACATCAACCTAATATAAACATGCAGAATGATTACATAAGCTATAACAGCAACGATTGACTACTTTAAGTATAGTTACATATATATTGTATATATAAAGAACTTTTTGTATTTAACCAAAGAACCTTTTGAACTTAATTGATTGCTGAAGCACCCTTCGAAATGAAAAACCTTTTAATGAACCCTTTTTTAAAAAAATGAACCTTTTTCACCTCAGAGGTTCTAAAAGGAACCCCGATGAACCTTTTTTTCTAAGAGTGTATACATTGTGTGCAAGCTAAAACACGTCTACTTCAAAATTACATACATGTATTTAAATTTAGAAAAACTTCTTTATTTATTCCCCCTCATCTCAGCAAACACATGACGGTGGCCCAGAACTGCTTCATTGCTGGGCCAGCATCGCCAACGGTGACCCTACATTGAGACATCCTTCACCCTAACCCTCAGTCCAGCTTCTTGTGTACTAAGGCCTACACATGATGACGTGAAATCAGTCACTCTGAAATTGACAAACTACCACCTGATACTGAGATTCAGAGTATGTGGATCACATGTAGTGTGCCAGAACTGCTTCATTGCTGGGCCAGCATCGCCAACGGTGACCCTACATTGAGACATCAATAGTGTTTACACCCCAACCCTCGGTCCAGCTTCTTGTGTACTAAGGCCTACACATGATGACGTGAATTCAGTCACCCTGAAATTGACAAACTACCACCTGATTCTGAGATTCAGAGTATGTGGATCACATGTAGTGCGCCAGATAATTTAGTAGCCGCTCTGTTTTTCAAAGACAAAAGGCAGTATCCGCTTACCTGTAGTTTAAGCAGGTACTGCATTTTGACTTTGCACGGCAGAGTTACACCGGTACGGCAGAGGTCACTTGACTCACACAACGCTAAATTATTTTTGTATAAACCATGCAAACCAAAGGGTTTTTTGAATTTGAAATCATCATAAATGTCTTAGTTAACTATTTTAATTGTTTCTTTATACGTCAGAATCTGACGTCTACAGGAACCCGCGATGAAAGGGTTAATAATAGCTGGCGAGTCGCTCTAACTGGTAGATCAAAGTGACGAAGACTATCACAGTACCGTCACCAGGGACATGCGTGATCTTCACCATATGATGCAGTGTTCCACGACATTGTATCCAGCGGCTAACAGAGGACTCACACGGGGGCAAATGACACCGCATATAGATTCATGTCAGTGTCAAACCATGCTACGTTTCTCCTATATCTTGATTCGCCATACAGTGGCCAATGACTAAGGGCGTTGCACATAATTAGAATCACTTAGTAGACAAACCATTGGATAACGTTAACTGTTATGTCTCACGTCGAGGTGAATCAGCTGCACTGGGTATCAACTCCGTACAGTCATTCTGGTGCAAAAAACAATCCCATCACAATTCAACCCCTACCGGCTGACGCCGGGGCTGACGTAATAGGCGATGGCATAACATCAAATCAACATTGGGTCAACATGACTGTCTACTGGAAGCTAGTCTGCTCTATAACAGATATAATGTACTCTGCCAATGGGTAAAATAACGTGAATGGTCGGTAAAGTGATACAACTAATAACGTTTGCCGTTTTCTTTAATTTGGTATGTCTTCAGGACAACAGGAGATTTTGATAGGTCACACGACATGTTTTAATTCACAAGCTTTGTTGTAAAATACTCTGCTTTCCAACATTGCATTGAAAAGTGGGCGGTACCAAAAGTGTGATGGGTTCGTGTGGAGAAATGACGGCAAACAATAGGGCCTATGTGCCAGTAACCTATCAATGCAGAATTACGCTGTTTTTCGCCTTCCCGGTTGTATTTATTTTGTAATATATGCAAATACTAATTATCATTTTTCGACTTGGAACTCGATTTGATTTGTTAGGATTTGAAATTAGACAGCTGGGGGTTGAATTGTGATTTCTGCACGATAATCACTGGTGGAGTTGATACCCATGCATCATCTGTAGGCCTACTGTAGATCTGGTGATTTAAATTCTCGCGAATTTGTGATTTTGGGAGCTTTGCGAAGTCTAGAATTCGCGAATTATTGATTTCTATGATAGGTAGTGCTCAAAATAATATTTTTTGCGAAATTCTCAAATTAGCGACTTTGTCCTTGATCCTCGCGAAAATTAAAACGTCGCGAATATTACCAGATCTACAGTATATGTACACACAGCTAGGTGGAGCCAACTCAACAAACACGAGACGTTGAATCAATGTTGTTTTAACGTTGACGGTGGACCACGTCGTAGACGGTGGACCAACGTTAAACCAACATTGATTCAACGTTTTGTATCTGCTGGGAATTCATTTCGGCCGCGGTCCGGCCGCGATGGCTCATTCGTATCGACCGGAGCTTGTAACCTGGGGGTACCAGGTTCGAATCCCGGTTGGGACGGGACGGATATTTGTCATCGTGGTTGTGCATATACAGTGCTCCAAACTGTACAAAGGCATGGAGTGTACAGTGCTGCCTATGGTACTGTGCACTATAAAGAACCCTTGAAGTCATTCGAAATAAGAGTAGGGCATAGTCCCGGCTTTGGGCCTTTTTCTGTCGCGATATTGCCATGATTGTGCAGAAAGCGACGTAAGGCAATATTCATATATATTTCGGCCGCGGGACGTTACCAGGGAATATGAAACGCACCCAGAGAAAAATAAAAATGATTATTTCCCATGAAGATAAATATAACTGTGGTGAAAATGATAGCTAAAATGCTCTTTTTTAATAAAAACAACATTAAAAGTGTTTCATTGCGTGTTTTCATGACATCAAATTTGCAACAATGTTCGAATGAAAATTGATTTTTGACATGTTTTTGACATCTTTTTTGACATCTTTTTTGACATCTTTTTGACATCCATTGGAGATCAATTGCCCGCTGGGAATTAGTGATCTTCGCCAAATGAAGACGGCAGTGTTCTACGGCGCATTTTATCCAGCGGCAGCAGAAGGCTCACACAAAAAAATTAAATGAATCGGGCTTTAGGCCACCTTTGTGCACATATAGGCTAAATTGGGCCAGGAGAATCTCCTGAGGATGGTGAGATTATTGAGATGACACTGTCCTCCAGACACAGAATTCGAAATTCGAGCCCTGGCGGTCTGAGGCCGAGCACGCTACTCTCGGTCACGGAGGCTCCCCACAATACTGACTTTCACACGTGGATGGGGAAGAAACATTCTTGTTTCTTTCAAACCGCCGAGACCGGGAACCGAACCCCGAACTTTGGCGTGAAAGGCAGCGGTGCTAACCACTACCCTAGGGCCCCCGCCCGGCTCACACGTGGCACATGGCACTGCATATAGATTCATGTCAGTGCAAATTACCATGATACATTCCCCCCTTTGTCCTGATTCGTCCTTTAGAACATCGTAGCCGGACCAGATCAATTTGATGCCATTTGATCTCATTTTGGACAAAAAATATAATTTAATTTAAATTTATTCCTTCACTCAGGTGCTTATATACATCTTCCCTGCTGATAACCGCGAGTACCGGGGAGGGGGGGGGGGGGGGGGAGTCCACACTAGAAAATTGTGAGTGTCAAATTTTGATTTTAGAACAAAGGGCATACATAGTGTTAATATAAAGCAAAAAACACGTCTACTTAAAACGTGCATGTGTACATGATTGTATTTAAATTTAGGACAACTTGGTAAGTTCCTTCCTCTCAGCCCTGCCAATACACGACTTCAGCCACAGAACATACAAGTATATTTCTATGACTTCAGCCATCCAGAAATTGCCAATGTAGTGTGTGATCACGAGGCACCGTCACTGATGCCTGGCGAGCCGCCGTAACTCATAGATCAAACTAGCGATGAGTACCACAGTACCCCCACCAGTGTAAAGGGTGGCTGAACCCCATATGAAGATGGCAGTGTTTTGTGACATTTTAAATTCATGAGAAACTGGAATCGTCAATTCCATTTAATATTTTAAATAAGTAACAAGACGTTCATTTGAACACAATAGACATCCGAATCATAAAGCCTTATTTTCTGATTTTTATTCCTATGACATGCTATCCGTTCTAAATATCATTTAGAACGGATAGCATGTCTGTTATAAGAAAGTATAGTATTTGGTCAACCCTTACAACGCTGAAATATGGTTGTATAAATTATGGAGTACAAAAATCACGATAAATGTGTTTGTTAGGTCTTTCTGCTTCATTTGAATACCTATGTTATGGGTCTACAATCACTATACATATTTTACTCTTTGCTGCGGGGATCGATCTATATTTGGACATCACCGTTTTAAAGTAGTTGTGTTGTATTTTAATTTGCCTAAATAACTAGCTGAACCACTCGCATATTTTTTTTTTTTTTTGAGGGAATGACTACAACAACTTACACATTAAAACACTTGAAACCGCCTATTTTAATAGAACGATATAGTTTAATATTTTTATCAAATTTAAAAATCAGTCATCTTAAATCTTGCCGAACCCTAAATCAACATTAGTTGAATGACTCATGCTCACTGGGACCGCCTAAGACATTGGTTCAATGATTGGCCAATGTCACAGGCGTTGGCCCAACATTATATGCAGACATAAAGCCCTGATGTGCTAGGCGTGTATGTCAGATTACTCATTTTATGAAGAATAACTTGTTATATCAGATTACCGAAGAACGTGCAATAATTATTTATTGTTCCTTTTTCACATGTATATGGTGTCAGCTTAGGGTTTGTTGAAATGTTCATGTTATAACAGGTTAGCCTAGGTTTAAATAGCGTCATGTAAAGTGGAACAACTGTTTTCATTATGTAAGTATTGTGATTCTGTGATATAATTGTAGAAAGGCTCATTTATGTGGCCTAACTAAATAAATTATAACCCTTTCTAACAATTTCATAATAAAACCCTGGCACGAAGCTTTCTTTTCATCAAGGAATGCTACAATCCAGCTGTATAAACGGACAATGCATTAGGTCACTTTTAACAATGACAATCACCTCATGTGCATGTGTTTAACAGAGTATTCTAGAAAGGTGGTATTTTTATCCCTTGATACATATTACTATTTATGTTACATTTACGTCATCACACCATCATATAAACATATTAAGGATAGCATTATTACAGAGCTATTTTATTTCTTTTTTAGGCATTAGGTCACTTTTAACAATGACAATCACCTCATGTGCATGTGTTTAACAGAGTATTCTAGAAAGGTGGTATTTTTATCCCTTGATACATATTACTATTTATGTTACATTTACGTCATCACACCATCATATAAACATATTAAGGATAGCATTATTACAGAGCTATTTTATTTCTTTTTTAGGCATTAAAACATTATTGTCTTCATTGTCTGTATTTTTGATCTGCATATTATAACATGACCCTTTGTAACCGTTTATAGCATACAACCAACAATATATCTAGTCTAAAGCAATTTTACCAGCAAACAAGATAAACTGAACCATTGTTGTTCTGATGCTGAGGCAGCGTAGAAAACAAATTAAAAGCAATATTGACTCAATATTTTGTGTCTAATGAGTTTAAAACGATATAGAATTACACTTTAATTTACCCTTTCAGCGCGGGGATCGCCTTTAGACGTCAGAATCTGACGTATATCGACGCCAGTTTCTGACGTCTAAAGAAGGTCCCCGCCCTTAAAGATTTTTTTATAATGGTCGTGGACCCATTACATAGGTATTCAAATGAAACAGAAGGAGCTAACTAAGACATCTATGATCATTTCAAATTAAAAAAAACCCTTTTGTTCCCATGGCTTATAGAAAAATATTTCAGTGTTGCAAGGGTTAATAAATATATCTGTGTATTGTAGATGTAGGCCTACCACCCAATTTCGGTTCAATGTTAGGCCAGTGTCACAGCCCATTGCTGGTTCAATGTCGACAAATTGTCTACGACGCTGGCCCAACACTACACCAACACTGGGTATGCTGTATACTTCGTGCAGCACCCCAGCAAACACGTGCCATTGACCCTATGCTGTTTTAATGTTGGCTCAACGTCTTTGACGCTGGCCCAACATTGAAACAGCATTGTGTGATTGTCCCGTGTTTGCTTGGACTGTTATGCGGGTGACGCTTGGCTTCTCCCGTTGCCAGAAAAGCCACTGCCCAGATAACACGATACATTGGCCCAGTGCTGATGTAGTGCTGGGTCACCGTTTGTGCTGCGGCTAAAAAACATTCATGATGGAGTGGTGTAGTGGCGCCCAATGCCTGGCATGTCGTAGCTTATGGGTTCGTCCCTCGCTCCGCTTTTCAAATTTCAGAGATACAAAATATTTCTGTCTTGCTTACTGGTAAAGATCCAGTAGGAGGGGAGCCTGCGTGATCGAGTGGTAGCATGCTCGATCTTAGTTCGCCAGGGTTTGAATTAATTTTTATTCATTCATTCATACATTCATTCATTCATTTCTTTATTTATTTTTTTGTTTATTTATTATTTCTTTCTCATTCACTGAAACTAGTGGAATAGTGAAAAAATATATAAGCAATATTTTTTTTAATTCGTTAGAGTGTAAAATGTCTAGACTCAGTGGTCAGTGATTGGTCCAAGAAAGGAATGCCTGTCTTCTGGCACTAACTGGAAAATATATAGAATAATTTCCAGGTGCGCATCCAAACCAAATTATTTAAGTGCGGAATTATTGCGAGATATTTCCGTTTATTTCAGGTCGGAATTGGTGACGCAATAGGCAACTTGACATAGTTGTAAATAAAAATATACGTAATGCGGGTTTCAGTCAATAGTTTGTAGTTTGACCCTTTGCCCTTATCCTGCTGATCACGACTATAGTCGTTTTTAGTCTGTTCTATTAGTCGACCAAATCACTGTTATTGAGAATGAAATGGGTGCCTAAACATCAAGATTTTCAAATATTTGTTCTCAAAATAAACAAATATTTGTATTTTTCATTCACTTGAAGTTGTGCGTCGCGGTAACGAGACACAACTTAAAGTGGGTGAAAATTTAAATAAATTAACTTAAGGGTTAAGGTCTAAACACGACTATTGTCGTTTTCCATACGTTTTTATCATGGAAAATACCGTTTACGTTTTATCATGGAAAATACCGTTTTTTTGTGATATAAATTGATGTTTATTTTGTAGGAATTGTAGGCATAGGCCTACATGTCTGCCTGGTCTCAACTTCGACAAGTACGAGTATTCTTTACTGACTTTGAAGGTGTGGGTCGCGGTAGCGAGACACAACTTCAAATGGGTGAGAATTGCAATAAGATACCGTAGTGAGTAAAGCTTACTAAAGAGTTAAGTATATGATCGCCCGAGCTGAAATAAGCCAATCCACGCCAGACTCACCCTTTCCAATTCCTTCTTCTGTCCTGTCGTCACCACAGACTGCAGGACGGGGCCGCCGTTGAGTAGATCGCCAAAGCAATTTGAAATATTTGTATTATTTCCTTCCTCTCCCCCTACCCCCCTCCCCCCCCAACAGACACACAACTCTGTTATAATAACGGGCCACATTGGCAAACGTACATGTTGATTTTTCACCATTTTCACAGTTCCCAGAGTTCGGTCCACTGGCCAGCCGTCGTGCTGACTGACCACTGATGCGTGACACGCTCCGCAAACATCGGTAGACTGACAATATAGTAGATATATATGAGAGATATAATGGTATGAAACATCACATCTTCTCAAACAGACCCACTGTCCTAAATTCCGCTCTCACAAAGCCCACATTTACACTTTCAATATTACAATTACAACATATAATGTTAACGGATAATAATACTAGCTAAAGTCAATGCCTTTAGAAATACTGAATGACCATCTGCTGCAGTCAAAACACTTTTACATCAATTTGTTTGAGGAGATTTGGTGTTTCATACCATTGAATCTCTCTTGTCAATGCACCGATGTTTGCCGAGTGTGCCACGCATCAGTGGACAGCACGACGGCTGGCCAGTGCCTCGGTCCATCTTCTTGTGTACGAAGGCCTACATACGATGACGTGAATTCAGTCACCCAGAAATTGACAAACAACCACCTGATTCTGAGATTCAGAGTATGTGGATCACATGTAGTGTGCCAGCTAAAAGTGCATGTTTCTCGTCCATTTCGCCGTCAATAATCAGCTTATTTTCATGACATTTTGTACAAGCCATCTCCAAGTCATGTTCTCTCATCGGTAAAAATGCGTAAAATTATATGCAGTATTTCGAAGGTTAGAACTTGACATTTAGTAAATTAAAATTATGACGTCCCTCTATAAACCCATTACACTAATTCTGGAATTATATTACATTTCAAATGGCCGCACTTTTGAAATATTCAATATAATTTCTCAATTTTTTACCGATGTTAGGACATGACTTGGAAATAGACTGTGCCAACTTTCAAGGAAATCTGTTCAGAATCGACGGATATATCCACGAAAAACATGCGCTAACAGATTTACCAACATAATTATGTCATATAGTTTAGATATTTCCATCTGCGACAACACGGTCAATTCCGATATGAAGGACGTCACTGCTGTGCACAGCGAAACGGCAGTATCCGTTACTTTAGATCAGAAGCTAAAAGGTAGAATCTGCTTATTTGTAAAGGTAAAAATATCAGAATTTCGAAATTCAAACCCTGGCGAACTAAGACCGAACACGCTACCTCGTGATCGCAGAGGTTCCCAACAATACTGGTTCTTTACGGGTGAGCAAGACAGACAAAATCGTCTTTACAGAGAAGAATGGTGGCACGAGACGTTCACCCAAGGTTGATTCAATGTTGTGCAGGCTTAGAAGATGGTAGGCCAACATTGGAACGACGTCTGGTGAGCGTTTCGCGCTTACTGGCCACGGGTCACTGATGTTCATCGTCTGCTGACCCTTTAAGACCTCACGATGCATCAAAACATCATTTTGCATCTCTAAAGAATATCTTAATTCCTATATCAAGGGCTTTTAGAACGAATATTTTTATGGAACTGTTTTATTAAAACCAATGTATTTTTCTCATTTGCCACCCACTTCAAGTCATCTTCATCCATTACAAGTCGAGAATTGCGACAGCAATTCGCGGCTTGTAGTGGACGAAGATGACAATGGTAAATTCAGGCTTCAAAGGGTTTATCATGGTAATGGCAATTATGTTACACGGTATTTTCCATCCAACTTTAAAGATGTTTAAAAAGAAAAAAAAACATTTTAACGACATAGATTTTATAAATGAATATTAAACAAGTTAGGCCTGTCCAGTGGCAGATCCTAGAGAGTGGGGCCTTATTTTTTGCCAAATTCAGTTTGAAATAGTATTTCTCATTCAGCTAAGTTTACATAGTACATATGCCTGCAGTGTAGGTCCTACGTATGCCAAAGCCATCCGTATCTGTAAATGATGCTACGTTTACATCTACGTTTACATAAAATCCATATTTTGTAAATATACAGTTTTTCCACATCTATCTGTGTTATGACAATGGTAGGCCTACAACAAGATGAATGTGACAAAACATTCTAGAAATACGTCCAAGTGAAGGCAACTTTGCTGTGTTTTCTTGAAGGTGAGGCGCCGTGCTCGTGGTCTCATTTAGAAATCATCACGCGTTAAATGCATGATATTAAGGTGAGGCGCCGTGCTCGTGGTCTCATTTAGAAATCAACACGCGTTAAATGCATGATATTAATTAGGCTACCCTCTCTGTGCTGTAGACGCCAGAGAAAAGAACCTGCTCAATTTGTACGATGTATTTTTCATTCATTTGAGTCAGACATGAGACATCATGTCTACTTCTCGTTTATATGTGATTGTAGGGTACTTAGCTTAATTAAATATATATTTGTTACTGGCTTAAATCAATATCTTTTAAATGCTTATTGATCAACCTTGTAGAGTAAATCATTATTGAGCAACACTAGTGATGTGCAACTATTGTTTTCTTATTCCTAATCAATTATAATGAATTTTCTTAAGAAATCACATTTGTATTCAATTCAGCGGCTCTTTTACATAATTTGCACAATTCAAACAAAATAATTGATCTGGAATTCCAAAATCTGGAAATATATTTCAACCTTATTTCTTTATTATATATATATATTTCGTCAAAGTATTCTATTAAAATGATCAGGTATTCCTTTAAAATGTAGTCTAAGAATTTAAAATAAATCAGTTTATACTATTTTGCACACACACATGGTAGGTTAAGATTGTATGCTTCGTTCTTAGTTCTCATAAATATAAAAACATCCAGACTTCAACTTTAATGGCGACGTGTATCTGAAATGTCACACCAATGCGTCATCTCAGCATATCAACCCCTCTCTAACCTATTTTTCCCATTGGCCAAACCACTCATGAGCGAAGCCCTCATATCTAAATACGTTATTCAAATTATGTAAATTTTTCCCGGAGAATTGTCATAAAAGGGGATGTACCTGCCCACGTCAGGTCAGAGTTGTCCCTGGGTGAAAACGTCAGCGCAAGAACTCATCATGACGGCCGAGAACCAATATGAGGTAAAGCCATCACAGGTAGGCACTGTCTTAGCTAGGATTGGACAACCGTCCGTCTTTTTTTTTACTTTTTGCAGAACTGTCCGTGCATTTCTTCCCTTTCAGTGTAGTTTGGACAATTTTTGCCCGTCATTTCGACTTTTTAACCGTCCAAAAGACGGGTGCACGGGTCTTTGGCCAACACAGTGCAGTTAAGGCACAGCCTACGTCGCCGAGAAGCCACCACATATGCGTCTTGTGTTCATGAGAGACAAGACGACATCAATATTTCACAGGTACATATAAGGCTTAACCAGTTAGCAACTCTTTCATGTGTGAAAGAAGTGAAGACCGTAACGCGGTAGTTTTGTGGTCACAAAGTTCTGATGTATAAGGGCGGTCCCCGCACTGGACGAATTCAAGTATTTCTGATGGTCCTAGACCCATAACATAGGTATTCAAATATATCGGAAAAACCTAACTAAGCCACTTATGATGATTTCAAATTGAAAAAACCCTTTGGCCTCCATGGTTTATACTAAATATTTCGGCAGTGTAAGGTTAAAGAGTCCGGGGTCCGGGAAACAAAGGTGATAGTAATACATCAGAAGCGAGATAACAGTAGAAGTCACATTAACATGGCAATTCTACATTGCATGTTGGGCGGGGGCCCTAGAGTAGTGATTAACACCGCTGCCTTTCACGCTAGAGTTCGGGGTCCGCTTCCCGGTCTCGGCGGTTTGAGAGAAACATATATATGTTTCTTCCCCATTCACTCGTAAAACTCAGTATTGTGGGAGCCTCCGTGACCGAGAGGTAGTGTGCTCGGCCTCAGACCTCCGGGGTTTGAATCTCGAATCATGTGTCTGGAGGGAAGTGTCATCTCACTCACCTCGCCATCCTCAGGAGGTTCTCCTGGCCCAACTTAGTCTGTATATGCACAAAAATGGCCTAAAGCCCGATTCATTTCATTTCATTTACGCTGCATGTTTTTCATCCAATGTCCATGAAATTTTGCAAGCGCTATTTTCCAGGCGTTCGGCAACTACGCTGAAAATTAAAAAAAAAAAAAAAATTTTAATAATCTAGTTAGACCATTCGACATGTAGTAAGTTACTAATTATGACGCTCCTCTATAAAGCTATTAATTTCATTCAGTTTTAATTTTGAAATTTAACTACATGCCACATTGTCTAACTTTTGAGTATTCAAACAAATTTCACGAATTTTCCAGGGTTGTTATGTTGCCATAAGACTTACAGAGAATGCTTGCAAAATTGATTAAGAATTGTCTGATAAATCAGCGAAAAAAATCAACGCAGGTCTGGTGTGACTTCTACAATATAGCTAATAAGTTAACGATGGAGGCGTAAAATGCTAAACACGATACATTCCCAGTAAACACAAAGCATTTGTAGACGCAGACGGTGGGCCAACGTTAAAATAACAATTGTCTTACATGTCGTGTTTAGGCCTACTGGGTTAATATCACAACTCGTACCATTCCGCTGGATATACAAGACGTTGTTGCGACGTTGAATCAACGTCATGGACGTTGATTCAACGTCGCAGCAACGTCATGTGCCCGGTGGGATTCCGACGCGATTTGTTTAATCCAGCATACCGAGGGCGTGGAAAGTGCCCACTTTTCAAAAACGAAATATAAATACTATAAAATTCTTTTCGATCTCGTCTTCGTTTTTTTCGGTGGTACGCCTATATAAGCATGCATGAATAAATGAATTTGGTTTTAGGCCACCTGTGTGCACATATAGGCTAAACTTGGCCAGGAGAACCTCCTGAGGACGGTGAGATGAATGAAATAACACTGACTCCCAGACACAGGATTTAAAATTCGAGCCCTGGCGGTCTGAGGTCGAGCACGCTACCTCTCGGTCAGGGAGGCTGCCCACAATAGCGAATTTTTACGAGTGAGCGGGGAATAAATATTTTGTTCCTTTGAAAAATAAATGTCAGAAGAGGGGATAAGCCCGTAATCTCGGACTTTCTAAGCAGGCAGCTATAACAAACTGCACCAGGGCCCCCGCTCTGGTATGCTTGGCATACGTACATAGATTTTTTATACGATAGACATGCCATAGTTATACTGTAGATCTGGTGATTATTTATTAATTAAATCCTAGCGAATATTACCAGATCTACAGTATGCCGGTTTACGCAGCAACGACAAATGGAAAAAGATATCACATAATATTCAACCCCTTTACAGTCCCAGCTAAGTCGCCTTGTTTTTAAGTGGGCCAGCGTCGTCAAAGCTTTAATTAGACAAGGTACATTTTAGCGCGCGATTGATCTGTAAACTCACTTCTGTTTCAATCTGAAATTATCATGTCCTACGGCCACTATACATGTTTTAATTCTTTTAGCGGAGGAGCGCCTAAATAATGGTGCATTGGCTCACCTAAATCTGAATTAAATGGTGTAATTAGGGTACTTCGGGTACTGAGCATCAATATAGACCACAGTATTAGATCCTTTGCATGATGGTACAGTCATATCCCCTAACATCGCTCACTCATCCAAAATCTGTCGTAATAGCCTCCAAACCACAGTTCTGGTGCATAAATAGGACAAGTATGTTTCTGTATCATGTGTATGGGTGGCCATGTCGTTTTGCTGTAGAACGTTCTAACATCATAGAGCGTTCTGACAGCATATAACGTTCTACTAGTTTAGCTCGATGAGTCGGCTTGAAACTGAATAGGTAAACTAAATATAGAGGCCTACATCAGCTACATCAGCTATATAGTCACGAAAAATATACTACAATTTCATATTTTATTACTTATTCAAATATTAAGTACAGAAACTGATAATCAGATGGTGGCTAAAAGTGCGAGCTGAATTGCCGTCTTTTGTTTTTTTGACTAATTTATTCTGTTCCAAACTAATACGTGTTGCTGCTACTCATTGTATGACGTTGTAATGATTGTACTTCTTAACATTAGGTCCAAGAGTTTTTTTTCGTACTAAGGCCACTATGTTTTATTTCTCTGTTTCAGATGAGAACAAATCCAAATCTAATTAGGGAAGCGGGAAAAAAAACATCAAGAAAAACATTAAACCTATTTCAGAAATAGTTAATGAGGGCGGGCAACCAAAAAAAAAACATTGGGCAAATTTCTGGAAAAGTTAATGAGGGCGATAACAAAAATCTTTTTTTAAAAAGTTAAAAAACTAGCAAAAAAACATAGCTGGATACATGTTTTGCATCTCATGAAGTGAACTGTTTTTTCAAAATGTTTTTTTTTTTAATTTCCTGAAATGAACTGCTTTTTCGGAAATCGGCAACAATCTAATGCGCGCGCCGGGCGATAAAAACACCTTTTTTGGTAATGCTCTGCCATAATCTAATGCGCTGTCTTATCTGAGCAGAGAAAAAAACATAGTGGCATAATTTCTGCTCTTATCTCCCTATCTCTTTATTACCACTAGGCCTATACAACTTATAAAAAAATTAAGTAATTGTTTTAAAAAATAAAAGTATTGATGTTCATGATGACACATTTAGTTATTATCTTCTGACATTCAGAAGAGGATATCAGTGAAAAGCTATATTTCACTTTGGACAATGAGCGATTTTCCACAATACCAAAGATTTTTTTATTTAATATTAACAATTTACTTTCGTGTATGGAGACTGTATTTTAAGTTGTTCAATATTTTTTAATGAAAATTAGCTGGGAAGTGACTGAAGAATCTGTGAAGAATTATGCGCAGACGAAGTGGTTAATAAGAATATACTATAGTATAAAACTGTCCATCTGTTCATATTTGTTACAATGATACAGAATAATAATATCAAATTGGTTCACATATTAATTTCTTTCTTCAGGTGGTGTCAAAGTCACGCGGTCACGTGATCCTGATGTCATGGGCTTCAATCAGCACAGTTCTGTTGATATTCCTGGTGATAGGGGGAGCTGTCTACCTGAATGATCTGCGTGACAGATGTGTAAGTAGCTAGGTCTTTGACTATGTTCTGTGACTATGTTCTAGACAATGAAATTGATGTACTGTGTTTCTAATATTTTCGGACACTTGTTTTCAAAAACTGTCACTCTTTTTTTTTATTAAGTATCCTGTATTGCTTATCTATTACGTTTCAGAAAGTATATGTTTTGACATTCTGTGCAAAATTATCAGGACCTGAATCCGTACGGGTTTAGCTTATGGTGAAAATAAATCATTAGACACTTGTGTTGGGAGAATCAAAAATACTTCTCGGTAATCAACGCTGTTCGAATAAAAACAATATAATTCACATCAGGGCACATTCCGTTTTATTCTATTTTGCGCAACGTGTAGTGTGTGCACAACCCCACAAACTCTTAGTCACAAACACGTCAGAAGCCATGGGGATTGGACGTAACTTGCCCAGTGAGAAAATCGCACAAGCTCTAGTCTCAGATAATTTCAGTTACTGTCAGAGACATATCAGAAGAGGCCTCGGTTGTAGCAAGGGTGCTCTACAAAAAATATAAAACATTATACAGACAAATTAAAGATAAGCATGGTAGAGGGGACCCCGTGTCACAAATGCTCACAGAGACGCAAAGCTCTATGACAAAGTGATTTGAAGACCAGAGGATCCAGGTTATTCACCAGCCTCCAAGTAGTCCAGATATGAATCTCATAGAGCTTATCTTGGCTCATGTGACGAGAGAAATCAGTCACAACCCTCCAACAACTTCATGGCAGCTACGAATGAGGGTCCACCAGATCTGGATCTGGATTATCTGGAGCGACCATATAACGAAATGACCCGTCGCGTCAATGCCTTAATTAGAACAAGAGGATATTCAACAAAATTTTAAATGTTCAGTGAATTATCTTATTCACAGACAAATTTAAGAAAAATTAAGATATTTTGACAGTGCAGCAGTGATTTAAAAAAAAATATTTTAAAGACACATAAGTTGATGATAATAAATTATCTAAGACGTTTTATAACTATATTTGTTTTACTCAGGAGGATAGTTTAAGAGTTTCATATTATTTCTACATTTCCACCACGATGCCATCCCCACAGAATTTTCTCAAAAATTATTTAAAATATCCTGTTTTTAACTACCGTTTTTTGCTGACCTATTTTTTGAAAAAAGGTACTTTTCCCAGATTTTCTTGCACATTAATATTAACGGATACCAGTTGCATACTGTTGCCAAAATTCAGGCGAATAAATTCCTAATTCACAGAGTAAATTAAAATTGATCATATGCTATTTGCAACTGCAGTATTTATAATGCGTGTGGTGGATCCGGGGCCGCTGTATGTAAGATAGTTCATGAATATAATTAGGATGGGAATGTATGAATGTATGTATGTATGTATGTATGTATGTATGTATGTATGTATGTATGTATGTATGTATGTATGTATGTATGTATGTATGTATGTATGTATGTATGTATGTATGTATGCATGTATGTATGTATGTATGTATGTATGTATGTATGTATGTATGTATGTATGTATGTATGTATGTATGTATGTATGTATGTATGTATGTATGTATGTATGTATGTATGTATGTATGTATGTATGTATGTATGTATGTATGTATGTATGTATGTATGTATGTATGTATGTATGTATGTATGTATGTATGTATGTATGTATGTATGTATGTATGTATGTATGTATGTATGTATGTATGTATGTATGTATGTATGTATGTATGTATGTATGTATGTATGTATGTATGTATGTATGTATGTATGTATGTATGTATGTATGTATGTATGTATGTATGTATGTATGTATGTATGTATGTATGTATGTATGTATGTATGTATGTATGTATGTATGTATGTATGTATGTATGTATTTAAGTATGTATTTAAGTATGCACAACATTTTATGTGTCTCTCATAACTTTCATTTCTGATTACTATGTTTATATGTATGTCTTGAATATTTTAGTATGTGTCTCTCGCAACTGAAACTTAAACAAGTGATCTTTGTAATAAAAGAGTGGGACTTTAATAAATGATTTACTATTTTCATTTACAGGATGACGGAGACACAAAGGTGAGACTTACTTCTGTCTTTACATTTATAATGAGTGCTTGTATCCTTTCGTAGTATTGTTTTATGCACAGATGAAATTAAAATAAATTCCCAACCCTTTTAACGCTGAACTCCTGGGCACACTTGCATTCCCACCGCGGAATTCCTGGGGAGGGGGGTTGAAAAAAATCAGAATATTTTATAATGCCAGATTTCTCTGAAGACACCAGCAGGATCTTATCTTGTGAGCAAATAATAACATTGAAATGAGTTGTGCTTTACTGACGCATAACACCAAGGTCATTTCAAGGTCAAACTATCAAAAATATTGACAATATCCACTTTTAGCTCATCCGGCCTTCAGGCCTAGATGAGCTAATGCCATCGTGTTGCGTCTGTCGTCTGTTGTCTGTCATCTGTCGTCTGTTCACAATTCACAAGAAATGCTTCTCCTCCCTCAATACTTATCCGATTTCAATTTTGTTTGGTCTGCTAGAAAGAACTCGTGCCCGTGCGTAAAAAAATTCAGACATTTTAATTATTAATTAACTTATGACCTAATTAAGACCTAACTCGGACACTCTGTCCACAATTCACAATAAATGCTTCTCCCTCAATTCTTATCTGATTTCAATTTTTTTTTAGTTTGTTTGAAAGAGCTTGTGCCTGTGCATAAAACCGTCTCGCGGATTTCAGAAATTTCAATTAATAATTAACTTATGACCTAATTTAAACCTAATTAAGACACTTTGGCCACAATTCACAAGAAATGCTTCTTCTCCCTCAATTCTTATCCGATTTCAATTTTGTTTGCTTTGTTTGAAAGAGCTTGTGCCTGTGCATACAAATTCAACACGAATTTCAGAAATTTTAATTAATAATTAACTTATGTCCTAAATATGCTCTAATTACGACACTGGCCACAATTCACAAGAAATGCTTCTCCTCCCTCAATTTTTATGTATGTATGTATGTATGTATGTATGTATGTATGTATGTATGTATTTAAGTATGTATTTAAGTATGCACAACATTTTATGTGTCTCTCATAACTTTCATTTCTGATTACTATGTTTATATGTATGTCTTGAATATTTTAGTATGTGTCTCTCGCAACTGAAACTTAAACAAGTGATCTTTGTAATAAAAGAGTGGGACTTTAATAAATGATTTACTATTTTCATTTACAGGATGACGGAGACACAAAGGTGAGACTTACTTCTGTCTTTACATTTATAATGAGTGCTTGTATCCTTTCGTAGTATTGTTTTATGCACAGATGAAATTAAAATAAATTCCCAACCCTTTTAACGCTGAACTCCTGGGCACACTTGCATTCCCACCGCGGAATTCCTGGGGAGGGGGGTTGAAAAAAATCAGAATATTTTATAATGCCAGATTTCTCTGAAGACACCAGCAGGATCTTATCTTGTGTGAGTTGTGCTTTACTGACGCATAACACCAAGGTCATTTCAAGGTCAAACTATCAAAAATATTGACAATATCCACTTTTAGCTCATCCGGCCTTCAGGCCTAGATGAGCTAATGCCATCGTGTTGCGTCTGTCGTCTGTTGTCTGTCATCTGTCGTCTGTTCACAATTCACAAGAAATGCTTCTCCTCCCTCAATACTTATCCGATTTCAATTTTGTTTGGTCTGCTAGAAAGAACTCGTGCCCGTGCGTAAAAAAATTCAGACATTTTAATTATTAATTAACTTATGACCTAATTAAGACCTAACTCGGACACTCTGTCCACAATTCACAATAAATGCTTCTCCCTCAATTCTTATCTGATTTCAATTTTTTTTTAGTTTGTTTGAAAGAGCTTGTGCCTGTGCATAAAACCGTCTCGCGGATTTCAGAAATTTCAATTAATAATTAACTTATGACCTAATTTAAACCTAATTAAGACACTTTGGCCACAATTCACAAGAAATGCTTCTTCGCCCTCAATTCTTATCCGATTTCAATTTTGTTTGCTTTGTTTGAAAGAGCTTGTGCCTGTGCATACAAATTCAACACGAATTTCAGAAATTTTAATTAATAATTAACTTATGTCCTAATTATGCTCTAATTACGACACTGGCCACAATTCACAAGAAATGCTTCTCCTCCCTCAATTTTTATCCGATTTACAAAAAATTAGTTTCTTTGAAAGAGCTTGTGCCTGTGCATAAAAAGTACTGACGGATTTCAATTTCAAATTTGAAATTTTAATTTACTTATGTCATAACTAAGAATGATCTTCTGTGTCATTGGCATTCTGGTTTATCAATTTCAACCTTGTTACTGGTGCAGTCATCTGAGAGAAAGAACTGATGGTGACATATTATTGGTTGGGTATCATTTCAACATATATAATTTGGAAATCTAGGGCAGTGGTAATACCCCCATGTTTGCCCTTATTACACCCCCTTCCTCAAGGCTCAATTGAACAAGTAAAATTAAAATTACGCAGCAGCGTGTAACATCAGCTTGGGCTTCCATCACTATCACACGAAATTGAGACATAATCGGGTATGAAGGTGGACATAGTATGATGTTGTGCTTTACTGCATTGCTTCCGCCCGAAAGATGGGGGACAGTTATATCAAGGTTACATCAAAGTCATGTGAAATGTCACTTTTATCAGTGTCTGAAATGTCACTTTTATCAGTGTCTGGTGATGGGCACTAAATGCGCAATAAATAGGTGTGAAACTATGCAATCAGAACTCCTGCGATATCTGTCATCTAAGTGTTAATATAGCATTTCAAGCATGATAATGATAATAAAGGTATTGCTTGTTTAATTGTATTCCTTGATGACGAAATATATGGTTTGATGAAAAAAATCAGGTCTCCATCTCAATTATTGAGAAAGTTTTAATAATTTTGTTGATTTCATGGCGGCCATTTTGTATGTTTCGTTCTAAAAGAATCGTTTAAAGATGAAAGCTGTGGATGCGCCCAGATATTATTATGGAGTGCTGCTACCCATGCACAATCAAAAGAGAAACAAACTTTTATCAGCCAAAACAAGGTTACCCCGATGGATGCAGGACCACATTGATTTTACAGGCAAAAATACACAATACACACTCTGCATCCGAGATATCTCGGGACCCGCGGCAGCGGGACATTATGTGCCCCGAGATAACTTGCGGACCGCGCTGAAAGGCTTAAGGTCCATTCTGTTTCAAAAACTGAACTGTTTGTTTTAAATACAATTTGGCCATCAATTTTTATTCTTGGGATTGTAAACGTTTTAGTTTTAATTATGGTACCATTTTAATTAAAACTATTCATTTGAATGACATAACAATGCACGTAAGTACTGTTTTGGAAAGGGGTATGACCCTCTGGTAAATATATAAGTATAAGTATAATGACTTCTATAGCGCCAGTATCTCTCAACAATATTGAGACTCAATGGCGCTGTATATGTGCCCGTCACATCTTATTTGTAGAAGTTACATTAAGTGCTACTAAATGTGAATCTTTTATATTTAGTAAAATTATCTTTACAAGCATTACTCGTATGTTTACATATAGTGTTTCTATTTTAATGCAGTGTATGCATCTATAATTAGGGTGTATAATCGGTATGTCTATAATAGTATCTATAACATGTTTTTAATTATTAAATAAAAGTTTTATCTAACTGCAAATTTATCATTAATTCCTTATCCTGTCTACTAAATTTCATATATGTTATTTCAAAACATGTTATTTTGTACTATATTTTGCGTTATTTGTCTCGGTAGACTTATCAATTTAATGATGGTGATGAAAAAGAAGAAGTGATCCTAAATGAGAAAGATCGAACTCAAATGTATGTGAAGAGAAATAAAGACGGTGCTATTATACTAATAGCTGATGTCGACTACAAAAAGGTAGATATGAGAATAATATACTTAGTTTCCTGAAATTACATGCTAGTTATTACCAGATATAGCCATTTTGGCTTCACTTCATGCTATGAACTTTGTGGCAATAACGATGTTTACGGGGTCTGGAATGGAAAATAGACCCACTATATTTAGCGCGGGAAGCATTGGCCTTTCAATTGATTTTATTGAGTCATATTTAAACTGCACCATCATCAATAATATTACTAGCGGTGGATTTCACTAATTATATCCCCAGTTCGACAGGGATTGAACGTCTCTATACCACAAGACCCATGTTTGAAATACTGAACAAATGTAGATATTTTAATTTGATACAGAGCTTCATCTATTGAAGCATTACTTTATTTTTGTAGAAAGTGTCTGCCACTTACATCGCCCAGGCTGATACATGCTACCTAAACTCTGGCGAAGAGATGGATTGGTATCAAGCACAGAATGCTCCTAAACCAGAGTCTGAGGTATGTGTATATGTGAATATACAGAGCGGGCACTAGCGGATATAACTGACAGGCTGCAATCTTTCACAGCTGATCGTCTAAAATCATACAGGATCAAAAATATGGGCTCCCTGAGGCGTTCTATATTGAGAACCCATAAACACTCACTTCTTCCACTATTTTCGTTAGCTTTAGGTATTTCACTAGTTATATATCATACCAATGTTATAATAACTATTGTTGGGACATTTCGTCAACGTTTGTTGCAACTTTATTATTAACGAGACATGTGTTAACCTTTTGTTTCGATATTATTTCCGTAGTAACTCCTGACGTCTTGTGAAGTTGTCTTTATTGTCTCTAAAAATATGATCAAATTAATCTTTTTTCTTATAGCGTTGAACATTTAAAAAGCATTTGTAGTTTTTTTATTATAATATATTTTATGATTGACATGTTTAATAGAAAATACATACATAAAAATATGTATGTATTTTCGGATAAATATATGTTATGTATATAATTCTTAAGAGATAGGCCTACTGTCGGCACTTAATAGCGGATTTTTACTTAAAAGCACATAATAATTTCTTACATAAATTGTGTAGTACAATACCACCTTCCATCCTCATCTATTTCTGGGATGCTTTGTACAGGTTAAGGGAACAGAAGAGGAATCTAAGCAGCAGACTAAATGGGTGCTTGATGAAGACAACAGGGTGACTGACATGTCGCTCCTTCCTAAGGCCATCAGACCATTCTGTGAGGGCAAAAAAATATACTGGATGAAGGAAGTAGATAAGGACGGTAAGCACAAATATGCCTGGATATATTGATGCTGAGATGATCTAATGCATGGCTAACATAATATACATAGTTTCCTGAAATGACATGCTAGAAATGACCAGATATAGCCATTTTGGCTTCACTTTATTTTATGCACTTTGTGGCAATAACGCCTCAAAATAGCATGCTACTGGTGGGATACTACTGGTGGGACTGCCTCTGTTTCACAGCATCATTGGACCCACCGATGAGCGTTGGCACTTTATCTGTTTGTTCAAATTCACTGTAGGGCCAGTGGGCACAGGTCGTTTTGCGATGAGCAATATCTGCCAGCGAATATATATGTAAATCTCCTCCTCCTCCTCCTCCTCCTCCTCCTCCTCCTCCTCCTCCTCCTCCTCCTCCTCCTCCTCCTCCTCCTCCTCCTCCTCCTCTTCCTTCTCCTCATCCTCCTCCTACTACTACTTCTCCTCCTACTTCTCCTCCTCCTCCTCCTCCTCCTCCTCCTCCTCCTCCTCCTCCTCCTCCTCCTCCTCCTCCTCCTCCTCCCCTCCTCTTCCTTCTCCTCATCCTCCTCCTCCTCTTCCTCCTCCTCCTCCTCCTTCTCCTTCTCCTCCTCCTTCTCCTCCTCCTCCACCTCCTCCTCCTCCTCCTCCTCCTCCTCCTCCTCCTCCTCCTCCTCCTCCGCTTCCTCCTCCTCCTACTACTTCTTCTCCTACTTCTCCTCCTCTTCCTCCTCCTCCTCCTCTTCCTCCTCCTCCTCCTCCTCCTCCTCCTCCTCCTTCTCCTCCTCCTCCTCCTCCTCCTCCTCCTCCTCCTCCTCCTCCTCCTCCTCCTCCTCCTCCGCTTCCTCCTCCTCCTACTACTTCTCCTCCTACTTCTCCTCTTCCTCCTCATCCTTCTCTTCCTCCTCCTCCGCCTCCTCCTCCTCCTCCTTTTTCTTGTTGTTGTTGTTGTTGTTAATGTTGTTATTGTTATTTGACAGGAGATGACACGGCTGTTGATCGTGAGAAGAGACAAACGAGTAATCAAGTCTGCAAGATGGCTTTTCTGAGTTGCCCTGACAGTTATTCGCAATACGGCTGGGTTTGCTCCTACTTTAACAGTGACTGGGAGTTCCTTTACAAGGAACAACTCACTCCCTGTAGAGATCTAAATTAGGGAGGTACATTCATGACCGCAGTTGTGGCTTCCCTTTACTAAGTGATTATTACTCAAGTAAAAAATAACGACATTTTGTGAAATATATCGCACACGTTGCCCTATTGTACTATTTTATAATTTATTGCCTTAATCTTCACCAGCTGGTATACAAATATGCTGAGTATGCTACAAAATTCAATCACAAAAGAGCAGATATATAAAATATTTTAAACTGGAGGTTGGAGCAGTCAATATTACGTACAATCTTCACACAAGTAAGACTTTGTTCGTTTGACTTTCTAGATTTAGTTCATATCATCATTCTCAATAACAATTATCCTTGTGTAATTTACAGGTTACGACTGAATCGTACAAAGTCCTCTCTGATCATCATTTATAAATCCTTGAAGCGCTAAATCGTTTTAATTCGTTTTATTGGTCGATGAAATCACTGTCATTAGGAGCGAAATGTATGTTTAAACATCATCATTTCCGAATGTTTGGTCTGAGAGTAAAAACATCTTATGGATAATTGATATCCATTTTATTAATGTAGTGCTTTAAAAGTTAAGTTCGACCATAAGTAACTAGCTCATCATTTCGCTACCTGACCCTTACAGCGCTGAAATATTATGTTATAAACCATGGAAACCAAGTGTTTTTTTCAACTTGAATTCTTTCTAAGTGTGTTAGTTTGCTCTTTCTGATTCATTTGAATACCTATACGTTATGGGTATACGGCTATTAGAGATATTTTAATTCTTTCAGTGCGGGATCCATTTTAGACGTCAGAATCTCTAAACATCAAATTTTGACGTATAAAGTCGATCCCCGCACTGAAAGGGTTGGGGATTAAAGAGTTAATGTTGGCTTAATGTGCGGGGACCGTCTTTATACGTCAGATTCTGACGTATAAAGACGGTCCCTGCGCTGAAAATGTTGATGTTCAATAACTGAAGTGGTCAGTATTGGTCAATACGAATAATTTTAATTGCAAATGACCATACTATATGATTGTGTATAGGCCTACCAAGTGATACTTAACAATCAATCTTTTGTGAATACATACTGTTGTCTCGACACGAAAACACGGCTGGTAGATATAATTATAAATACAGTAAACACAATGTTGTAATGTTGAGACATTTGTCAGAAGTTAATCCAACATTTGGTTAAACATGGTTATTGTTAATTGTTTGATGGCATGTCATCTAATGCATACATATACGTATATCTCGCATTCTACACTCAGTTGGTTCACTGTATTATTGTAACTATGTACTTCTATGGAACACTCTTAAAACTTGTAAACCCGGTGAATTATTTATTGTGTTCCCACAAATATATTAACATTGGGTGTTCATACATATTTTATAATCATTTTATTGTAGTGCTTGTAATCTATTTTCTTTTATGTTCATCTGATTCGATTTACGTGATTTATCTGATTCTAAATACAACATTTGTCAAATATGCAATGGTATGTTGCTCTTACAAAATAAACTCCTTCACTGCATCGTGTTTTTTGTGTTTTTCATGATTTTTTCATTCATTTAAAACCTGTAATTCCTGACGCACCTATTTGAATACCTACACGTTATGGGTATACGGCCATTATACATTTTTAATTCTTCCAGTGCGGGGATCGACCTTAGATGTAAGAATCTCAGATTCTGCAGTTTTTATTTCAAAACAAACAAAAATGACTGCAAACCTCCGCCTCGCAACATTAGGTTACGCCACCGATTCTCTACTTTGAAAAGTGATTATTGGATCCGGATCATCCCATATGGGTTGTTTCTTGTTCCGAGACACAAATCTTTTAAAAAAAATCATGATCCGGATTCTGGTTACGGATCGTAATCCGGATCATCCCCAAAAACTAATGGATTGTTCCTTAGACCGAGACACACCTCTGTTCGAAGTTTCAAGCAAATCCGTTCATTACTTTGTAATCCTGCTGACAGACAGACAGTCAGACAAACAACACGATCAAAACATAGCCTCCTTTGGCGGAGATAATGACAATAGACATAGCTTTGAGGGATTTTCACTTGATTCGCTATTGAATCCGCAGTGAAGTTGGTGTCGAGCCTTTTTTCATGTCGCACACCAACTGCACTGGCGTGAAGCTGATTTAGCTGTGGCAAATATTTTTGTAAAAAACACGGAGACCAAAGGGTTTTCTCCAATGTGAAATCATCATAAATATCAGATTATGTCGCCTAAAACCGACACCCGCGCTGAAAGGGTTAGCTTTTTTGACCCGTTTGCTGCTGAATTGTCAGTATTTTTCGTTCATCTCAAGCTAGAATTGCTCAGACACGTAATTTCCAAATCTAAATGACGAAAAACGTTTATTTATGAAAAATAGGCATTACATAAGTAGCATTATTTGATGAACCGAGCATTAAGCACAATATAATTTAGTTTTTTCGAAGTGAAGAAGCTAATCTGGTTGCAAATACACGTTTAGAATGTGTTCTATGCTCGATAGACATGGTCAAAATGCGTTCACCAGCTATACCTCAATCCTGTGATTCACAATGGCCGCTCGAACATTTTATAGCAGCTTTCTTGTAAGCACCATTGGCTAGCATCATGAGATGACACTGCCCTCCAGACACAGAATTCGACATTCGTGCCCTGGCGGTCTGAGGCCGATCACGCTACCTCTCGGTCACTGAGGCCCACCACAATACTGACTTTCACACGTGGATGGGGAAGAAACATTTTTTGTTTCTTTTAAACCGCCGATACCGGGAACCGAACCCCGAACGTGAAAGGCAGCGGTGCTAACCACTACCCTAGGGCCTCCGCCCTCTAGCCTGGGTAAGGCTTGCACCTTACCCAGGGCGGACAATTTTATAATATTGGAAGACGTGAATTGAACCTGACATTCTGTGTGAACTGTGTGCTGATATTTGTATTCCAGTATCAGAGAATATTGATCGTTCACAGTGAGAAAAATAGTTGCCCAATGAACAAAGACACCATCACGACACGACATCAGGGCCCAACACAAAAGCAGCACCGTGCAGGCCAATGCTGGTTTATTGCTGGACCGACGTCTCCAACACTGGCCCAGCACTGAACCAAGACCGGGACTGCATCTCCCCTCTGCTGGGAACCCTGGCTGGCTCGATGCCTTGCCACCATCGGATAGACGATCAACGCCAGCAAACACAAAACTCAAAGCCTGTGTTGAATCTATGCTTGGCCAACTTCTGCAGCACTGGCACAGCACAGCACTAGCACCACCAAGGAGTCTAAGTCTGCTTAACACAAACGTTTTCACATATTGTCGTTACATAATTAACACATAGGTCTCTAACTGCAAACATTCGGTACTAGGCCAATGCTGCCGCAACACGCTGGCTCAACACGCAAACAACATCGAGTCAAACACTAGTTACTAGACTAATGCTGCCTCAACACGCTGGCCCAACACGCAAACAACACCGAGTAAAACACTAGGTACTAGACCAATGCTGCCGCAACACGTTGGCTCAACACGCAAACAACACCGAGTCAAATACGAGGTACTAGGCCAATGCTGCCGCAACACGCTGACTCAACACGCAAACAACACCGAGTCAAACACGAGGTACTAGGCCAATGCTGCCGCAACAAGCTGGCTCAACACGCAAACAACACCAAGTCAAACACTAGGTACTAGGCCAATGTTGCCTCAACACGCTGGCTCAACACGCAAACAACACCGAGTCAAACACGAGGTACTAGACCAATGCTGCCTCAACACGCTGGCTCAAACACGAGGTACTAGACCAATGCTGCCTCAACACGCTTGCTCAACACGCAAACAACACCGAGTCAAACACGAGGTACTAGGCCAATGCTGCCGCAACACGCTGGCTCAACACGCAAACAACACCGAGTCAAACACTAGGTAATAGGCCAATGCTGCCTCAACATGCAAACAACACCGAGTCAAACACTAGGTGCTAGGCCAATGCTGCCTCAACACGCTGGCTCAACACGTACACAACACCGAGTCAAACACGAGGTACTAGGCCAATGCTGCCTCAAAACGCTGGCTCAACACGTAAACAACACCGATTAAAACACTAGGTACTAGACCAATGCTGCCTCAACACGCTGGCCCAACACGCAAACAACACCGAGTCAAACACTAGGTACTAGGCCAATGCTGCCTCAACACGCTGGCTCAACACGCAAACAACACCGAGTCAAACACTAGGTACTAGGCCAATGCTGCCTCAACATGCAAACAACACCGAGTCAAACACTAGGTGCTAGGCCAATGCTGCCTCAACACGCTGGCTCAACACGCCAACAACACCGAGTCAAACACGAGGTGCTAGGCCAATGCTGCCTCAACACGCTGGCTCAACACGTAAACAACACCGAGTAAAACACTAGGTACTCGGCCAATGCTGCCTCAACACGCTGACTCAAACACGAGGTACTAGACCAATGCTGCCTCAACACGCTGGCCCAACACGCAAACAACACCGAGTAAAACACTAGGTACTCGGCCAATGCTGCTCAACACGCTGGCTCAACACGCAAACAACACCGAGTCAAACACGAGGTACTAGACCAATGCTGCCTCAACACGCTGGCTCAAGCACGAGGTACTAGACCAATGCTGCCTCAACACGCTGGCTCAACACGCAAACAACACCGAGTCAAACACTAGGTACTAGGCCAATGCTGCCGCAACACACTGGCTCAACACGCAAACAACACCGAGTCAAACACGAGGTACTAGGCCAATGCTGCCGCAACACGCTGGCTCAACACGCAAACAACACCGAGGCAAACACTAGGTAATAGGCCAATGCTGCCTCAACATGCAAACAACACCGAGTCAAACACTAGGTGCTAGGCCAATGCTGCCTCAACACGCTGGCTCAACACGTACACAACACCGAGTCAAACACGAGGTACTAGGCCAATGCTGCCTCAAAACGCTGGCTCAACACGTAAACAACACCGATTAAAACACTAGGTACTAGACCAATGCTGCCTCAACACGCTGGCCCAACACGCAAACAGCACCGAGTCAAACACTAGGTACTAGGCCAATGCTGCCTCAACACGCTGGCTCAACACGCAAACAACACCGAGTCAAACACTAGGTACTAGGCCAATGCTGCCTCAACATGCAAACAACACCGAGTCAAACACTAGGTGCTAGGCCAATGCTGCCTCAACACGCTGGCTCAACACGCCAACAACACCGAGTCAAACACGAGGTGCTAGGCCAATGCTGCCTCAACACGCTGGCTCAACACGTAAACAACACCGAGTAAAACACTAGGTACTCGGCCAATGCTGCCTCAACACGCTGGCTCAAGCACGAGGTACTAGACCAATGCTGCCTCAACACGCTGGCCCAACACGCAAACAACACCGAGTAAAACACTAGGTACTCGGCCAATGCTGCCTCAACACGCTGGCTCAACACGCAAACAACACCGAGTCAAACACGAGGTACTAGACCAATGCTGCCTCAACACGCTGGCTCAAACACGAGGTACTAGAACCAATGCTGCCTCAACACGCTGGCTCAACACGCAAACAACACCGAGTCAAACACGAGGTACTAGACCAATGCTGCCTCAACACGCAAACAACACCGAGTCAAACACGAGGTACTAGGCCAATGCTGCTTCAACACGCTGGCTCAACACGTAAACAACACCGAGTCAAATACGAGGTACTAGACCAATGCTGCATCAACATGCAAACAACACCGAGTCAAACACTAGGTACTAGGCCAATGCTGCCGCAACACGCTGGCTCAACACGCAAACAACACCGAGTCAAACACTAGGTACTAGGCCAATGCTGCCTCAACATGCAAACAACACCGAGTCAAACACTAGGTGCTAGGCCAATGTTGCCTCAACACGCTGGCTCAACACGTACACAACACCGAGTAAAACACCAGGTACTAGACCAATGCTGCCTCAACACGCTGGCCCAGCACGCAAACAACACCGAGTCAAACACTAGATACTAGGCCAATGCTGCCTCAACACGCTGGCTCAACACGCAAACAACACCGAGTCAAACACTAGGTACTAGGCCAATGCTGCCTCAACACGCTGACTCAACACGCAAACAACACCGAGTCAAACACGAGGTACTAGACCAATGCTGCCTCAACACGCTGGCCCAACACGCAAACAAAACCGAGTCAAACACTAGGTACTAGGCCAATGCTGCCTCAACACGCCGGCTCAACACGCAAACAACACCGAGTCAAACACTAGGTACTAGGCCAATGCTGCCTCAACATGCAAACAACACCGAGTCAAACACTAGGTGCTAGGCCAATGCTGCCTCAACACGCTGGCTCAACACGCCAACAACACCGAGTCAAACACGAGGTACTAGACCAATGCTGCCTCAACACGCTGACTCAACACGTAAACAACACCGAGTAAAACACTAGGTACTCGGCCAATGCTGCCTCAACACGCTGGCTCAAACACGAGGTACTAGACCAATGCTGCCTCAACACGCTGGCCCAACACGCAAACAACACCGAGTAAAACACTAGGTACTCGGCCAATGCTGCCTCAACACGCTGGCTCAACACGCCAACAACACCGAGTCAAACACGAGGTACTAGACCAATGCTGCCTCAACACGCTGGCTCAAACACGAGGTACTAGACCAATGCTGCCTCAACACGCTGGCTCAACACGCAAACAACACCGAGTCAAAAACGGGTACTAGACCAATGCTGCCTCAACACGCAAACAACACCGAGTAAAACACTAGGTACTAGAACAATGCTGCATCAACACGCTGGCTCAACACGCAAACAACACCGTGTCAAACATGAGTTACTAGACCAATGCTGCCTCAACACGCTGGCCCAACACGCAAACAACACCGAGTCAAGCACTAGATACTAGGCCAATGCTGCCGCAACACGCTGGCTCAACACGCAAACAAAACCGAGTCAAATACGAGGTACTAGCCCAATGCTGCCGCAACACGCTGGCTCAACACGCAAACAACACCGAGTCAAACACTAGGTACTAGGCCAATGCTGCCTCAACATGCAAACAACACAGAGTCAAACACTAGGTGCTAGGCCAATGCTGGCTCAACACGTACACAACACCGAGTAAAACACCAGGTACTAGACCAATGCTGCCTCAACACGCTGGCCCAGCACGCAAACAACACCGAGTCAAACACTAGATACTAGGCCAATGCTGCCTCAACACGCTGGCTCAACACGCAAACAACACCGAGTCAAACACTAGGTACTAGGCCAATGCTGCCTCAACACGCTGACTCAACACGCAAACAACACCGAGTCAAACACGAGGTACTAGACCAATGCTGCCTCAACACGCTGGCCCAACACGCAAACAAAACCGAGTCAAACACTAGGTACTAGGCCAATGCTGCCTCAACACGCCGGCTCAACACGCAAACAACACCGAGTCAAACACTAGGTACTAGGCCAATGCTGCCTCAACATGCAAACAACACCGAGTCAAACACTAGGTGCTAGGCCAATGCTGCCTCAACACGCTGGCTCAACACGCCAACAACACCGAGTCAAACACGAGGTACTAGACCAATGCTGCCTCAACACGCTGACTCAACACGTAAACAACACCGAGTAAAACACTAGGTACTCGGCCAATGCTGCCTCAACACGCTGGCTCAAACACGAGGTACTAGACCAATGCTGCCTCAACACGCTGGCCCAACACGCAAACAACACCGAGTAAAACACTAGGTACTCGGCCAATGCTGCCTCAACACGCAAACAACACAGAGTCAAACACTAGGTGCTAGGCCAATGCTGCCTCAACACGCTGGCTCAACACGCCAACAACACCGAGTCAAACACGAGGTACTAGGCCAATGCTGCCGCAACACGCTGGCTCAACACGCAAAGAACACCGAGTCAAACACTAGGTACTAGGCCAATGCTGCCTCAACATGCAAACAACACCGAGTCAAACACTAGGTGCTAGGCCAATGCTGCCTCAACACGCTGGCTCAACACGCCAACAACACCGAGTCAAACACGAAGTACTAGGCCAATGCTGCCTCAACACGCTGGCTCAACACGTAAACAAGACCGAGTAAAACACTAGGTACTAGACCAATGCTGCCTCAACACGCTGGCCCAGCACGCACACAACACCGAGTCAAACACGAGGTACTAGACCAATGCTGCCTCAACACGCAAACAACACCGAGTAAAACACTAGGTACTAGAACAATGCTGCATCAACACTCTGGCTCAACACGCAAACAACACCGTGTCAAACATGAGTTACTAGACCAATGCTGCCGCAGCTTTGTACAAAAGTGCTTTAGATAATCCCATCAACAAAAGTTATTATTTGTTAACGTTTTTATAATAATATATTTTTTATTCACATGTAAATTGTATATCTAAAATCGCATGATAAAGATGTCTTGAAGAAAGTGAAAAAAAAAATGCGATACATTCTTAAAGCTCGCCAACCAGCCAGCCAGAATCCAGCCAGCCAACCAGCCGCCTACCATCCAGCGCCAGCTAGCCTCGAGCCAACTGCCAGCAAGAGGTCAATCAGCCGTTAGCCAGCCGCCAGCCAGCCGCCAGCCGCCAGCTTTATTTGTAAAACTTTATCGAAATGTATAAGCCTTTACTAACTTCCGTTAGGGTAAAAAAATTAAGAAAATTGCCAATTCCAGCTATCCAGCCAACCAGCCTTCTGTCAGCCGCCAGCCAGCTGCCAGCAAGCCGCCAAAAAAGTAAGACTTTACTAACTTCTGGCTTTGTACAACAGTGCTTTGAATAATCCCAACAACAAAAGTGATTATTTGTTAACGTTTTTATAATAACACATTTTTTATTCACATGTAAATTGTATTTCTAAAATCGCATGATAAAGAGAGTTAAAAAAAAATTGCAATTGCAATACATTCAAAAATTGCAATACATTCTTAAAGCCAGCCAGCCAGCATCAAGCCAGCCATCCAGCCGCCTACCAGCCAGCGCCAGCCAGCCTCGAGCCAACCGCCAGCCAGCTGCGAGCCAGCCGTTAGCCATCCGCCAGCGCCAGCTTTATTTGTAAAACTTTATCGAAATGTATAAGCCTTTACTTACTTCCGTTCAGGTAAAAAAATAAAGAAAATTTCTAGCCTGCCGCCAGCATCCAGCCAGCCAACCAGCCGCCTACCAGCAAGCGCCAGCAAGCCCGGAGCCAACAACAAACCAGTCGCAAGCAAACCGTTAGCCAGCCGCCAGCCAGCCACCAACCAGCCGCCAGCCAGCTGCAAGCCAGCTGCAAGCCAGCCGCCACCCAGCGGCCAGTCAGCCAGCAGTCTGCCGCCAGCCAGCCACCAGCTTTATTTGTAAAACTTTATCGAAATGTATAAGCCTTTACTAACTTCCGTTAGGTTAAAAAAATAAAGAAAATGTCCAGCCAGCCGCCTGCATCCAGCCAGTCAACCAGCCGTCTTCCAGCAAGCGCCAGCCAGCCTGGAGCCAACTGCCAGCCAGTCGGAAGCAAACCGTTAGCCAGCCGCCAGCCAGCCACCAACCAGCCGCCAGCCAGCTGCAAGCCAGCTGCAAGCCAGCCGCCACCCAGCCGCCAGTCAGCCACCAGTCTGCCGCCAGCCAGCCACCAGCTTTATTTGTAAAACTTTATCGAAATGTATAAGCCTTTACTAACTTCCGTTAGGGTGAAAAAATAAAGAAAATTGCCAGCCAGCCGCCAGTATCCAACCAGCCACATACCAGCAAGCGCTAGCCAGCCTTGAACCAACCGCCAGCCAGTCGCAAACAAACCGTTAGCCCGCCGCCAGCCAGCCACCAACCAGCCGCCAGCCAGCTGCAAGCCAGCCGCCAGCCAGCCGCCAGTCAGCCACCAGTCTGCCGCAAGCCAGCCACCAGCTTTATTTGTAAAACTTTATCGAAATGTATAAGCCCTCGGACCAGCCAGACAGATTATTTGTTCACGTTTTTATAATAACGTATTTTTTATTCACATGTAAATTGTATATCTAAAATCGCATGATAAAGATGTCTTGAAGAAAGTGAAAAAAAAATTTCGATACATTCTTAAAGCTCGCCAGCCAGCCAGCAAGAATCCAGCCAGCCAACCAGCCGCCTACCATCTGGCTCCAGCCAGCCTCGAGCCACCTGCCAGCAAGAGGTCAGCCAGCCGTTTGCCAGCCGCCAGCCAGCCGCCAGCATCCAGCCAGCCAACCAGCCGCCTACCAGCCAGCGCCAGCCAGCTTCGAGCCAACCGCCAGTCAGCCGCGAGCCAGCCGCTAGCCAGCCGCCAGTCTGCCACCAGCCAGTCGCCAGCTTTATTTGTAAAACTTTATTGAAATGTATAAGCCTTTACTAACTTCTGTTAGGGTAAAAAAATAAAGAAAATTGCCAAATAGCCAGCCGCGAGAAAACCGTTACCCAGCCGCCAGACAGCCGCCAACCAGCCGCCAGCCAGCCGTCAGCCAGCCGCCAGCCAGCTGCAAGCCAGCCGCAAGCCAGCCGCCAGCCAGCCGCCAGTCTGCCGCCAGCCAGCCGCCAGCCAGCCACCAGCTTTATTTGTAAAACTTTATCGAAATGTATAAGCCTTTACTAATTTCCGTTAGGGTAGAAAAATACAGAATATTTCCAAATATTCTTAAAGCCCGCCAGCCAGACAGCCGCCTACCAGCAAGCGCCAGCCAGCCTGGAGCAAACCGCCAGCCAGTCGCAAGCAAACAGTTAGCCAGCCGCCAGCCAGCCACCAACCAGCTGCCAGCCAGCTGCAAGCCAGCCGCCAGTCAGCCACCAGTCTGGCGCCAGCCAGCCACCAGCTTTATTTGTAAAACTTTATCGAAATGTATAAGCCCTCACTAACTTCCGTTAGGGTAAAAAATTAAAGAAAATTGACAAATATTCTTAAAGCCCACCAGCCAGACAGCCAGCCAGCCTTGAACCAGACAGCTATCCAGCCAATCAGCCTTCAGTCAGCCGCCAGCCAGCCGCCAGCCAGCCGCCAGTCAACCGCCAGTCTGCCGCCAGCAAGCCGCCAGCTTTATTTGTAAAAACTTTATCGAAATGTATAAGCCTTTACTAACTTATGTTAGGGTAAAAAAATTAAGAAAATTGCCAAATCCAGCTATCCAGCCAACCAGCCTTCAGTCAGCCGCCAGCCAGCCGCCAGCAAGCCGCCAAAAATTTGGCGAAGTTTGATTGAGTACTTCAAAAATTATTCATTTAGATGGCAATTCACATGAGATTAATGAGAATAATGTGAAATTTGATTTAGTGTTTCAAAAGTTATTTATTTAGCCGTCAATTCAGACGTCAATTCTCAACCGTTTTCCATGTAATTTTGCAGGCACCATCGACTGATATTACGACAACTGTCCTGTAAATTTGGCAAGGTTTTATTGAGTACTTCAAAATTTATGAATAAGATTAGTGTGAAATTTTGATTGAGTATTTTTAAAGTTATTCATTTGGACGTCAATTCAGACGTCAATTCTCAACCGTTTCCATGTAATTTTGCAGGCACCATCAGCTGTTATTACGGCAACTTCCCTGTGAATTTGGCGGAGTTTGATTGAGTACTTTAAAAGTAAATAATGAGATTAGTTTGAAATTTGATTGAGTATTTCAAAAGTTATTCATTTAGACGTCAAGTCAGACGAGATTAATGACATTAATGTGAAATTTGATTGAGCATTTCAAAGATTTGTTATGTAGCCGTCAATTCAGACATCAATTCTCAGCCGTTTTCCATGTAACTTTGCAGGCTCCATCGGCCGGTATTACAGCAACTTTCTTGTAAATTTGGCGAAGTTTGATTGAGTACAGTAAAAATGATTAATGAAATTAGTGTGAAATTTGAATGAGTATTTTTAAAGTTATTCATTAAGAAGTCAATTCAGACGAGATTAGTGAGATTAATGTGAAATTTGATTGAGTATTTCAAAAGTTATTAATTTAGCCGTCAAATCAGACGTCAATTCTCAACCGTTTTCTGTGCAATTTTGCAGGCACCATCGACTGGTATTACGGCAACTTCTCTGTAAAATTGGCGAAGTTTGATTGAGTACTTTAATAGTTAATAATGAGATGAGTGTGAAATTTGATTGAGTATTTCAAAAGTTATTCCTTTAGCCGTCAATTCAGACGTTAATTCTGTACCGTTTTTAATGTAATTTTGCAAACACCATCGGCTTATATTACGGCAACTGCCCTGTTAATTTGGCAAAGTTTGATAGAGTACTTCAAAAATTATTAATGAGATTAGTGTGAAATTTGAGTGAGTATTTTTAAAAGTTATTCATTTAGACGTCAATTTGAACGTCAATTCGCAACCGTTTTCCATGTAATTTTGCAGGCACCAACGGCTGGTATTACGGCAACTGCCCTGTAAATTTGGCAAAGTTTGATTGAGTACTTCAAAAATTATTATTGAGATTAGTGTGAAATTTGAATGAGTATTTTTAAAAGTTATTGATTTGGACGTCAATTCAGACGTCAATTATGAACCGTTTTCCATGTAATTTTGCAGACACCATCGGCTGATATTACGACAACTGCCCTGTATATTTGGCAAAGTTTGATTGAGTACTTCAAAAATGATTAATGAGATTAGTGTGAAATTTGAATGAGTATTTTTAAAAGTTACTCCTTTAGGCGTCATTTCAGACGTCAATTCTCTACCGTTTTCACTGTAATTTTGCAGGCGCCATCGGCTGGTATTACGGCAACTTCCCTGTAACTTTGGCAAAGTTTGATTGAGTATTGCAAAAATTAATAATGAGATTAGTGTGAAATTTGAATGAGTATTTTTATAAGTTATTCATTTAGACGTCAATTCAGACGTCAATCCTCAACCGTTTTCCATGTCATTTTGCAGAGACTATCGGCTAGTATTACGGCAACTTCCCTGTAAATTTGGCAAAGTTTGTTTGAGTACTTTAAAAGTTAAAATTGAGATTAGTGTGAAATTTGATTGAGTTTTTCAAAAGTTATTCATTTAGACGTTAATTCAGACGTCAATTCGCAACCGTTCTCCATGTAATTTTGCTGACACTATCGACTGGTATTACGGCAACTTCTCTGTTAATTTGGCGAAGTTTGATTGAGTACTTTAAAAGTTAATAATAAGATGAGTGTTAAATTTGATTGAGTATTTCAAAAGTTATTCATTTAGATCGCAATTCACATGAGATTAATGAGATTAATTTGAAATTCGATTTAGTATTTCAAAAGTTATTTATTTAGCCGTCAATTCAGACGTCAATTCTCAACCGTTTTCCATGTAATTTTGCAGGCACCATCGACTGGTATTACGACAACTGTCCTGTAAATTTGGCAAAGTTTTATTGAGTATTTTAAAATTTATGGATGAGATTAGTGTGAAATTTGATTGAGTATTTTTAAAAGTTAATTATTTAGACGTCAATTCAGACGTCAATTCTCAACTGTTTTCCATTTAATTTTGCAGGCACCATCAGCTGTTATTACGGCAACTTCTCTGTAAATTTGGCGGAGTTTGATTGAGTACTTTAAAAGTAAATAATGAGATTAGTTTGAAATTTGATTGTGTATTTCAAAAGTTATTTATTTAGACGTCAATTCAGACGTCAACTCTTAACCGTCTTCCATGTAATTTCACAGACACCATCGGCTGGTATTACGGCAACTTCCCTGTGAATTTGGCGAAGATTGATTGAGTACTCCAAAAGTTATGGATGAGATTAGTGTGAAATTTTATTGAGTATTTCAAAAGTTATACATTCAGATGTCAATTCAGACGAGATTAATGACATTAATTTTATAAAGCATTATAAAGCATAAAGGTTTTTTATGTAGCCGTCAATTCAGACATCAATTCTCAACCGTTTTCCATGTAATTTTGCAGGCTCCATCGGCTGGTATTACAGCAACTTTCTTGTAAATTTGGCGAAGTTTAATTGAGTACTTCAAAAATGATTAATGAGATTAGTTTGCAATTTGAATGAGTATTTTTAAAAGTCATTCCTTTAGGCGTCAATTCAGGCGTCAATTCTCAACCGTTTTCCATGTAATTTTGCAGACACTATAGGCTGGTATTACGGCAACTTCCCTGTAAATTTGAGGCGAAGTTTGATTGAGTACTTTAAAAGTTATTAATGAGATGAGTGTGATATTTTATTGAGTATTTCAAAAGTTATTCATTTAGCCGTCAATTCAGACATTAATTCTCAACCGTTTTCCATGTAATTTTGCAGGCACCATCGGCAGGTATTACGGCGACTACCAAGTAAATTTGGCGAAGTTTTATTCAGTATTTTTGAAAGTTATTCATTTGGACGTCAATTCAGACGTCAATTCTTAACCGTTCTCCATGTCATTTTGCAGACATTATTGGCTGGTATTACGGCAACTTCCCTGTAAATTTGGCGAAGTTTGATTGAGTACTTTAAAAGTTATTAATGAGATTATTGTGAAATTTGAATGAGTATTTTTAAAAGTTATTCATTTAGACGTCAATTCAAACGTCAATTCGCAATCGTTTTCCATGTAATTTTGCAGGCACCATCGGCTGGTATGACGGCAACTTCCTTGTAAATTTGGCGAAGTTTGATTGAGTACTTCACAAATGATTAATGAGATTAGTGTGGAATTTGAATGAGTATTTTTAAAAGTTATTCATTTAGGCGTCAATTCGGACGTCAATTATAAACCGTTTTCCATGCAATTTCGCAGGCACCATCGGCTATTACTACGGCAACTTCCCTGTCAATTTGGCGAAGTTTGATTGAGTACTTCAAAAATTATTATTGAGATTAGTGTGGAATTTGAATGAGTATTTTTTAAAGTAATTCATTTAGGCGTCAATTCGGACGTCAATTCTAAACCGTTTTCCATGCAATTTCGCAGGCACTATCGGCTATTACTACGGCAACTTCCCAGTCAATTTGGCGAAGTTTGATTGAGTACTTCAAAAATTATTAATGAGATTAGTGTGGAATTTGAATGAGTATTTTTTAAAGTAATTCACTTAGGCGTCAATTCAGACGTCAATTCTCAACCGTTTTCCATGTAATTTTGCAAACACTATAGGCTGGTATTACGGCAAGTATTTTTAAAAGTTATTCATTTAGACGTCAATTCTAAACCGTTTTCCATGTAATTTTGCTGGCCCCATCGGCTGGTATTACGGCAACTGCCCTGTAAATTTGGCAAAGTTTGAATGAGTATTTCAAAAATGATTAATGAGATTAGAGTGAAATTTGAATGAGTTTTTTTAAAAGTTATTCATTTGGACGTCAATTCAGACGTCAATTTTCAACCGATCTCCATGTCATTTTGCAGACACTATCGGCTGGTATTACGGCAACTTCCCTGTAAATTTGGCGAAGTTTGATTGAGTATTTAATAGTAAATAATGAGATTAGGGTGAAATTTGATTGAGTATTTCAAAAGTTATTCATTTAGACGTTAATTCAGACGTCAATTCGTAACCGTTTCCATGTAATTTTGCAGGCACCATCGGCAAGTATTACGACAACTTCCCTGTAAATTTGGCGAAGTTTGATTGAGTACTTCAAAAGTTATGTATGAGATTGTTATAAAATTTGATTGAGTATTTCAAAAGTTATTCATTTAGATATCAATTCAGACGAGATTAGTGAGATTAATGTGAAATTTGATTGAGTATTTCAAAAGTTATTAATTTAGCCGTCAATTCAGACGTGAATTATCAACCGTTTTCTATGTAATTTTGCAGGCACCATCGACAGGTATTACGGCAACTTCTCTGTAAGTTTGGCAAAGTTTGATTGAGTACTTCAAAAGTTATGAATGAGATTGGTATGAAATTTGATTGAGTATTTTTAAAAGTTATTCATTTGGACGTCAATTCAGAGGTCAATTCTCAACCGTTCTCCATGTCATTTTGCAGACACTATCGGCTGGTACTACGGCAACTTCTCTGTAAATTTAGCGAAGTTTGATTGAGTACTTTAAAAGTTAATAATAAGATGATCGTGAAATTTGATTGAGTATTTCAAAAGTTATTCATTTAGCCGTCAATTCTGACGTTAATTCGGAACAGTTTTCCATGTCATTTTGCAGACACCATCAGCTGGTATTACGCCAACTTCCTTGTAAATTTGGCGAAGATTGATTGAGTACTCAAAAATGAATAATGAGATTATTGTGAAATTTGAATGAGTGTTTTTAAAAGTTATTCCTTTTGGCGTCAATTCAGACATCAATTCGCAACCGTGTTTCATGTTATTTTGCAGGCACCATCAGCTGGTATTACAGCAACTTCTCTGTAAAATTGGCGAAGTTTGATTGAGTACTTTAAAAGTTATTAATGAGATGAGTGTTTAAATTTCATTGAGTATTTTTAAAAGTTATTCATTTGGACGTCAATTCAGACGTCAATTCTCAACCGTTCTCCATGTCATTTTGCAGACACTATCGGCTGGTACTACGGCAACTTCTCTGTAAATTTGGCGAAGTTTGATTGAGTACTTTAAAAGTTAATAATAAGATGAGTGTGAAATTTGATTGAGTATTTCAAAAGTTATTCATTTAGCCGTCAATTCCAACGTTAATTCTGAACCGTTTTCCATGTAATTTTCCAGACACCATCGGCTGGTATTACGCCAACTTCCTTGTAAATTTGGCGAAGTTTGATTGAGTACTTCAAAAATTAATAATGAGATTAGTGTGAAATTTGAATGAGTGTTTTTAAAAGTTATTCCTTTAGGCGTCAATTCAGACGTCAATTCGCAACCGTGTTTCGTGTAATTTTGCAGGCACCATCGGCTGGTATTACAGCAACATCTCTGTAAAATTGGCGAAGTTTGATTAAGTACTTTAAAAGTTATTAATGAGATGAGTGTTGAAATTTGATTGAGTATTTTCAAAGTTATTCATTTAGCCGTCAATTCAGACGTTAATTCTGAACCGTTTTCCATGTAATTTTGCAGACACCATCGGCTGATATTACGGCAACTGCCCTGTAAATTTGGCGAAGTTTGATTGAGTCCTTCAAAATTATTAATAAGATTAGTGTGAAATTTGAATGAGTATTTTTAAAAGTTATTCATTTAGAAGTCAATTTGAACGTCAATTCGCAACCGTTTTCCATGTATTTTTGCAGGCACCATCGGCTGGTATTACGGCAACTTTCCTGCAAATTAGCGAAGTTTGATTGAGTACTTCAAAAAATATTAATGAGATTATTGTGGAATTTGAATGAGTATTTTTAAAAGCTATTCATTTAGGCGTCAATTCAGACGTCAATTCTCAACCGTTTTCCATGTAATTTTGCAGACACTATAGGCTGGTATTACGGCAACTTTTCTGTAAAATTGGCAACGTTTGATTGAGTACTTCAAAAATTATTAATGAGATTAGTGTGGAATTTGAATGAGTATTTTTAAAAGTTATTCATTTAGGCGTCAATTCAGACGTCAATTCTCAACCGTTTTCCATGTAATTTTGCAGACACTATAGGCTGGTATTACGGCAAGTATTTTTAAAAGTTATTCATTTAGACGTCAATTCAGACATTAATTCTGAACCGTTTTCCATGTAATTTTGCAGACACCATCGGCTGATATTACGACAACTGCCCTGCAAATTTGGCGAAGTTTGATTGAGTACTTCAAAAATGATTAATGAGATTAGTGTGAAATTTGAATTAGTATTTTTAAAAGTTATTCATTTAAACGTCAATTTGAACGTCAATTCGCAACCGTTTTCCATGTATTTTTGCAGGCATCATCGGCTGGTATTACGGCAACTTCCCTGTAAAATTGGCGAAGTTTGATTAAGTACTTCAAAAATTATTAATGAGATTAGTGTGAAATTTGAATGAGTATTTTTGAAAGTTATTCATTTAGGCGTCATTTCAGACGTTGATTCTTAATCGTTTTCCATGTAATTTAGCAGACACTATCGGCTGGTATGACGGCAACCTCCCTGTAAATTTGGCAAAGTTTGATTGAGTATTTCAAAAACTATTAATGAGATTAGAGTGAAATTTGAATGAGTTTTTTTAAAAGTTATTCATTTGGACGTCAATTCAGACGTCAATTCTCAACCGATCTCCATGTCATTTTGCAGACACTATCAGCTGGTATTACGGCAACTTCCCTGTAAATTTGGCGAAGTTTGATTGAGTATTTAAAAGGTAATAATGAGATTAGGGTGACATTTGATTGAGTATTTCAAAAGTTATTCATTTAGACCTTAATTCAGACGTCAATTCGCAACCGTTTTCCATGTAATTTTGCAGGCACCATCGGCAAGTATTACGACAACTTCCCTGTAAATTTGGCGAAGTTTGATTGAGTACTTCAAAGGTTATGTATGAGATTGTTATAAAATTTGATTGAGTATTTCAAAAGTTTTTAATTTAGCCGTCAATTCAGACGTGAATTATCAACCGTTTTCTATGTAATTTTGCAGGCACCATCGACTGGTATTACGGCAACTTCTCTGTAAATTTGGCGAGGTTTGATTGAGTACTTCAAAAGTTATCAATGAGATTGGTATGAAATTTTATTGAGTATTTTTTAAAGTTATTCATTTGGACGGCAATTCAGACGTCAATTCTCAACCGTTCTCCATGTCATTTTGCAGACACTATAGGCTGGTACTACGGCAACTTCTCTGTAAATTTGGCAAAGTTTGATTGAGTACTTTAAAAGTTAATAATAAGATGAGTGTGAAATTTGATTGACTATTTCAAAAGTTGTTCATTTAGCCGTCAATTCTGACGTTAATTCTGAACCGTTTTCCATGTAATTTTCCAGACACCATCGGCTGGTATTACGCCAACTTCGTTGTAAATTTGGCGAAGTTTGATTGAGTACTTCAAAAATTAATATTGAGATTAGTGTGAAATTTGAATGAGTGTTTTTAAAAGTTATTCCTTTAGGCGTAAATTCAGACGTCAATTCTGAACCGTTTTCCATGTAATTTTGCTAACACTATCGGCTGATATTACGGCAACTGCCCTGTAAATTTGGCGAAGTTTGATTGAGTAGTTCCAAAATTATTATTGAGATTAGTGTGAAATTTGAATGAGTATTTTTAAAAGTTATTCGTTTAGCCGTCAATTCAGACGTTAATTCTGAACCGTTTTCCATGTAATTTTGCTAACACCATCGGCTGATATTACGGCAACTGCCCTGTAAATTTGGCGAAGTTTGATTGAGTACTTCAAAAATGAATAATGAGATTATTGTGAAATTTGAATGAGTGTTTTTGAAAGTTATTCTTTTAGGCGTCAATTCAGACGTCAATTCTCAACCGTGTTTCATGTAATTTTGCAGGAACCATCGGCTGGTATTACAGCAACTTCTCTGTAAATGGGCGAAGTTTGATTGAGTACTTTAAAAGTTATTAATGAGATGAGTGTTGAAATTTGATTGAGTATTTCCAAAGTTATTCATTTAGCCGTCAATTCAAACGTTAATTCTGAACCGTTTTCCATGTAATTTTGCTAACACCATCGGCTGATATTACGGCAAGTGCCCTGTAAATTTGGCGAAGTTTGATTGAGTAGTTCAAAAATTATTCTTGAGATTAGTGTGAAATTTGAATGAGTATTTTTAAAAGTTATTCATTTAGAAGTCAATTTAAACGTCAATTCGCAACCGTTTTCCATGTATTTTTGCAGGCACCATCGGCTGGTATTACGGCAACTTTCCTGCAAATTAGCGAAGTTTGATTGAGTACTTCAAAAATTATTATTGAGATTAGTGTCTGATATTACGACAACTGCCCTGCAAATTTGGCGAAGTTTGATTGAGTACTTCAAAAATGATTAATGGGATTAGTGTGAAATTTGAATTAGTATTTTTAAAAGTTATTCATTTGGACGTCAATTTGAACGTCAATTCGCAACCGTTTTCCATGTATTTTTGCAGGCATTATCGGCTGGTATTACGGCAACTTCCCTGTAAAATTGGCGAAGTTTGATTGAGTATTTCAAAAACTATTAATGAGATTAGAGTGACATTTGAATGAGTTTTTTTAAAAGTTATTCATTTAGGCGTCATTTCAGACGTTAATTCTTAATCGTTTTCCATGTCATTTTGCAGACACTATCGGCTGGTATTACGGCAACTTCCCTGTAAATTTGGCGAAGTTTGATTGAGTATTTAAAAGTTAATAATGAGATTAGGGTGAAATTTGATTGAGTATTTCAAAAGTTATTCATTTAGACCTTAATTCAGACGTCAATTCGCAACCGTTTTCCATGTATTTTTGCAGGCACCATCGGCTGGTATTACGGCAACTTTCCTGCAAATTAGCGAAGTTTGATTGAGTACTTCAAAAAATATTAATGAGATTATTGTGGAATTTGAATGAGTATTTTTAAAAGCTATTCATTTAGGCGTCAATTCAGACGTCAATTCTCAACCGTTTTCCATGTAATTTTGCAGACACTATAGGCTGGTATTACGGCAACTTTTCTGTAAAATTGGCAACGTTTGATTGAGTACTTCAAAAATTATTAATGAGATTAGTGTGGAATTTGAATGAGTATTTTTAAAAGTTATTCATTTAGGCGTCAATTCAGACGTCAATTCTCAACCGTTTTCCATGTAATTTTGCAGACACTATAGGCTGGTATTACGGCAAGTATTTTTAAAAGTTATTCATTTAGACGTCAATTCAGACATTAATTCTGAACCGTTTTCCATGTAATTTTGCAGACACCATCGGCTGATATTACGACAACTGCCCTGCAAATTTGGCGAAGTTTGATTGAGTACTTCAAAAATGATTAATGAGATTAGTGTGAAATTTGAATTAGTATTTTTAAAAGTTATTCATTTAAACGTCAATTTGAACGTCAATTCGCAACCGTTTTCCATGTATTTTTGCAGGCATCATCGGCTGGTATTACGGCAACTTCCCTGTAAAATTGGCGAAGTTTGATTAAGTACTTCAAAAATTATTAATGAGATTAGTGTGAAATTTGAATGAGTATTTTTGAAAGTTATTCATTTAGGCGTCACTTCAGACGTTAATTCTTAATCGTTTTCCATGTAATTTAGCAGACACTATCGGCTGGTATGACGGCAACCTCCCTGTAAATTTGGCAAAGTTTGATTGAGTATTTCAAAAACTATTAATGAGATTAGAGTGAAATTTGAATGAGTTTTTTTAAAAGTTATTCATTTGGACGTCAATTCAGACGTCAATTCTCAACCGATCTCCATGTCATTTTGCAGACACTATCAGCTGGTATTACGGCAACTTCCCTGTAAATTTGGCGAAGTTTGATTGAGTATTTAAAAGGTAATAATGAGATTAGGGTGACATTTGATTGAGTATTTCAAAAGTTATTCATTTAGACCCTAATTCAGACGTCAATTCGCAACCGTTTTCCATGTAATTTTGCAGGCACCATCGGCAAGTATTACGACAACTTCCCTGTAAATTTGGCGAAGTTTGATTGAGTACTTCAAAAGTTATGTATGAGATTGTTATAAAATTTGATTGAGTATTTCAAAAGTTTTTAATTTAGCCGTCAATTCAGACGTGAATTATCAACCGTTTTCTATGTAATTTTGCAGGCACCATCGACTGGTATTACGGCAACTTCTCTGTAAATTTGGCGAGGTTTGATTGAGTACTTCAAAAGTTATCAATGAGATTGGTATGAAATTTTATTGAGTATTTTTTAAAGTTATTCATTTGGACGTCAATTCAGACGTCAATTCTCAACCGTTCTCCATGTCATTTTGCAGACACTATAGGCTGGTACTACGGCAACTTCTCTGTAAATTTGGCAAAGTTTGATTGAGTACTTTAAAAGTTAATAATAAGATGAGTGTGAAATTTGATTGACTATTTCAAAAGTTGTTCATTTAGCCGTCAATTCTGACGTTAATTCTGAACCGTTTTCCATGTAATTTTTTAGACACCATCGGCTGGTATTACGCCAACTTCGTTGTAAATTTGGCGAAGTTTGATTGAGTACTTCAAAAATTAATATTGAGATTAGTGTGAAATTTGAATGAGTGTTTTTAAAAGTTATTCCTTTAGGCGTCAATTCAGACGTCAATTCTGAACCGTTTTCCATGTAATTTTGCTAACACTATCGGCTGATATTACGGCAACTGCCCTGTAAATTTGGCGAAGTTTGATTGAGTAGTTCAAAAATTATTATTGAGATTAGTGTGAAATTTGAATGAGTATTTTTAAAAGTTATTCGTTTAGCCGTCAATTCAGACGTTAATTCTGAACCGTTTTCCATGTAATTTTGCTAACACCATCGGCTGATATTACGGCAACTGCCCTGTAAATTTGGCGAAGTTTGATTGAGTACTTCAAAAATGAATAATGAGATTATTGTGAAATTTGAATGAGTGTTTTTGAAAGTTATTCTTTTAGGCGTCAATTCAGACGTCAATTCTCAACCGTGTTTCATGTAATTTTGCAGGAACCATCGGCTGGTATTACAGCAACTTCTCTGTAAATGGGCGAAGTTTGATTGAGTACTTTAAAAGTTATTAATGAGATGAGTGTTGAAATTTGATTGAGTATTTCCAAAGTTATTCATTTAGCCGTCAATTCAAACGTTAATTCTGAACCGTTTTCCATGTAATTTTGCAGACACCATCGGCTGATATTACGGCAACTGCCCTGTAAATTTGGCGAAGTTTGATTGAGTAGTTCAAAAATTATTCTTGAGATTAGTGTGAAATTTGAATGAGTATTTTTAAAAGTTATTCATTTAGAAGTCAATTTAAACGTCAATTCGCAACCGTTTTCCATGTATTTTTGCAGGCACCATCGGCTGGTATTATGGCAACTTTCCTGCAAATTAGCGAAGTTTGATTGAGTACTTCAAAAATTATTAATGAGATTAGTGTCTGATATTACGACAACTGCCCTGCAAATTTGGCGAAGTTTGATTGAGTACTTCAAAAATGATTAATGGGATTAGTGTGAAATTTGAATTAGTATTTTTAAAAGTTATTCATTTGGACGTCAATTTGAACGTCAATTCGCAACCGTTTTCCATGTATTTTTGCAGGCATTATCGGCTGGTATTACGGCAACTTCCCTGTAAAATTGGCGAAGTTTGATTGAGTATTTCAAAAACTATTAATGAGATTAGAGTGACATTTGAATGAGTTTTTTTAAAAGTTATTCATTTAGGCGTCATTTCAGACGTTAATTCTTAATCGTTTTCCATGTCATTTTGCAGACACTATCGGCTGGTATTACGGCAACTTCCCTGTAAATTTGGCGAAGTTTGATTGAGTATTTAAAAGTTAATAATGAGATTAGGGTGAAATTTGATTGAGTATTTCAAAAGTTATTCATTTAGACCTTAATTCAGACGTCAATTCGCAACCGTTTTCCATGTAATTTTGCAGGCACCATCGGCAAGTATTACGACAACTTCCCTGTAAATTTGGCGAAGTTTGATTGAGTACTTCAAAAGTTATGTATGAGATTGTTATAAAACTTGATTGAGTATTTCAAAAGTTATTTATTTAGATGTCAATTCAGACGAGATTATTGAGATTAATATGAAATTTGATTGAGTATTTCAAAAGTTATTAATTTAGCCGTCAATTCAGACGTCAATTCTCAACCGTTCTCCATGTCATTTTGCAGACACTATAGGCTGGTACTACGGCAACTTCTCTGTAAATTTGGCAAAGTTTGATTGAGTACTTTAAAAGTTAATAATAAGATGAGTGTGAAATTTGATTGACTATTTCAAAAGTTATTCATTTAGCCGTCAATTCTGACGTTAATTCTGAACCGTTTTCCATGTAATTTTCCAGACACCATCGGCTGGTATTACGCCAACTTCGCTGTAAATTTGGCGAAGTTTGATTGAGTACTTCAAAAATTAATAATGAGATTGGTGTGAAATTTGAATGAGTGTTTTTAAAAGTTATTCCTTTAGGCGTCAATTCAGAGGTCAATTCGCAACCGTGTTTCATGTAATTTTGCAGGCACCATCGGTTGGTATTACAGCAACTTCTCTGTAAAATTGGCGAAGTTTGATTAAGTACTTTGATAGTTATTAATGAGATGAGTGTTGAAATTTGATTGAGTATTTCCAAAGTTATTCATTTAACAGTCAATTCAGACGTTAATTCTGAACCGTTTTCCATGTAATTTTGCTAACACCATCGGCTGATATTACGGCAACTGCCCTGTAAATTTGGCGAAGTTTGATTGAGTAGTTCAAAAATTATTATTGAGATTAGTGTGAAATTTGAATGAGTATTTTTAAAAGTTATTCGTTTAGAAGTCAATTTGAACGTCAATTCGCAACCGTTTTCCATGTATTTTTGCAGACACCAGACAAGTTTGATTGAATACATTGAAAGTTAATAATGAGATGAGTGTGAAATTTGATTGAGTATTTCAAAAGTTATTCATTTAGTCCATGGGCCAGATAGGGTTACCGTGCACCCCCCCCCCCAGGACAGTCTGAGACCAAGTTTTTATTGTTCATTGGACCTCCCCGGATATCAAAAGTCGATGCCATCAAAAAAAAGTTGGGATGGACTACCTGTTTTGGGCCATTTTCAAAATGGCCGCCATCGAAATCTGGAAATCACCTTTTGTGCCATAACTTGAGTTCTAAGGCAGTTAGAGTCACAAAATTGGTGTCTATGTATATGTTTTTGGGGGTGAGGAATCCAATTTTGCCAATAAAAAATGTTTCTGTCCTGTGAAAAATTTACAAACAGCTATTCCAACGTATTTTTCGTGCATTTTTGGTCATTTTTTGTGTTAGTCCATGGGACAGAGAGGGTTACTGTGCACCCTCCACCTATGAAAGTCTGAAACCAAGGTTTTTTTGCTCATTAGACCTTCCCCAATATCAAAAGTCGATGCCATCAAATAAAAGTCGTATGGACTACCTATTTAAGCCATTTCAAAATGGCCGCCATTGAAATTTGGAAATCACGTTTTGTGCCATAACTTGAGTTCTAAGACAGTTAGAGTCACAAAATTGGTGCCTATATATATGTTTTTGGGGGCGAGGAATTCAATTATGGCAATAAAAAATATTTCTGTCTTGTAATAATTTATGAACAGTTAGATAAACGTAGTTTTCATGTATTTTTGGTCATTTTTGTGTATTTTAGTGCGAACTCAGAAAAAAAACTAACCTTAAAATAAAACTTGTAACTAGTGTTATTTTATTCCGTGAATAATGAGCATAACAGTGTTGAAAATTGTAAATAAAAATTAAATTTTGCTTATGACCAGCATGATAAATGAAAAAAAACTTAGTGTAGAAAATATTAAAATAACAAAGTGGTGACTGTTCCATGAACCTATTAGAAGCACATGTAATTTTCATCCATATTATATCTGACCAGCAGCTGAGTAGAATATTTCCTTCCAATACTTTCACACAAGATCATATCGCCACTTTAAAATTTAAAACGGTAGATACACCCTTTCAATTCCAAGGGGAAGCTTTTGTTATTGACAGTCATTCTTATGTATTGCACACTCATTTCACCAGTTTATCTAACACCCATTTAAAAACAGAGTTTCGAGCATAATAGTTGCCATGTCATCAAAATCTTATAGAAATGGTGGTAAATCGGTGGTAAAGTCCTTGTTCCACCAGAATATGAAATAAGTTTGCACTACCATAGAACATAAAATAAACATATCGTAAGCTACTGATTAGCTAAACCTAATCCTCAGCACTGTCACTTTCAGCTACTGCACTGTCATCAGACATCACTTCTTCCTCTGATGAACCTGCTACATCGTCATCACTTTCTAATGTATCATCTTCCTCTGCTATGTCTATTGGGATAATTGGACCTTGACACAAGATGGGCACAAGTTTCCCATTGTTTTCAGTCTATACGTGACCATTAATTGCCAGAGGAATATTTGCCTTAGGAATATGGGCTAATTTCCAAATTCCAGTCTGATTTACTCGTCTAATATGCTGAGACAATGTCTTTCTACATGGTGTAAATTGGCTGAGGTCAATATTGCGCTCGAGATTAATGCACTTCTACTTCAAAATAGAGTAGCGAAGATCATGTACACTCTTATGACGACTTTTCCCATAGATGGCACATGTAAACTTTTCTAGGTCGATCACCATGTCATCAGAGATATGCCAAACATCAAGTTAATTTACATCTTGAAATCTCACTGTCTTCTGACTCAGTTTTATTGGTTTAATTTTCCCCACGCGTGAATGCGCAAAGAGACAGAAATGCAGTGCAGAGCTTCCATCATTGTTGGCTATGTGAATTACAATCAGAAGCCTTCTTGTGTTGTCTGAGCCAGTATCAAACGAAATAGTGATGTCTAACTTGAAAGCATGGTGCAGCAATATGAAAAACACATCACTGTCAGAACTGCGAATGCGAACTGTATCAAAGCCTTGCTCTTGTGCATAGAGACAGTATCAGTTTCTTTTTGATTTGAGAACAATGATGTAATCTCAGTTTTATTAACTGTTGTTCCATCTTCAGACGCAAGAAGGTAGCAGTTACCATGAGGGACAGTTATTATTTTTTTCTATGCAAGTTTTGGAGCAAATTTATGAGAGCACCAAACATCATTCATAACATCAACTAACTGTGATTTGTTCTCACTGTTCACCAGACATGTCTTCCAATCAGCTGGCTTTTTTGCAATGGCCCACTGATGATCAATGTATCACTGGTACCAAGCATCTGTCTCTCCATTTGCCTAATCGAGCCTTCTGTGCTAAAGATAATGTCGCCACTCCTTGGTATGATGTCAAATATTGCACGTGCAATGAGATAAGAGTTGCTGGTGTTGTTTGACATAACATGGAAGAAAGCATTGTCATCTTGTATGACCAGAGTACTGCCCAAATCACTTGGGACTGGTGCATCACTCACATCCTGGCTAAGATACAACCAGCACATTCAAAGGCGTAGGAAAACTTAAACCATAAACTGATTCAGAAGATTATGCGATTTCAAGATGTACTCTGTAAATCAGGAGATGTTTAGCATATCTCCGATGACTTGGTGACCGACCTAGAAGAGTTCACATGTGACATGTATCGCTACTCTATCTTGAAGCAGAAGTGAGCAATATTGACTTCAACCAATTTCCACTATGTAGAAATACATTGTCTCAGCATATTAGACGAGTAAATTATCAGACTGGAATTTGGAAATTAGCCCATATTCCTCAGCCATATATTCATTTAGCAATTAATGGTCACGGATGGACTGAGAACAATGAGAAACTTGTGCCCGTCTGGTGTCAAGGTCCAATTATCTCAATAGATATAGCAAATGAAGATGATACATTAGAAAGTAATGACGATGTAGCAAGTTCATCAGAGGGAGAAGTGTTGTCTGATGACAGAGCAGAAGCTGAAAGTGACAGTGACGAGGATTAGGTTTAAATAATCAGTAGCTGATTATATGTTTATTTTATGTTCTATGGTAGTGCAAATATGTTTCATATTCTGGTGGAACAAGGACTTTACCACCATTTCTGCTGTCACCACCATAAGAATTTGATAACACGGCAACTATTATGTTAGAAATTATGTTTTTAAATGTATGTTAGATAAACTGGTGAAATGAGTGTGCAATACATAAGAATGATTGTCAATAACTAAATTTTCCCTTGGAATTGAAAGGGCGTATCTGCCGTTTTAAATTTTAAAGTGGCGATATGATCTTGTGTAGAAGTACTGTTTTTGGTAATGAAGGAAATATTCTACTCAGCTGCTGGTCAGATCTAATATGGATGAAGATTACATGTAATTCTAATTGGTTTATAGAACAGTCACCAAGTTATATTTTAAGGTTAGTTTTTTCTGTGTTCGCACTAAAATACACAAAAATGACCGGAAATACACGAAAAATACGTTTATTTACCTGTTTATAATTTATCTACAAGACAGAAATATTTTTTATTGGGATAATTGGATTCTTCATCCCCAAAAACATATGTATAGACACCAAGTTTGTGACTCTAACTGCATTAGAACTCAAGTTATTGCACAAAACGTGATTTTCAAATTTCAATGGCGGCCATTTTGAAATGGCCTGAAATAGGTAGTCCATCCGATTTGTATTTGATGGCATCGACTTTTGATATTAGGGGAGATCTAATGAGCAATAAAAACTTGGTCTCAGACTTTCATGGGTGGGGGTGCACAGTAACCCTATCTGGCCCATGGACTAACACATAAAATGACCGAAAATGCACGAAAAATACGTTTGAATAGCTGTTTATTAATTTTCCACAAGACAGAAATATTTTTTTTTTGCATAATTGAATTCCTCGCCCCCAAAAACATATGTATAGGCTCTCATTTTGTGACCCTAACTGCCTTAGAACTCAAGTTATGGCACAAAACGTGATTTCCAAATTTCAATGGCGGCCATTTTGAAATGGCTTAAATAGGTAGTCCATACGACTTTTACTTGATGGCATCGACTTTTGATATTGGGGAAGGTCTAATGAGCAAAAAAAACTTGGTTTCAAACTTTCATATGTGGAGGGTGCACAGTAACCCTCTCTGTCCCATGGACTAACACAAAAAATGACCAAAAATGCACGAAAAATACGTTGGAATAGCTGTTTGTAAATTTTCCACAGGACAGAAACATTTTTTATTGGCAAAATTGGATTCCTCACCCCCAAAAACATATACATAGACACCAATTTTGTGACTCTAACTGCCTTAGAACTCAAGTTATGGCACAAAAGGTGATTTCCAGATTTCGATGGCGGCCATTTTGAAAATGGCCCAAAACAGGTAGTCCATCCCAACTTTTTTTTAAAGGCATCGACTTTTGATATCCGGGGAGGTCCAATGAACAATAAAAACTTGGTCTCAGACTGTCCTGGGGGGGGGGGGGGTGCACGGTAACCCTATCTGGCCCATGGACTAATTTAGCCGTCAATTCAGACGTCAATTCGCAACCGTTTTCCATGTAATTTTGCAGGCACCATCGGCTGCTATTACGGCAACTTCTCTGTAAATTTGGCGAAGTTTGATTGAGTACTTTAAAGTTAATAATGAAATGAGTGTGAAATTTGATTGAGTATTTCAAAAGTTATTCATTTAGCCGTCAATTCAGACGTTAATTCTGAACCGTTTTCCATGTAATTTTACAGACACCATCGGCTTATATTACGGCAACTTTCCTGTAAAACTGGCGAAGTTTGATTGAGTACTTTAAAAATTATTAGTGTGGAATTTGTATGAATATTTTTAAAAGTTATTCATTTAGGCGTCGATTCAGACGTCAATTCTCAACCGTTTTCCATGTAATTTTGCAGACACTATAGGCTGTTATTATGGCAAGTATTTTTAAAAGTTAATAATTTAGACGTCAATTCAGACGTCAATTCTAAACCGTTTTCCATGTAATTTTGCTGGCCCCATCGGCTGGTATTACGGTAACTGCCCTGTAAATTTGGCAAAGTTTAATTGAGTACTTCAAAAATTATTAATGAGATTAGTTTGAAATTTGAATGAGTATTTTAAAAAGTTATTCATTTGGACGTCAATTCAGACGTCAATTCTCAATCGTTCTCCATGTCATTTTGGAGACACTATCGGCTGGTATTACGGCAACTTCCCTGTAAATTTTGCGAAGTTGGATTGAGTACTTTAAAAGTTAATAATGAGATTATTGTGAAATTTGAATGAGTATTTTTAAAAGTTATTCATTTAGACGTCAATTCGAGCGTCAATTCGCAAATGTTTTCCATGTAATTTTGCAGGCACCATCGGCTGGTATTACGACAACTTCCCTGTAAAATTGGCAAAGTTTGATTGAGTACTTCAAAAATTATTAATGAGGTTAGTGCGAAATTTGAATGAGTATTTTTCAAAGTTTTCATTCAGACGTCAATTCGAACGTCAATTCGCAACCGTTTTCCATGTAATTTTGCAGGCACCATCGGCTGGTATGACGGAAACTTCCTTGTAAATTTGGCGAAGTTTTGATTGAGTACTTTAAAAGTTAATAATGAGATGAATGTGAAATTTGATTGAGTATTTCAAAAGTTATTCATTTAGCTGTCAATTCAGACGTCAATTCTCAACCGTTTTCTATGTAGTTTTGCAGGCATCATCGACTGGTATTACGGCAACTTCTCTGTAAATTTGGCGAAGTTTGATTGAGTACTTTAAAAGTTAATAATGAGATGAGAGTGAAATTTGATTGAGTATTTTTTTAAGTTATTCATTTAGACGTCAATTTGAACGTCAATTCGCAACCGTTTTCCATGTATTTTTGCAGGCACCATCGGCTGGTTTTACGGCAACTTTCTTGTAAATTTGGCGAAGTTTGATTGAGTACTTCAAAAATGATTGATGAGATTATTGTGAAATTTGAATGAGTATTTTTAAAAGTTATTCATTTAGGCGTCAATTCGGACGTCAATTCTCAACCGTTTTACATGTAATTTCGCAGGCACCATCGGCTATTACTACGGTAACTTCCCTGTCAATTTGGCGAAGTTTGCTTGAGTACTTCAAAAATTATTAATGAGATTAGTGTGGAATTTGAATGAGTATTTTTTAAAGTTATTCATTTAGGCGTCAATTCAAACGTCAATTCTCAACCGTTTTTCATGTAATTTTGCAGACACTATAGGCTCGTATTACGGCAAGTGCCCTGTAAATTTGGCAACGTTTGATTGAGTATTTCAAAAATTATTAATGAGATTAGTGTGAAATTTGAATGAGTATTTTTAAAAGTTATTCATTTGGACGTCAATTCAGCCGTCAATTCTCAACCGATCTCTATGTCATTTTGCAGACACTGTCGGCTGGTATTACGGCAACTTCCCTGTAAATTTGGCGAAGTTTGATTGCGTACTTTAAAAGTTAATAATGAGATTATTGTGAAATTTGAATGAGTATTTTTAAAAGTTATTTATTTAGACGTCAATTCGAGCGTCAATTCGCAAACGTTTTCCATGTAATTTTGCAGGCACCATCGGCTGGTATTACGACAACTTCCCTGTAAAATTGGCAAAGTTTGATTGAGTACTTCAAAAATTATTAATGAGGTTAGTGTGAAATTTGAATGAGTATTTTTCAAAGTTTTTCATTCAGACGTCAATTCGAACGCCAATTTGCAACCGTTTTCCATGTAATTTTGCAGGCACCATCGGCTGGTATGACGGCAACTTCCTTGTAAATTTGGCGAAGTTTGATTGAGTACTTCAAAAATGATTTATGAGATTATTGTGAAATTTGAATGAGTATTTTTAAAAGTTATTCATTTAGGCGTCAATTCGGACGTCAATTCTCAACCGTTTTACATGTAATTTCGCAGGCACCATCGGCTATTACTACGGCAACTTCCCTGTCAATTTGGCGAAGTTTGCTTGAGTACTTCAAAAATTATTAATTAGATTAGTGTGGAATTTGAATGAGTATTTTTTAAAGTTATCCATTTTGGCGTCAATTCAAACGTCAATTCTCAACCGTGTTCCATGTAATTTTGCAGACACTATAGGCTGGTATTACGGCAAGTGCCCTGTAAATTTGGCAAAGTTTGATTGAGTATTTTAAAAATTATTAATGAGATTAGTGTGAAATTTGAATGAGTATTTTTAAAAGACATTCATTTGGACGTTCATTCAGACGTAAATTCTCAACCGTTTTCCATGTCATTTTGCAGACACTATCGGCTGGTATTACGGCAACTTCCCTGTAAATTTGGCGAAGTTTGATTGAGTACTTTAAAAGTTAATAATGAGATTAGTGTGAAATCTGATTAAGTATTTCAAAAGTTATTCATTTAGACGTTAATTCAGACGTCAATTCGCAACCGTTTTCCATGTAATTTTGCAGACACCATCGGCTGGTATTAGGGCAACTTCCCTGTAAATTTGGCGAAGTGTGATTGAGTACTTCAAAAGTGATGAATGAGATTGTTATGAGATTTGATTGAGTATTTCAAAAGTTTCTCATTTAGATGTCAATTCAGACGAGATTAGTGAGATCAATGTGAAATTTGATTGAGTATTTCAAAAGTTATTAATTTAGCCGTCAATTCTGACGTCAATTCTCAACCTTTTTCTATGTAATTTTGCAGGCACCATCGACTGATATTACGGCAACTTCTCTGTAAATTTGGCGAAGTTTGATTGAGTACTTTAAAAGTAAATAATGAGATGAGTGTGAAATTTGATTCATTTTTTCAAAAGTTATTCATTTAGCCGTCAATTCAGACGTTAATTCTGAACCGTTTTCTATGTAATTTTGCAGACACCATCGGCTAATACTACGGCAACTGCCCTGTAAATTTGGCGAAGTTTGATTGAGTACTTCAAAAATTATTAATGAGAATAGTGTGAAATTTGAATGAGTATTTTTAAAAGTTATTCATTTAGACGTCAATTTGAACGTCAATAATTTTTCAGGCACCATCGGCTGGTATTACGGCAACTTTCCTGTAAAATTGGCGAAGTTTGATTGAGTACTTCAAAAATTAATAATGAGATTAGTGTGGAATTTGAATGAGTATTTTTAAAAGTTATTCATTTAGGCGTCAATTCAGACGTCAATTCTCAACCGTTTTCCATGTAATTTTGCAGACACTATAGGCTCGTATTACGGCAAGTGCCCTGTAAATTTGGCAACGTTTGATTGAGTATTTCAAAAATTATTAATGAGATTAGTGTGAAATTTGAATGAGTATTTTTAAAAGTTATTCATTTGGACATCAATTCAGCCGTCAATTCTCAACCGATCTCTATGTCATTTTGCAGACACTGTCGGCTGGTATTACGGCAACTTCCCTGTAAATTTGGCGAAGTTTGATTGCGTACTTTAAAAGTTAATAATGAGATTATTGTGAAATTTGAATGAGTATTTTTAAAAGTTATTTATTTAGACGTCAATTCGAGCGTCAATTCGCAAACGTTTTCCATGTAATTTTGCAGGCACCATCGGCTGGTATTACGACAACTTCCCTGTAAAATTGGCAAAGTTTGATTGAGTACTTCAAAAATTATTAATGAGGTTAGTGTGAAATTTGAATGAGTATTCTTCAAAGTTTTTCATTCAGACGTCAATTCGAACGCCAATTTGCAACCGTTTTCCATGTAATTTTGTAGGCACCATCGGCTGGTATGACGGCAAGTTCTTTGTAAATTTGGCGAAGTTTGATTGAGTACTTCAAAAATGATTTATGAGATTATTGTGAAATTTGAATGAGTATTTTTTAAAGTTTTTCATTCAGACGTCAATTCGAACGTCAATTTGCAACCGTTTTCCATGTAATTTTGCAGGCACCATCGGCTGGTATGACGGCAACTTCCTTGTAAATTTGGCGAAGTTTGATTGAGTACTTCAAAAATGATTTATGAGATTATTGTGAAATTTGAATGAGTATTTTTAAAAGTTTTTCATTCAGACGTCAATTCGAACGTCAATTTGCAACCGTTTTCCATGTAATTTTGCAGGCACCATCGGCTGGTATGACGGCAACTTCCTTGTAAATTTGGCGAAGTTTGATTGAGTACTTCAAAAATGATTTATGAGATTATTGTGAAATTTTAATGAGTATTTTTAAAAGTTATTCATTTAGGCGTCAATTCGGACGTCAATTCTCAACCGTTTTACATGTAATTTCGCAGGCACCATCGGATATTACTACGGCAATTTCCCTGTCAATTTGGCGAAGTTTGCTTGAGTACTTCAAAAATTATTAATTAGATTAGTGTGGAATTTGAATGAGTATTTTTTAAAGTTATTCATTTTGGCGTCAATTCAAACGTCAATTCTCAACCGTTTTCCATGTAATTTGGCAGACACTATAGGCTGGTATTACGGCAAGTGCCCTGTAAATTTGGCAAAGTTTGATTGAGTATTTCAAAAATTATTAATGAGATTAGTGTGAAATTTGAATGAGTATTTTTAAAAGATATTCATTTGGACGTTCATTCAGACGTAAATTCTCAACCGTTTTCCATGTCATTTTGCAGACACTATCGGCTGGTATTACGGCAACTTCCCTGTAAATTTGGCGAAGTTTGATTGAGTACTTTAAAAGTTAATAATGAGATTAGTGTGAAATCTGATTAAGTATTTCAAAAGTTATTCATTTAGACGTTAATTCAGACGTCAATTCGCAACCGTTTTCCATGTAATTTTGCAGACACCATCGGCTGGTATTAGGGCAACTTCCCTGTAAATTTGGCGAAGTTTGATTGAGTACTTCAAAAGTGATGAATGAGATTGTTATGAGATTTGATTGAGTATTTCAAAAGTTTCTCATTTAGATGTCAATTCAGACGAGATTAGTGAGATTAATGTGAAATTTGATTGAGTATTTCAAAAGTTATTAATTTTGCCGTCAATTCAGACGTCAATTCTCAACCTTTTTCTATGTAATTTTGCAGGCACCATCGACTGATATTACGGCAACTTCTCTGTAAATTTGGCGAAGTTTGATTGAGTACTTCAAAAATTATTAATGAGATTAGTGTGAAATTTGAATGAGTATTTTTAAAAGTGATTCATTTAGGCGGCAATTCAGACGTTAATTCTGAACCGTTTTCTATGTAATTTTGCAGACAACATCGGCTAATACTACGGCAACTGCCCTGTAAATTTGGCGAAGTTTGATTGAGTACTTCAAAAATTATTAATGAGATTGGTGTGAAATTTGAATGAGTATTTTTAAAAGTTATTCATTTAGACGTCAATTTGAACGTCAATAATTTTGCAGGCACCATCGGCTGGTATTACGGCGACTTTCCTGTAAAATTGGCGAAGTTTGATTGAGTACTTCAAAAATTATTAATGAGATTAGTGTGGAATTTGAATGAGTATTTTTAAAAGTTATTCATTTAGGCGTCAAATCAGACGTCAATTCTCAACCGTTTTTCATGTAATATTGCAGACACTATAGGGTGGTATTACGGCAAGTATTTTTAAAACTTATTCATTTAGACGTCAATTCAGACGTCAATTCTAAACCGTTTTCCATGTAATTTTGCTGGCCCTATCGGCTAGTATTACGGCAACTGCCCTGTAAATTTGGCAAAGTTTGATTAGGTATTTCAAAAATTATTAATGAGATTAATGTGAAATTTGAATGAGTATTTTTAAAAGTTATTCATTTGGACGTCAATTCAGACGTCAATTCTCAACCGTTCTCCATGTCATTTTGCAGACACTATCGGCTGATATTACGTCAACTTTTCTGTAAAATTGGCGACGTTTGATTGAGTACTTCAAAAATTATTAATGAGATTAGTGTGGAATTTGAATGAGTATTTTTAAAAGTGATTCATTTAGGCGGCAATTCAGACGTCAATTCTCAACCGTTTCCCATGTAATTTTGCAGACACCATCGGCTGATATTACGACAACTGCCCTGTAAATTTGGCGAAGTTTGATTGAGTACTTCAAAAATTAATAATGAGATTAGTGTGAAATTTGAATGAGTATTTTTAAAAGTTATTCATTTAGTCGTCAATTTGAACGTCAATTCGCAACCGTTTTCTATGTAATTTTGCAGGCACCATCGGCTGGTATTACGGCAACTTCCCTGTAAAATTGGCGAAGTTTGATTGAGTACTTCAAAAGTTATGAATGAGATTATTGTGAAATTTGAATGAGCATTTTTAAAAGTTTTTCCTTTAGACGTCAATTCGAGCGTCAATTCGCGAACGTTTTCCATGTAATTTTGCAGGCACTATCGGCTGGTATTACGACAACTTCCCTGCAAAATTGGCAAAGTTTGATTGAGTACTTCAAAAATTATTAATGAGATTAGTGTAAAATTTGAATGAGCATTTTTACAAGTTATTCCTTTAGACGTCAATTCGAACGTCAATTCGCGAACGTTTTCCATGTAATTTTGCAGGCACCATCGGCTGTTATTACGACAACTTCCCTGTAAATTTGGCGAAGTTTGATTAAGTACTTCAAAAAGATTAATGAGATTAGTTTGAAATTTGAATGAGTATTTTTAGAAGTTATTCCTTTAGGCGTCAATTAGGACGTCAATTCTCAGCCGTTTTCCATGTAATTTTGCAGGCACCATCGGCTGGTATTACGGCAACTTCCTTGTAAATTTGGCGAAGTTTATTTGATTACTTCAAAAATGATTAATGAAATTAGTGTGAAATTTGAATGAGTATTTTTAAAAGTTATTCCTTTAGGCGTCAATTCGGACGTCAATTCTCAACCGTTTTCCATGTAATTTCGCAGGCACCATCGGCTATAATTACGGCAAGTATTTTTAAAATGTATTCATTTAGACGTCAATTCAGACGTCAATTCTCAACCGTTCTCCATGTCATTTTGCAGACACTATCGGTTGGCAGCTTCCCTGTAAATTTGGCGAAGTTTGATTGAGTATTTAAAAAATTATTAATGAGATTAGTGTGAAATGTGAATGAGTATTTTTAAAAGTTATTCAATTGGACGTCAATTCAGACGTCAATTCTCAACCGTTCTCCATGTCATTTTGCAAACCAAACGGTTGGCAGCTTCGCTGTAAATTTGGCGAAGTTTGATTGAGTACTTCAAAACTTAATAATGAGATTAGTGTGAAATTTGATTGATTATTTCAAAAGTTATTCATTTAGACGTCAATTCAGACGTCAATTCACAACCGTTTTCCATGTAATTTTGCAGGCACCATCGCCTGGTATTACGGCAACTTCGCTATTAATTTGGCGAAGTTTGATTAAGTACGTTAAAAGTTATTCATTTAGACGTCAATTCAGACGTCAATTCTCAACCGTTTTCCATGTAATTTTGAAGGCACCATCGACTGGTATTACGGCAAGTTCCCTGTAAGTGTGACGAAGTTTAGAAGATTAGGTACTTCAAAAGTTATTAATGAGATTAGTGTGAAATTTGATTCAGTATTTTTAAAAGTTATTCACTTAGACGTCAATTCACACGTCAATTCTCAACCGTTTACAATGTAATTTTGCAGGCAACTTCGCCTGGTATTACGGCAACTCCGCTATTAATTTGGCGAAGTTTGATTGAGTACTGTAAAAGTTATTCATTTAGACGTCAATTCAGACGTCAATTCTCAACCGTTTTCCATGTGATTTTGCAGGCACCATCGCCTGGTATTGCGGCAACTTCGCTATTAATTTGGCGAAGTTTGATTGAGGACTTTAAAAGTTATTCATTTAGACGTCAATTCAGTCGTCAATTCTCAACCGTTTTCCATGTAATTTTGCAGGCACCATCGACTGGTATTACGGCAAGTTCCCTGTAAGTTTGACAAAGTTTGATTAAGTACTTTAAAAGTTATTAATGAGATTAGTGTGAAATTTGATTGAGTATTTTTAAAAGTTATTCATTTAAACGGCAATTCAGACGTCAATTCTCAACCGTTTATCATGTAATTTTGCAGGCACCATCGACTGGTATCAAGGCAAATTCTCTGTAAGATTGACAAAGCTTGATTAAGTACTTTCAAAGTTATTAATGAGATTAGTGTAAAATTTGATTAAGTTTTTTTAAAAGTTATCCCTTTAGACGTCAATTTAGACGTCAATTTTCAACCGCTTACCACGTAATTTTGCAGGCCTCATCGGCTGTTATTAAGGCAACTGCCCTGTAAATTTGGCGAAGTTTGAATAAATACTTCAAAAGTTATTAATGAGATTAATTTAAAATTTGATTCAGTATTTTTAAAAGTTATTCATTTAGACGTCAATTCAGACGTCAATCCTCAACAGTTTTCCATGTAATTTTGCAGGCCCCATCGGCTGGTATTAAGGCAGCTTCCCTGTAAATTTGGCAAAGTTTGATTAACTACTTCAAAAGTTATTAATGAGATTAGTGTGAAACTTAATTGAGTATTTTTAAAAGTTATTCATTTAGACGTCAATTCAGACTTCAATTCTCAACCGTTTACCATGTAATTTTGCCGGCCACTCGCCTGGTATTACGGCAACTCCGCTATTAATTTGGCGAAGTTTCATTGAGTGCTTTAAAAGTTATTCATTTAGACGTCAATTCAGACGTCAATTCTCAACCGTTTTCCATGTAATTTTGCAGGCACCATCGGCTGGTATTACGGCAACTTCCTTGTAAATTTGGCGAAGTTTATTTGATTACTTCAAAAATGATTAATGAAATTAGTGTGAAATTTGAATGAGTATTTTTAAAAGTTATTCCTTTAGGCGTCAATTCGGACGTCAATTCTCAACCGTTTTTCATGTAATTTCGCAGGCACCATCGGCTATAATTACGGCAAGTATTTTTAAAATTTATTCATTTAGACGTCAATTCAGACGTCAATTCTCAACCGTTCTCCATGTCATTTTGCAGACACTATCGGTTGGCAGCTTCCCTGTAAATTTGGCGAAGTTTGATTGAGTATTTAAAAAATTATTAATGAGATTAATGTGAAATGTGAATGAGTATTTTTAAAAGTTATTCAATTGGACGTCAATTCAGACGTCAATTCTCAACCGTTCTCCATGTCATTTTGCAAACCAAACGGTTGGCAGCTTCCCTGTAAATTTGGCGAAGTTTGATTGAGTACTTCAAAAGTTATTAATGAGATTAGTGTGAAGTTTCATTGAGTGCTTTAAAAGTTATTCATTTAGACGTCAATTCAGACGTCAATTCTCAACCGTTTTCCATGTAATTTTGCAGGCACCATCGACTGGTATTACGACAAGTTCCCTGTAAGTTTGACAAAGTTTGATTAAGTACTTTAAAAGTTATTAATGAGATTAGTTTGAAATTTGATTGAGTATTTTTAAAAGTTATTCTTTTAGACGGCAATTCAGACGTCAATTCTCAACCGTTTATCATGTGATTTTGCAAGCACCATCGGCTGGCTTTACGGCAAGTTCTCTGTGAATTTGACAAAGTTTGATTAAGTACTTTTAAAGTTATTAATGAGATTCGTGTGAAATTTGATTGATTATTTCAAAAGTTATTTATTTAGACGTCAATTCTCAACCGTTAACCATGTAATTTTGCAGGCACCATCGGCTGGCATTAAGGCAACTTCCCTGTAAATTTGGCAAGGTTTGATCAAATACTTCAAAAGTTATTAATGAGATTAATGTGAAATTTGATTGAGTATTTTTTATAGTTTTTCATTTAGACGTCAATTCAGACGTCAATTCTCAACCGTTTACCATGTAATTTTGCAGGCACCATCGCCTGGTATTACGGCAACTTCGCTATTAATTTGGCGAAGTTTGTTTGAGTACTTTTAAAGTTATTTATTCAGACGTCAATTCAGACGTCTTTGAAAGTTATTAATGAGATTAGTGTGAAATTTGATTGAGTATTTTTAAAAGTGTATTCATTTAGACGGCAATTCAGACGTCAATTCTCAGCCGTTTATCTTGTAATTTTGCGGGCACCATCGACTGGTATTACGACAAAATTTCCTGTAAGTTTGACAAAGTTTGATTAAGTATATCAAAAGTTTTTAATGAGATTATTGTGAGATTTGATTGAGTATTTTTAAAAGTTATTCATTTAGACGTCAATTCAGACGTCAATTATCAGCCGCTTACCACGTAATTTTGCAGACCCACGGCTGGTATTAAGGCAACTTCCCTGTAAATTTGGCGAAGTTTGAATAAATACTTCAAAAGTTATTAATGAGATTAGTGTGAAATTTGATTCAGTATTTTTAAAAGTTATTCACTTAGACGTCAATTCAGACGTCAATCCTCAACAATTTACCATGTAATTTTGCAGGCCCCATCGGCTGGCATTAGGGCAACTTCCCTGTAAATTTGGCGATGTTTGATTAATACTTTGAAAGTTATTAATGAGATTTGTGTGAAATTTGATTGATTATTTCAAAAGTTATTCATTTAGACGTCAATTCAGACGTCAATTTTCACCGTTTACCATGTAATCTTTGCAGGCACCATCGGCTGGTATTAAGGCAACTTCCTGAAAATTTGGCGAAGTTGGATCAAATACTTTAATAGTTATTAATGAGATTAGTGTGAAATTTGATTCAGTATTTTTAAAAGTTATTCATTTAGAAGTCAATTCAGACGTCAATCCTCAACAGTTTACCATGTAATTTTGCAGGCCCCATCGGCTGGTATTAAGGCAGCTTCCCTGTAAATTTGGCAAAGTTTGATTAAATACTTCGAAAGTTATTAATGAGATTATTGTGAAATTTGATTGATTATTTCAAAAGTTATTCATTTAGACGTCCATTCAGACGTCAATTCTCAACCGTTTACCATGTAATTTTGCAGGCCCCATCGGCTGGTATTAAGGCAACTTCCCTGTAAATTTAGCAAAGTTTGATTGAATACTTCAAAAGTTATTAATGAGATTAGTGTGAAATTTGATTAAGTTTTTTTTTAAAGTTATTCATTTAGACGTCAATTCAGACGTCAATTCTCAACCGTTTATCATGTGATTTTGCAAGCACCATCGGCTGGTATTACGGCAAATTCTCTGTGAATTTGACGAAGTTTGATTAAGTACTTTGAATGTTAATAATGAGATTAGTGTGAAATTTGATTGATTATTTCAAAAGTTATTCATTTAGACGTCAATTCAGACGTCAATTCTCAACCGTTTTTCATGTAATTTTGCAGGCACCATCGACTGGTATTACGGCAAGTTCCCTTTAAGTTTGACAAAGTTTGATTAAGTACTTTGAAAGTTATTAATGAGATTAGTGTGAAATTTGATTGAGTATTTTTAAAAGTTATTCATTTAGACGGCAATTCAGACGTCAATTCTCAACCGTTTATCATGTGATTTTGCAAGCACCATCGGCTGGCATTACGGCAAGTTCTCTGTGAATTTGTCGAAGTTTGATTAAGTACTTTGAAAGTTAATAATGAGATTAGTGTGAAATTTTATTGATTATTTCAAAAGTTATTCATTTAGACGTCAATTCAGACGTCAATTCTCAACCGTTTACCATGTAATTTTGCAGGCGCATCGCCTGGTATTACGGCAACTCCGCTATTAATTTGGCGAAGTTTGATTGAGTACTTTAAAAGTTATTCATTTATACATCAATTTAGACGTCAATTCTCAACCGTTTTCCATGTAATTTTGCAGGCACCATCGCCTGGTATTACGGCAAATTCGCTATTAATTCGGCGAAGTTTGATTGAGTACTTTAAAAGTTATTCATTTAGACGTCAATTCAGATGTCAATTCTCAACTGTTTTTCATGTAATTTTGCAGGCACCATCGACTGGTATTACGGCAAGTTCCCTTCAAGTTTGACAAGTTTGATTAAGTACTTTGAAAGTTATTAATGAGATTAGTGTGAAATTTGATTGAGTATTTTAAAAGTTATTCATTTAGACGGCAATTCAGACGTCAATTCTCAACCGTTTATCATGTGATTTTGCAAGCACCATCGGCTGGCATTACGGCAGGTTCTCTGTGAATTTGACAAAGTTTGATTAAGTACTTTGAAAGTTAATAATGAGATTAATGTGAAATTTGATTGATTATTTCAAAAGTTATTCATTTAGACGTCAATTGAGGCGTCAATTCTCAACTGTTTACCATGTAATTTTACAGGCCCCATCGGCTGGTATTAAGGCAACTTCCCTGTAAATTTGGCAAAGTTTGATCAAATACTTCAAAAGTTATTAATGAGATTAGTGTGAAATTTGATTGAGTATTTTTAAAAGTTATTCATTTAGACGACTATTCAGGCGTTAATTCTCAACCGTTTACCATTTAATTTTGCAGGCACCATGGGCGGGGGCCCTAGGGTAGTGCTTAGCACCGCTGCCTTTCACGCCAAAGTTCGGGGTTCGGTTCCCGGTCTCGGAGGTTTGAAAGAAACAAAAATGTTTCTTCCCCATCCACGTGTGAAAGTCAATATTGTGGGGAGCCTCCGTGACCGAGAGGTAGCGTGCTTGGCCTCAGACCGCCAGGGCTCGAATTTCGGATCCTGTGTCTGGAGGACAGTGTCATCTCAATCATCTCACTATCCTCAGGAGGTTTTCCTGGCCCAGTTTAGCCTATATGTGCACAAAGGTGGCCTAATGCCCGATTCATTTCATTTGCAGGCACCATCTCCTGGTATTACGGCAATTTCGCTATTAATTTAGCGAAGTTTGATTGAGTACTTTAAAAGTCATTCATTTAGACGTCAATTCAGACATCAATTCTCAACCGTTTACCATGTAATTTTGCAGGCACCATCGGCTGGCAATAAGGCAACTTCCCTGTAATTTTGGCAAAGTTTGATCAAATACTTCAAAAGTTATTAATGAGATTATGTGCAATTTGATTGAGTATTTTTTATAGTTATTCATTTAGACGTCAATTCAGATGTCAATTCTTAACCGTTTACCATCTAATTTTGCAGGCACCATCGCCTGGTATTACGGCAACTTCGCTATTAATTTGACGAAGTTTGATTGAGTACTTTAAAAGTTATTCATTTAGACATCAATTCAGACGTTAATTCTCAACCATTTTTCATGTAATTTTGCAGGCACTATCGCCTGGTATTATGGCAGCTTCGCTATTAATTTGGCGAAGTTTGATTGAGTACTTTAAATGTTATTCATTTAAACGTCAATTCAGACGTCAATTCTCAACCGTTTCCATGTAATTTTGCAGGCACCATCGACTGGTATTACGGCAAGTTCCCTGTAAGTTTGACAATGTTTGATTAAGAGCTTTGAAAGTTATTAATGAGATTAGTCTGAAATTTGATTGAGTATTTTTAAAAGTTATTCATTTAGACGGCAATTCAGACGTCAATTCTCAACCGTTTATCATGTGATTTTGCAAGCACCATCGGCTGGCATTACGGCAAGTTCTCTGTGAATTTGACGGAGTTTGATTAAGTACTTTGAAAGTTAATAATGAGATTAGTGTGAAATTTTATTGATTATTTCAAAAGTTATTCATTTAGACGTCAATTCAGACATCAATTCTCAACCGTTCACCATGTAATTTTGCAGGCGCCATCGCCTGGTATTACGGCAACTCCGCTATTAATTTGGCGAAGTTTGATTGAGTACTTTAAAAGTTATTCATTTATACATCAATTCAGACGTCAATTCTCAACCGTTTTCCATGTAATTTTGCTGGCACCATCGCCTGGTATTACGGCAAATTCGCTATTAATTTGGCGAAGTTTGATTGAGTACTTTAAAAGTTATTCATTTAGACGTCAATTCAGATGTCAATTCTCAACCGTTTTTCATGTAATTTTGCAGGCACCATCGACTGGTATTACGGCAAGTTCCCTTTAGGTTTGACAAAGTTTGATTAAGTACTTTGAAAGTTATTAATGAGGTTAGTGTGAAATTTGATTGAGTATTTTTAAAAGTTATTCATTAGACGACTATTCAGGCGTTAATTCTCAACCGTTTACCATTTAATTTTGCAGGCACCATGGGCGGAGGCCCTAGGGTAGTGGTTAGCACCGCTGCCTTTCACGCCAAAGTTCGGGGGTTCGGTTCCCGGTCTCGGAGGTTTGAAAGAAACAAAAATGTTTCTTCCCCATCCACGTGTGAAAGTCAATATTGTGGGGAGCCTCCGTGACCGAGAGGTAGCGTGCTTGGCCTCAGACCGCCAGGGCTCGAATTTCGGATCCTGTGTCTGGAGGACAGTGTCATCTCAATCATCTCACTATCCTCAGGAGGTTCTCCTGGCCCAGTTTAGCCTATATGTGCACAAAGGTGGCCTAATGCCCGATTCATTTCATTTGCAGGCACCATCGCCTGGTATTACGGCAATTTCGCTATTAATTTAGCGAAGTTTGATTGAGTACTTTAAAAGTCATTCATTTAGACGTCAATTCAGACGTCAATTCTCAACCGTTTACCATGTAATTTTGCAGGCACCATCGGCTGGCATTAAGGCAACTTCCCTGTAATTTTGGCAAAGTTTGATCAAATACTTCAAAAGTTATTAATGAGATTATGTGCAATTTGATTGAGTATTTTTTATAGTTATTCATTTAGACGTCAATTCAGATGTCAATTCTTAACCGTTTACCATGTAATTTTGCAGGCACCATCGCCTGGTATTACGGCAACTTCGCTATTAATTTGACGAAGTTTGATTGAGTACTTTAAAAGTTATTCATTTAGACATCAATTCAGACGTTAATTTTCAACCGTTTTCCATGTAATTTTGCAGGCACTATCGCCTGGTATTATGGCAGCTTCGCTATTAATTTGGCGAAGTTTGATTGAGTAATTTAAATGTTATTCATTTAAACGTCAATTCAGACGTCAATTCTCAACCGTTTCCATGTAATTTTGCAGGCACCATCGACTGGTATTACGGCAAGTTCCCTGTAAGTTTGACAAAGTTTGATTAAGTACTTTGAAAGTTATTAATGAGATTAGTCTGAAATTTGATTGAGTATTTTTAAAAGATATTCATTTAGACGTCAATTCAGATGTCAATTCTTAACCGTTTACCATGTAATTTTGCAGGCACCATCGCCTGGTATTACGGCAACTTCGCTATTAATTTGACGAAGTTTGATCGAGTACTTTAAAAGTTATTCATTTAGACATCAATTCAGACGTTAATTTTCAACCGTTTTCCATGTAATTTTGCAGGCACTATCGCCTGGTATTATGGCAGCTTCGCTATTAATTTGGCGAAATTTGATTGAGTACTTTAAATGTTATTCAATGAAACGTCAATTCAGACGTCAATTCTCAACCGTTTCCATGTAATTTTGCACGCACCATCGACTGGTATTACGGCAAGTTCCCTGTAAGTTTGACAAAGTTTGCTTAAGTACTTTGAAAGTTATTAATGAGATTAGTCTGAAATTTGATTGAGTATTTTTAAAAGTTATTCATTTAGACGGCAATTCAGACGTCAATTCTCAACCGTTTATCATGTGATTTTGCAAGCACCATCGGCTGGCATTACGGCAAGTTCTCTGTGAATTTGACGGAGTTTGATTAAGTACTTTGAAAGTTATTAATGAGATTAGTGTGAAATTTTATTGATTATTTCAAAAGTTATTCATTTAGACGTCAATTCAGACGTCAATTCTCAACCGTTCACCATGTAATTTTGCAGGCGCCATCGCCTGGTATTACGGCAACTCCGCTATTAATTTGGCGAAGTTTGATTGAGTACTTTGAAAGTTATTCATTTATACATCAATTCAGACGTCAATTCTCAACCGTTTTCCATGTAACTTTGCAGGCACCATCGCCTGGTATTACGGCAAATTCGCTATTAATTTGGCGAAGTTTGATTGAGTACTTTAAAAGTTATTCATTTAGACCTCAATTCAGACGTCAATTCTCAACCGTTTTTCATGTAATTTTGCAGGCACCATCGACTGGTATTACGGCAAGTTCCCTTTAAGTTTGACAAAGTTTGATTAAGTACTTTGAAAGTTATTAATGAGATTAGTGTGAAATTTGATTGAGTATTTTTTAAAGTTATTCATTTAGACGGCAATTCAGACGTCAATTCTCAACCGTTTATCATGTGATTTTGCAAGCACCATCGGCTGGCATTACGACAAGTTCTCTGTGAATTTGACGAAGTTTGATTAAGTACTTTGAAAGTTATTCATTTATACATCAATTCAGACGTCAATTCTCTACCGTTTTCCATGTAATTTTGCAGGCACCATCGCCTGGTATTACGGCAAATTCGCTATTAATTTGGCGAAGTTTGATTGAGTACTTTAAAAGTTATTCATTTATACATCAATTCAGACGTCAATTCTCTACCGTTTTCCATGTAATTTTGCAGGCACCATCGCCTGGTATTACGGCAAATTCGCTATTAATTTGGCGAAGTTTGATTGAGTACTTTAAAAGTTATTCATTTATACATCAATTCAGACGTCAATTCTCAACCGTTTTCCATGTAATTTTGCAGGCACCATCGCCTGGTATTACGGCAAATTCGCTATTAATTTGGCGAAGTTTGATTGAGTACTTTAAAAGTTATTCATTTAGACGGCAATTCAGACGTCAATTCTCAACCGTTTATCATGTGATTTTGAAAGCACCATCGGCTGGCATTACGGCAAGTTCTCTGTGAATTTGACGAAGTTTGATTAAGTACTTTGAAAGTTATTAATGAGATTAGTGTGAAATTTTATTGATTATTTCAAAAGTTATTCATTTAGACGTCAATTCAGACGTCAATTCTCAACCGTTTACCATGTAATTTTGCAGGCGCCATCGCCTGTTATTACGGCAACTCCGCTATCAATTTGGCGAATTTTGATTGAGTACTTTAAAAGTTATTCATTTAAACATCAATTCAGACGTTAATTTTCAACCGTTTTCCATGTAATTTTGAAGGCACTATCGCCAGGTATTATGGCAGCTTCGCTATTAATTTGGCGAAGTTTGATTGAGTAATTTAAATGTTATTCATATAAACGTCAATTCAGACGTCAATTCTCAACCGTTTCCATGTAATTTTGCAGGCACCATCGACTGGTATTACGGCAAGTTCCCTGTAAGTTTGACAAAGTTTGATTAAGTACTTTGAAAGTTATTAATGAGATTAGTCTGAAATTTGATTGAGTATTTTTAAAAGTTATTCATTTAGACGTCAATTCAGATGTCAATTCTTAACCGTTTACCATGTAATTTTGCAGGCACCATCGCCTGGTATTACGGCAACTTCGCTATTAATTTGACGAAGTTTGATTGAGTACTTTAAAAGTTATTTATTTAGACATCAATTCAGACGTTAATTTTCCACCGTTTTCCATGTAATTTTGCAGGCACTATCGCCTGGTATTATGGCAGCTTCGCTATTAATTTGGCGAAGTTTGATTGAGTACTTTAAATGTTATTCATTTAAACGTCAATTCAGACGTCAATTCTCAACCGTTTCCATGTAATTTTGCAGGCACCATCGACTGGTATTACGGCAAGTTCCCTGTAAGTTTGACAAAGTTTGATTAAGTACTTTGAAAGTTATTAATGAGATTAGTCTGAAATTTGATTGAGTATTTTTAAAAGTTATTCATTTAGACGGCAATTCAGACGTCAATTCTCAACCGTTTATCATGTGATTTTGCAAGCACCATCGGCTGGCATTACGGCAAGTTCTCTGTGAATTTGACGAAGTTTGATTAAGTACTTTGAAAGTTAATAATGAGATTAGTGTGAAATTTTATTGATTATTTCAAAAGTTATTCATTTAGACGTCAATTCAGACGTCAATTCCCAACCGTTTACCATGTAATTTTGCAGGCGCCATCGCCTGGTATTACTGCAACTCCGCTATTAGTTTGGCGAAGTTTGATTAAGTACTTTAAAAGTTATTCATTTAGACATCAATTCAGACGTTAATTTTCAACCGTTTTCCATGTAATTTTGCTGGCACTATCGCCTGGTATTATGGCAGCTTCGCTATTAATTTGGCGAAGTTTGATTGAGTACTTTAAATGTTATTCATTTAAACGTCAATTCAGACGTCAATTCTCAACCGTTTTTCATGTAATTTTGCAGGCACCATCGACTGGTATTACGGCAAGTTCCCTTTAAGTTTGACAAAGTTTGATTAAGTACTTTGAAAGTTATTAATGAGATTAGTGTGAAATTTGATTGAGTATTTTTAAAAGTTATTCATTTAGACGGCAATTCAGACGTCAATTCTCAACCGTTTATCATGTGATTTTGCAAGCACCATCGGCTGGCATTACGGCAAGTTCTCTGTGAATTTGACGAAGTTTGATTAAGTACTTTGAAAGTTAATCATGATATTAGTGTGAAATTGTATTTATTATTTCAAAAGTTATTCATTTAGACGTCAATTCAGACGTCAATTCTCAACCGTTTACCATGTAATTTTGCAGGCGCCATCGCCTGGTATTACGGCAACTCCGCTATTAATTTGGCGAAGTTTGATTGAGTACTTTAAAAGTTATTCATTTAAACGTCAATTCAGACGTCAATTCTCAACCGTTTCCATGTAATTTTGCAGGCACCATCGACTGGTATTACGGCAAGTTCGCTATTAATTTGACGAAGTTTGATTAAGTACTTTAAAAGTTATTCATTTAGACATCAATTCAGACGTTAATTTTCAACCGTTTTCCATGTAATTTTGCAGGCACTATCGCCTGGTATTATGGCAGCTTCGCTATTAATTTGGCGAAGTTTGATTGAGTACTTTAAATGTTATTCATTTAAACGTCAATTCAGACGTCAATTCTCAACCGTTTCCATGTAATTTTGCAGGCACCATCGAATGGTATTACGGCAAGTTCCCTGTAAGTTTGACAAAGTTTGATTAAGTACTTTGAAAGTTATTAATGAGATTAGTCTGAAATTTGATTGAGTATTTTTAAAAGTTATTCATTTAGACGGCAATTCAGACGTCAATTCTCAACCGTTTATCATGTGATTTTGCAAGCACCATCGGCTGGCATTACGGCAAGTTCTCTGTGAATTTGACGAAGTTTGATTAAGTACTTTAAAAGTTAATAATGAGAATAGTGTGAAATTTTATTGATTATTTCAAAAGTTATTCATTTAGACGTCAATTCAGACGTCAATTCCCAACCGCTTACCATGTAATTTTGCAGGCGCCATCGCCTGGTATTACGGCAACTCCGCTATTAATTTGGCGAAGTTTGATTGAGTACTTTAAAAGTTATTCATTTAGACATCAATTCAGACGTTAATTTTCAACCGTTTTCCATGTAATTTTGCAGGCACTATCGCCTGGTATTATGGCAGCTTCGCTATTAATTTGGCGAAGTTTGATTGAGTACTTTAAATGTTATTCATTTAAACGTCTATTCAGACGTCAATTCTCAACCGTTTCCATGTAATTTTGCAGGCACCATCGACTGGTATTACGGCAAGTTCCCTGTAAGTTTGACAAAGTTTGATTAAGTACTTTGAAAGTTATTAATGAGATTAGTCTGAAATTTGATTGAGTATTTTTAAAAGTTATTCATTTAGACGTCAATTCAGATGTCAATTCTTAACCGTTTACCATGTAATTTTGCAGGCACCATCGCCTGGTATTACGGCAACTTCGCTATTAATTTGACGAAGTTTGATTGAGTACTTTAAAAGTTATTCTTTTAGACATCAATTCAGACGTTAATTTTCAACCGTTTTCCATGTAATTTTGCAGGCACTATCGCCTGGTATTACGGCAGCTTCGCTATTAATTTGGCGAAGTTTGATTGAGTACTTTAAATGTTATTCAATTAAACGTCAATTCAGACGTCAATTCTCAACCGTTTCCATGTAATTTTGCAGGCACCATCCACTGGTATTACGGCAAGTTCCCTGTAAGTTTGACAAAGTTTGATTAAGTACTTTGAAAGTTATTAATGAGATTAGTGTGAAATTTGATTGAGTATTTTAAAAGTTCTTCATTTAGACGGCAATTCAGACGTCAATTCTCAACCGTTTATCATGTGATTTTGCAAGCACCATCGGCTGGCATTACGGCAAATTCTCTGTGAATTTGACGGAGTTTGATTAAGTACTTTGAAAGTTAATAATGAGATTAGTGTGAAATTTTATTGATTATTTTAAAAGTTATTCATTTAGACGTCAATTCAGACGTCAATTCTCAACCGTTCACCATGTAATTTTGCAGGCGCCATCGCCTGGTATTTCGGCAACTCCGCTATTAATTTGGCGAAGTTTGATTGAGTACTTTAAAAGTTATTCATTTATACATCAATTCAGACGTCAATTCTCAACCGTTTTCCATGTAATTTTGCCGGCACCATCGCCTGGTATTACGGCAAATTCGCTATTAATTTGGCGAAGTTTGATTGAGTACTTTAAAAGTTATTCATTTAGACGTCAATTCAGTCGTCAATTCTCAACCGTTTTTCATGTAATTTTGCAGGCACCATCGACTGGTATTACGGCAAGTTCCCTTTAAGTTTGACAAAGTTTGATTAAGTACTTTGAAAGTTATTAATGAGATTAGTCTGAAATTTGATTGAGTATTTTTAAAAGTTATTCATTTAGACGGCAATTCAGACGTCAATTCTCAACCGTTTATCATGTGATTTTGCAAGCACCATCGGCTGGCATTACGGCAAGTTCTCTGTGAATTTGACGGAGTTTCATTAAGTACTTTGAAAGTTAATAATGAGATTAGTGTGAAATTTTATTGATTATTTCAAAAGTTATTCATTTAGACGTCAATTCAGATGTCAATTCTTAACCGTTTACCATGTAATTTTGCAGGCACCATCGCCTGATATTACGGCAACTTCGCTATTAATTTGACGAAGTTTGATTGAGTACTTTAAAAGTTATTCATTTAGACGTCAATTCAGACGTCAATTCTCAACCGTTTTTCATGTAATTTTGCAGGCACCATCGACTGGTATTACGGCAAGTTCCCTTTAAGTTTGACAAAGTTTGATTAAGTACTTTGAAAGTTATTAATGAGATTAGTGTGAAATTTGATTGAGTATTTTTAAAAGTTATTCATTTAGACGGCAATTCAGACGTCAATTCTCAACCGTTTATCATGTGATTTTGCAAGCACCATCGGCTGGCATTACGGCAAGTTCTCTGTGAATTTGACGAAGTTTGATTAAGTACTTTGAAAGTTAATAATGAGATTAGTGTGAAATTTTATTGATTATTTCAAAAGTTATTCATTTAGACGTCAATTCAGACGTCAATTCTCAACCGTTCACCATGTAATTTTGCAGGCGCCTTCGCCTGGTATTACGGCAACTCCGCTATTAATTTGGCGAAGTTTGATTGAGTACTTTAAAAGTTATTCATTTATACATCAATTCAGACGTCAATTCTCAACCGTTTTCCATGTAATTTTGCAGGCACCATCGCCTGGTATTACGGCAAATTCGCTATTAATTTGGCGAAGTTTGATTGAGTACTTTAAAAGTTATTCATTTAGACGTCAATTCAGACGTCAATTCTCAACCGTTTTTCATGTAATTTTGCAGGCACCATCGACTGGTATTACGGCAAGTTCCCTTTAAGTTTGACAAAGTTTGATTAAGTACTTTGAAAGTTATTAATGAGATTAGTGTGAAATTTGATTGAGTATTTTTAAAAGTTATTCATTTAGACGGCAATTCAGACGTCAATTCTCAACCGTTTATCATGTGATTTTGCAAGCACCATCGGCTGGCATTACGGCAAATTCTCTGTGAATTTGACGAAGTTTGATTAAGTACTTTGAAAGTTAATAATGAAATTAGTGTGAAATTGTATTGATTATTTCAAAAGTTATTCATTTAGACGTCAATTCAGACGTCAATTCTCAACCGTTTACTATGTAATTTTGCAGGCGCCATCGCCTGGTATTACGGCAACTCCGCTATTAATTTGGCGAAGTTTGACTGAGTACTTTAAAAGTTATTCATTTAGACATCAATTCAGACGTTAATTTTCAACCGTTTTCCATGTAATTTTGCAGGCACTATCGCCTGGTATTATGGCAGCTTCGCTATTAATTTGGCGAAGTTTGATTGAGTACTTTAAATGTTATTCATTTAAACGTCAATTCAGACGTCAATTCTCAACCGTTTCCATGTAATTTTGCAGGCACCATCGACTGGTATTACGGCAAGTTCCCTGTAAGTTTGACAAAGTTTGATTAAGTATTTTAAAGTTATTAATGAGATTAGTCTAAAATTTGATTGAGTATTTTTAAAAGTTATTCATTTAGACGGCAATTCAGACGTAAATTCTCAACCGTTTATCATGTGATTTTGCAAGCACCATCGGCTGGCATTACGGCAAGTTCTCTGTGAATTTGACCGAGTTTGATTAAGTACTTTGAAAGTTAATAATGAGATTAGTGTGAAATTTTATTGATTATTTCAAAAGTTATTCATTTAGACGTCAATTCAGACGTCAATTCTCAACCGTTCACCATGTAATTTTGCAGGCGCCTTCGCCTGGTATTACGGCAACTCCGCTATTAATTTGGCAAAGTTTGATTGAGTACTTTAAAAGTTATTCATTTATACATCAATTCAGACGTCAATTCTCAACCGTTTTCCATGTAATTTTGCAGGCACCATCGCCTGGTATTACGGCAAATTCGTTATTAATTTGGCGAAGTTTGATTGAGTACTTTAAAAGTTATTCATTTAGACGTCAATTCAGACGTCAATTCTCAACCGTTTTTCATGTAATTTTGCAGGCACCATCGACTGGTATTACGGCAAGTTCCCTTTAAGTTTGACAAAGTTTGATTAAGTACTTTGAAAGTTATTAATGAGATTAGTGTGAAATTTGATTGAGTATTTTTAAAAGTTATTCATTTAGACGGCAATTCAGACGTCAATTCTCAACCGTTTATCATGTGATTTTGCAAGCACCATCGGCTGGCATTACGGCAAGTTCTCTGTGAATTTGACGAAGTTTGATTAAGTACTTTGAAAGTTAATAATGAGATTAGTGTGAAATTTTATTGATTATTTCAAAAGTTATTCATTTAGACGTCAACTCAGACGTCAATTCTCAACCGTTTACCATGTAATTTTGCAGGCGCCATCGCCTGGTATTACGGCAACTCCGCTATCAATTTGGCGAAGTTTCGTTTAAGTACTTTAAAAGTTATTCATTTAGACATCAATTCAGACGTTAATTTTCAACCGTTTTCCATGTAATTTTGCAGGCACTATCGCCTGGTATTATGGCAGCTTCGCTATTAATTTGGCGAAGTTTAATAGAGTACTTTAAATGTTATTCATTTAAACGTCAATTCAGACGTCAATTCTCAAACGTTTCCATGTAATTTTGCAGGCACCATCGACTGGTATTACGGCAAGTTCCCTGTAAGTTTGACAAAATTTAATTAAGTACTTTGAAAGTTATTAATGAGATTAGTCTGAAATTTGATTGAGTATTTTTAAAAGTTATTCATTTAGACGTCAATTCAGATGTCAATTCTTAACCGTTTACCATGTAATTTTGCAGGCACCATCGCCTGGTATTACGGCAACTTCGCTATTAATTTGACGAAGTTTGATTGAGTACTTTAAAAGTTATTCATTTAGACATCAATTCAGACGTTAATTTTCAACCGTTTTCCATGTAATTTTGCAGGCACTATCGCCTGGTATTATGGCAGCTTCGCTATTAATTTGGCGAAGTTTGATTGAGTACTTTAAATGTTATTCATTTAAACGTCAATTCAGACGTCAATTCTCAACAGTTTCCATGTAATTTTGCAGGCACCATCGACTGGTATTACGGCAAGTTCCCTGTAAGTTTGACAAAGTTTGATTAAGTACTTTGAAAGTTATTAATGAGATTAGTCTGAAATTTGATTGAGTATTTTTAAAAGTTATTCATTTAGACGGCAATTCAGACGTCAATTCTCAACCGTTTATCATGTGATTTTGCAAGCACCATCGGCTGGCATTACGGCAAGTTCTCTGTGAATTTGACGGAGTTTGATTAAGTACTTTGAAAGTTAATAATGAGATTAGTGTGAAATTTTATTGATTATTTCAAAAGTTATTCATTTAGAAGTCAATTCAGACGTCAATTCTCAACCGTTCACCATGTAATTTTGCAGGCGCCATCGCCTGGTATTACTGCAACTCCGCTATTAATTTGGCGAAGTTTGATTAAGTACTTTAAAAGTTATTCATTTATACATCAATTCAGACGTCAATTCTCAACCGTTTTCCATGTAACTTTGCCGGCACCATCGCCTGGTATTACGGCAAATTCGTTATTAATTTGGCGAAGTTTGATTGAGTACTTTAAAAGTTATTCATTTAGACGTCAATTCAGACGTCAATTCTCAACCGTTTTTTTATGTAATTTTGCAGGCACCATCGACTGGTATTACGGCAAGTTCCCTTTAAGTTTGACAAAGTTTGATTAAGTACTTTGAAAGTTATTATTGAGATTAGTGTGAAATTTGATTGAGTATTTTTAAAAGTTATTCATTTGGACGGCAATTCAGACGTCAATTCTCAACCGTTTATCATGTGATTTTGCAAGCACCATCGGCTGGCATTACGGCAAATTCTCTGTGAATTTGACGAAGTTTGATTAAGTACTTTGAAAGTTAATAATGAGATTAGTGTGAAATTGTATTGATTATTTCAAAAGTTATTCATTTAGACGTCAATTCAGACGTCAATTCTCAACCGTTTACTATGTAATTTTGCAGGCGCCATCGCCTGGTATTACGGCAGCTCCGCTATTAATTTGGCGAAGTTTGACTGAGTACTTTAAAAGTTATTCATTTAGACATCAATTCAGACGTTAATTTTCAACCGTTTTCCATGTAATTTTGCAGGCACTATCGCCTGGTATTATGGCAGCTTCGCTATTAATTTGGCGAAGTTTGATTGAGTACTTTAAATGTTATTCATTTAAACGTCAATTCAGACGTCAATTCTCAACCGTTTCCATGTAATTTTGCAGGCACAATCGACTGGTATTACGGCAAGTTCCCTGTAAGTTTGACAAAGTTTGATTAAGTATTTTAAAGTTATTAATGAGATTAGTCTAAAATTTGATTGAGTATTTTTAAAAGTTATTCATTTAGACGGCAATTCAGACGTCAATTCTCAACCGTTTATCATGTGATTTTGCAAGCACCATCGGCTGGCATTACGGCAAATTCTCTGTGAATTTGACGAAGTTTGATTAAGTACTTTGAAAGTTAATAATGAGATTAGTGTGAAATTGTATTGATTATTTCAAAAGTTATTCATTTAGACGTCAATTCAGACGTCAATTCTCAACCGTTTACTATGTAATTTTGCAGGCGCCATCGCCTGGTATTACGGCAGCTCCGCTATTAATTTGGCGAAGTTTGACTGAGTACTTTAAAAGTTATTCATTTAGACATCAATTCAGACGTTAATTTTCAACCGTTTTCCATGTAATTTTGCAGGCACCATCGCCTGGTATTACGGCAAATTCGTTATTAATTTGGCGAAGTTTGATTGAGTACTTTAAAAGTTATTCATTTAGACGTCAATTCAGACGTCAATTCTCAACCGTTTTTTTATGTAGTTTTGCAGGCACCATCGACTGGTATTACGGCAAGTTCCCTTTAAGTTTGACAAAGTTTGATTAAGTACTTTGAAAGTTATTAATGAGATTAGTGTGAAATTTGATTGAGTATTTTTAAAAGTTATTCATTTAGACGGCAATTCAGACGTCAATTCTCAACCGTTTATCATGTGATTTTGCAAGCACCATCGGCTGGCATTACGGCAAGTTCTCTGTGAATTTGACGAAGTTTGATTAAGTACTTTGAAAGTTAATAATGAGATTAGTGTGAAATTTTATTGATTATTTCAAAAGTTATTCATTTAGACGTCAACTCAGACGTCAATTCTCAACCGTTTACCATGTAATTTTGCAGGCGCCATCGCCTGGTATTATGGCAACTCCGCTATTAATTTGGCGAAGTTTCGTTTAAGTACTTTAAAAGTTATTCATTTAGACATCAATTCAGACGTTAATTTTCAACCGTTTTCCATGTAATTTTGCAGGCACTATCGCCTGGTATTATGGCAGCTTCGCTATTAATTTGGCGAAGTTTAATTGAGTACTTTAAATGTTATTCATTTAAACGTCAATTCAGACGTCAATTCTCAAACGTTTCCATGTAATTTTGCAGGCACCATCGACTGGTATTACGGCAAGTTCCCTGTAAGTTTGACAAAGTTTGATTAAGTACTTTGAAAGTTATTAATGAGATTAGTCTGAAATTTGATTGAGTATTTTTAAAAGTTATTCATTTAGACGTCAATTCAGATGTCAATTCTTAACCGTTTACCATGTAATTTTGCAGGCACCATCGCCTGGTATTACGGCAACTTCGCTATTAATTTGACGAAGTTTGATTGAGTACTTTAAAAGTTATTCATTTAGACATCAATTCAGACGTTAATTTTCAACCGTTTTCCATGTAATTTTGCAGGCACTATCGCCTGGTATTATGGCAGCTTCGCTATTAATTTGGCGAAGTTTGATTGAGTACTTTAAATGTTATTCATTTAAACGTCAATTCAGACGTCAATTCTCAACCGTTTCCATGTAATTTTGCAGGCACCATCGACTGGTATTACGGCAAGTTCCCTGTAAGTTTGACAAAGTTTGATTAAGTACTTTGAAAGTTATTAATGAGATTAGTCTGAAATTTGATTGAGTATTTTTAAAAGTTATTCATTTAGACGGCAATTCAGACGTCAATTCTCAACCGTTTATCATGTGATTTTGCAAGCACCATCGGCTGGCATTACGGCAAGTTCTCTGTGAATTTGACGAAGTTTGATTAAGTACTTTGAAAGTTAATAATGAGATTAGTCTGAAATTTTATTGATTATTTCAAAAGTTATTCATTTAGACGTCAATTCAGATGTCAATTCTCAACCGTTTACCATGTAATTTTGCAGGCGCCATCGCCTGGCATTTCGGCAACTCCGCTATTAATTTGGCGAAGTTTGATTGAGTACTTTAAAAGTTATTCATTTATACATCAATTCAGACGTCAATTCTCAACCGTTTTCCATGTAATTTTGCCGGCACCATCGCCTGGTATTACGGCAAATTCGCTATTAATTTGGCGAAGTTTGATTGAGTACTTTAAAAGTTATTCATTTAGACCTCAATTCAGACGTCAATTCTCAACCGTTTTTCATGTAATTTTGCAGGCACCATCGACTGGTATTACGGCAAGTTGCCTTTAAGTTTGACAAAGTTTGATTAAGTACTTTGAAAGTTATTAATGAGATTAGTGTGAAATTTGATTGAGTATTTTTAAAAGTTATTCATTTAGACGGCAATTCAGACGTCAATTCTCAACCGTTTATCATGTGATTTTGCAAGCACCATCGGCTGGCATTACGGCAAGTTCTCTGTGAATTTGACGAAGTTTGATTAAGTACTTTGAAAGTTAATAATGAGATTAGTCTGAAATTTTATTGATTATTTCAAAAGTTATTCACTTAGACGTCAATTCAGACGTCAATTCTCAACCGTTTACCATGTAAATTTGCAGGCGCCATCGCCTGGTATTACGGCAGCTCCGCTATTAATTTGGCGAAGTTTGATTGAGTACTTTAAAAGTTATTCATTTATACATCAATTCAGACGTCAATTCTCAACCGTTTTCCATGTAATTTTGCAGGCACCATCGCCTGGTATTACGGCAAATTCGCTATTAATTTGGCGAAGTTTGATTGAGTACTTTAAAAGTTATTCATTTATACATCAATTCAGACGTCAATTCTCAACCGTTTTCCATGTAATTTTGCAGGCACCATCGCCTGGTCTTACGGCAAATTCGCTATTAATTTGGCGAAGTTTGATTGAGTACTTTAAAAGTTATTCATTTAGACGTCAATTCAGACGTCAATTCTCAACCGTTTTTCATGTAATTTTGCAGGCACCATCGACTGGTAATACGGCAAGTTCCCTTTAAGTTTGACAAAGTTTGATTAAGTACTTTGAAAGTTATTAATGAGATTAGTGTGAAATTTGATTGAGTATTTTTAAAAGTTATTCATTTAGACGGCAATTCAGACGTTAATTTTCAACCGTTTTCCATGTAATTTTGCAGGCACTATCGCCTGTTATTATGGCAGCTTCGCTATTAATTTGGCGAAGTTTGATTGAGTACTTTAAATGTTATTCATTTAGACATCAATTCAGACGTTAATTTTCAACCGTTTTCCATGTAATTTTGCAGGCACTATCGCCTGGTATTATGGCAGCTTCGCTATTAATTTGGCAAAGTTTGATTGAGTACTTTAAATGTTATTCATTTAAACGTCAATTCAGACGTCAATTCTCAACCGTTTCCATGTAATTTTGCAGGCACCATCGACTGGTATTACGGCAAGTTCCCTGTAAGTTTGACAAAGTTTGATTAAGTACTTTGAAAGTTATTAATGAGATTAGTCTAAAATTTGATTGAGTATTTTTAAAAGTTATTCATTTAGACGGCAATTCAGACGTCAATTCTCAACCGTTTATCATGTGATTTTGCAAGCACCATCGGCTGGCATTACGGCAAGTTCTCTGTGAATTTGACGGAGTTTGATTAAGTACTTTGAAAGTTAATAATGAGATTAGTGTGAAATTTTATTGATTATTTCAAAAGTTATTCATTTAGACGTCAATTCAGACGTCAATTCTCAACCGTTCACCATGTAATTTTGCAGGCGCCATCGCCTGGTATTACTGCAACTCCGCTATTAATTTGGCGAAGTTTGATTGAGTACTTTAAAAGTTATTCATTTATACATCAATTCAGACGTCAATTCTCAACCGTTTTCCATGTAATTTTGCCGGCACCATCGCCTGGTATTACGGCAAATTCGCTATTAATTTGGCGAAGTTTGATTGAGTACTTTAAAAGTTATTCATTTAGACCTCAATTCAGACGTCAATTCTCAACCGTTTTTCATGTAATTTTGCAGGCACCATCGACTGGTATTACGGCAAGTTGCCTTTAAGTTTGACAAAGTTTGATTAAGTACTTTGAAAGTTATTAATGAGATTAGTGTGAAATTTGATTGAGTATTTTTAAAAGTTATTCATTTAGACGGCATTTCAGACGTCAATTCTCAACCGTTTATCATGTGATTTTGCAAGCACCATCGGCTGGCATTACGGCAAGTTCTCTGTGAATTTGACGAAGTTTGATTAGGTACTTTGAAAGTTAATAATGAGATTAGTGTGAAATTTTATTGATTATTTCAAAAGTTATTCATTTAGACGTCAATTCAGACGTCAATTCTCAACCGTTTACCATGTAATTTTTCAAGCGCCATCGCCTGGTATTTCGGCAACTCCGCTATTAATTTGGCGAAGTTTGATTGAGTACTTTAAAAGTTATTCATTTATACATCAATTCAGACGTCAATTCTCAACCGTTTTCCATGTAATTTTGCCGGCACCATCGCCTGGTATTACGGCAAATTCGCTTTTAATTTGGCGAAGTTTGATTGAGTACTTTAAAAGTTATTCATTTAGACCTCAATTCAGACGTCAATTCTCAACCGTTTTTCATGTAATTTTGCAGGCACCATCGACTGGTATTACGGCAAGTTGCCTTTAAGTTTGACAAAGTTTGATTAAGTACTTTGAAAGTTATTAATGAGATTAGTGTGAAATTTGATTGAGTATTTTTAAAAGTTATTCATTTAGACGGCAATTCAGACGTCAATTCTCAACCGTTTATCATGTGATTTTGCAAGCACCATCGGCTGGCATTACGGCAAGTTCTCTGTGAATTTGACGAAGTTTGATTAAGTACTTTGAAAGTTAATAATGAGATTAGTCTGAAATTTTATTGATTATTTCAAAAGTTATTCATTTAGACGTCAATTCAGACGTAAATTCTCAACCGTTTACCATGTAATTTTGCAGGCACCATCGCCTGGTATTTCGGCAACTCCTCTATTAATTTGGCGAAGTTTGATTGAGTACTTTAAAAGTTATTCATTTATACATCAATTCAGACGTCAATTCTCAACCGTTTTCTATGTAATTTTGCCGGCACCATCGCCTGGTATTACGGCAAATTCGCTATTAATTTGGCGAAGTTTGATTGAGTACTTTAAAAGTTATTCATTTAGACCTCAATTCAGACGTCAATTCTCAACCGTTTTTCATGTAATTTTGCAGGCACCATCGACTGGTATTACGGCAAGTTGCCTTTAAGTTTGACAAAGTTTGATTAAGTACTTTGAAAGTTATTAATGAGATTAGTGTGAAATTTGATTGAGTATTTTTAAAAGTTATTCATTTAGACGGCAATTCAGACGTCAATTCTCAACCGTTTATCATGTGATTTTGCAAGCACCATCGGCTGGCATTACGGCAAGTTCTCTGTGAATTTGACGAAGTTTGATTAAGTACTTTGAAAGTTTATAATGAGATTAGTCTGAAATTTTATTGATTATTTCAAAAGTTATTCATTTAGACGTCAATTCAGACGTCAATTCTCAACCGTTTACCATGTAATTTTGCAGGCGCCACCGCCTGGTATTACGGCAACTCCGCTATTAATTTGGCGAAGTTTGATTGAGTACTTTAAAAGTTATTCATTTATACATCAATTCAGACGTCAATTCTCAACCGTTTTCCCTGTAATTTTGCAGGCACCATCGCCTGGTATTACGGCAAATTCGCTATTAATTTGGCGAAGTTTGATTGAGTACTTTAAAAGTTATTCATTTATACATCAATTCAGACGTCAATTCTCAACCGTTTTCCATGTAATTTTGCTGGCACCATCGCCTGGTATTACGGCAAATTCGCTATTAATTTGGCGAAGTTTGATTGAGTACTTTGAAAGTTATTCATTTAGACGTCAATTCAGACGTCAATTCTCAACCGTTTTTCATGTAATTTTGCAGGCACCATCGACTGGTATTACGGCAAGTTCCCTTTAAGTTTGACAAAGTTTGATTAAGTACTTTGAAAGTTATTAATGAGATTAGTGTGAAATTTGATTGAGTATTTTTAAAAGTTATTCATTTAGACGGCAATTCAGACGTTAATTTTCAACCGTTTTCCATGTAACTTTGCAGGCACTATCGCCTGGTATTATGGCAGCTTCGCTATTAATTTGGCGAAGTTTGATTGAGTACTTTAAATGTTATTCATTTAAACGTCAATTCAGACGTCAATTCTCAACCGTTTCCATGTAATTTTGCAGGCACCATCGACTGGTATTACGGCAAGTTCCCTGTAAGTTTGACAAAGTTTGATTAAGTACTTTGAAAGTTATTAATGAGATTAGTCTGAAATTTGATTGAGTATTTTTAAAAGTTATTCATTTAGACGGCAATTCAGACGTAAATTCTCAACCGTTTATCATGTGATTTTGCAAGCACCATCGGCTGGCATTACGGCAAGTTCTCTGTGAATTTGACGACGTTTGATTAAGTACTTTGAAAGTTAAAAATGAGATTAGTGTGAAATTTTATTGATTATTTCAAAAGTTATTCATTTAGACGTCAATTCAGACGTCAATTCTCAACCGTTCACCATGTAATTTTGCAGGCGCCTTTGCCTGGTATTACGGCAACTCCGCTAATAATTTGGCGAAGTTTGATTGAGTACTTTAAAATTATTCATTTATACATCAATTCAGACGTCAATTCTCAACCGTTTTCCATGTAATTTTGCAGGCACCATCGCCTGGTATTACGGCAAATTCGCTATTAATTTGGCGAAGTTTGATTGATTACTTTAAAAGTTATTCATTTAGACGTCAATTCAGACGTCAATTCTCAACCGTTTTTCATGTAATTTTGCAGGCACCATCGACTGGTATTACGGCAAGTTCCCTTTAAGTTTGACAAAGTTTGATTAAGTACTTTGAAAGTTATTAATGAGATTAGTGTGAAATTTGATTGAGTATTTTTAAAAGTTATTCATTTAGACGTCAATTCAGATGTCAATTCTTAACCGTTTACCATGTACTTTTGCAGGCGCCATCGCCTGGTATTACGGCAACTTCGCTATTAATTTGACGGAGTTTGATTGAGTACTTTAAAAGTTATTCATTTAGACATCAATTCAGACGTTAATTTTCAACCGTTTTCCATGTAATTTTGCAGGCACTATCGCCTGGTATTATGGCAGCTTCGCTATTAATATGGCGAAGTTTGATTGAGTACTTTAAAAGTTATTCATTTAGACATCAATTCAGACGTTAATTTTCAACCGTTTTCCATGTAATTTTGCAGGCACCATCGCCTGGTATTACGGCAATTTCGCTATTAATATAGCGAAGTTTGATCGAGTACTTTAAAAGTTATTCATTTATACATCAATTCAGACGTCAATTCTCAACCGTTTTCCATGTAATTTTGCAGGCACCATCGCCTGGTATTACGGCAAATTCGCTATCAATTTGGCGAAGTTTGATTGAGTACTTTAAAAGTTATTCATTCAGACGTCAATTCAGACGTCAATTCTCAACCGTTTTTCATGTAATTTTGCAGGCACCATCGACTGGTATTACGGCAAGTTCCCTTTAAGTTTGACAAAGTTTGATTAAGTACTTTGAAAGTTATTAATGAGATTAGTGTGAAATTTGATTGAGTATTTTTAAAAGTTATTCATTTAGACGGCAATTCAGACGTCAATTCTCAACCGTTTATCATGTGATTTTGCAAGCACCATCGGCTGGCATTACGGCAAGTTCTCTGTGAATTTGACGAAGTTTGATTAAGTACTTTGAAAGTTATTAATGAGATTAGTCTGAAATTTGATTGAGTATTTTTAAAAGTTATTCATTTAGACGTCAATTCAGATGTCAATTCTTAACCGTTTACCATGTAATTTTGCAGGCACCATCGCCTGGTATTACGGCAACTTCGCTATTAATTTGACGAAGTTTGATTGAGTACTTTAAAAGTTATTCATTTAGACATCAATTCAGACGTTAATTTTCAACCGTTTTCCATGTAATTTTGCAGGCACTATCGCCTGGTATTATGGCAGCTTCGCTATTAATTTGGCGAAGTTTGATTGAGTACTTTAAATGTTATTCATTTAAACGTCAATTCAGACGTCAATTCTCAACCGTTTCCATGTAATTTTGCAGGCACCATCGACTGGTATTACGGCAAGTTCCCTGTAAGTTTGACAAAGTTTGATTAAGTACTTTGAAAGTTATTAATGAGATTAGTGTGAAATTTGATTGAGTATTTTTAAAAGTTATTCATTTAGACGGCAATTCAGACGTCAATTCTCAACCGTTTATCATGTGATTTTGCAAGCACCATCGGCTGGCATTACGGCAAGTTCTCTGTGAATTTGACGAAGTTTGATTAAGTACTTTGAAAGTTAATAATGAGATTAGTCTGAAATTTTATTGATTATTTCAAAAGTTATTCATTTAGACGTCAATTCAGACGTAAATTCTCAACCGTTTACCATGTAATTTTGCAGGCGCCATCGCCTGGTATTTCGGCAACTCCTCTATCAATTTGGCGAAGTTTGATTGAGTACTTTAAAAGTTATTCATTTATACATCAATTCAGACGTCAATTCTCAACCGTTTTCTATGTAATTTTGCCGGCACCATCGCCTGGTATTACGGCAAATTCGCTATTAATTTGGCGAAGTTTGATTGAGTACTTTAAAAGTTATTCATTTAGACCTCAATTCAGACGTCAATTCTCAACCGTTTTTCATGTAATTTTGCAGGCACCATCGACTGGTATTACGGCAAGTTGCCTTTAAGTTTGACAAAGTTTGATTAAGTACTTTGAAAGTTATTAATGAGATTAGTGTGAAATTTGATTGAGTATTTTTAAAAGTTATTCATTTAGACGGCAATTCAGACGTCAATTCTCAACCGTTTATCATGTGATTTTGCAAGCACCATCGGCTGGCATTACGGCAAGTTCTCTGTGAATTTGACGAAGTTTGATTAAGTACTTTGAAAGTTAATAATGAGATTAGTCTGAAATTTTATTGATTATTTCAAAAGTTATTCATTTAGACGTCAATTCAGACGTCAATTCTCAACCGTTTACCATGTAATTTTGCAGGCGCCACCGCCTGGTATTACGGCAACTCCGCTATTAATTTGGCGAAGTTTGATTGAGTACTTTAAAAGTTATTCATTTATACATCAATTCAGACGTCAATTCTCAACCGTTTTCCCTGTAATTTTGCAGGCACCATCGCCTGGTATTACGGCAAATTCGCTATTAATTTGGCGAAGTTTGATTGAGTACTTTAAAAGTTATTCATTTATACATCAATTCAGACGTCAATTCTCAACCGTTTTCCATGTAATTTTGCTGGCACCATCGCCTGGTATTACGGCAAATTCGCTATTAATTTGGCGAAGTTTGATTGAGTACTTTGAAAGTTATTCATTTAGACGTCAATTCAGACGTCAATTCTCAACCGTTTTTCATGTAATTTTGCAGGCACCATCGACTGGTATTACGGCAAGTTCCCTTTAAGTTTGACAAAGTTTGATTAAGTACTTTGAAAGTTATTAATGAGATTAGTGTGAAATTTGATTGAGTATTTTTAAAAGTTATTCATTTAGACGGCAATTCAGACGTTAATTTTCAACCGTTTTCCATGTAACTTTGCAGGCACTATCGCCTGGTATTATGGCAGCTTCGCTATTAATTTGGCGAAGTTTGATTGAGTACTTTAAATGTTATTCATTTAAACGTCAATTCAGACGTCAATTCTCAACCGTTTCCATGTAATTTTGCAGGCACCATCGACTGGTATTACGGCAAGTTCCCTGTAAGTTTGACAAAGTTTGATTAAGTACTTTGAAAGTTATTAATGAGATTAGTCTGAAATTTGATTGAGTATTTTTAAAAGTTATTCATTTAGACGGCAATTCAGACGTAAATTCTCAACCGTTTATCATGTGATTTTGCAAGCACCATCGGCTGGCATTACGGCAAGTTCTCTGTGAATTTGACGACGTTTGATTAAGTACTTTGAAAGTTAATAATGAGATTAGTGTGAAATTTTATTGATTATTTCAAAAGTTATTCATTTAGACGTCAATTCAGACGTCAATTCTCAACCGTTCACCATGTAATTTTGCAGGCGCCTTTGCCTGGTATTACGGCAACTCCGCTAATAATTTGGCGAAGTTTGATTGAGTACTTTAAAATTATTCATTTATACATCAATTCAGACGTCAATTCTCAACCGTTTTCCATGTAATTTTGCAGGCACCATCGCCTGGTATTACGGCAAATTCGCTATTAATTTGGCGAAGTTTGATTGATTACTTTAAAAGTTATTCATTTAGACGTCAATTCAGACGTCAATTCTCAACCGTTTTTCATGTAATTTTGCAGGCACCATCGACTGGTATTACGGCAAGTTCCCTTTAAGTTTGACAAAGTTTGATTAAGTACTTTGAAAGTTATTAATGAGATTAGTGTGAAATTTGATTGAGTATTTTTAAAAGTTATTCATTTAGACGTCAATTCAGATGTCAATTCTTAACCGTTTACCATGTACTTTTGCAGGCGCCATCGCCTGGTATTACGGCAACTTCGCTATTAATTTGACGGAGTTTGATTGAGTACTTTAAAAGTTATTCATTTAGACATCAATTCAGACGTTAATTTTCAACCGTTTTCCATGTAATTTTGCAGGCACTATCGCCTGGTATTATGGCAGCTTCGCTATTAATATGGCGAAGTTTGATTGAGTACTTTAAAAGTTATTCATTTAGACATCAATTCAGACGTTAATTTTCAACCGTTTTCCATGTAATTTTGCAGGCACCATCGCCTGGTATTACGGCAATTTCGCTATTAATATAGCGAAGTTTGATCGAGTACTTTAAAAGTTATTCATTTATACATCAATTCAGACGTCAATTCTCAACCGTTTTCCATGTAATTTTGCAGGCACCATCGCCTGGTATTACGGCAAATTCGCTATCAATTTGGCGAAGTTTGATTGAGTACTTTAAAAGTTATTCATTCAGACGTCAATTCAGACGTCAATTCTCAACCGTTTTTCATGTAATTTTGCAGGCACCATCGACTGGTATTACGGCAAGTTCCCTTTAAGTTTGACAAAGTTTGATTAAGTACTTTGAAAGTTATTAATGAGATTAGTGTGAAATTTGATTGAGTATTTTTAAAAGTTATTCATTTAGACGGCAATTCAGACGTCAATTCTCAACCGTTTATCATGTGATTTTGCAAGCACCATCGGCTGGCATTACGGCAAGTTCTCTGTGAATTTGACGAAGTTTGATTAAGTACTTTGAAAGTTATTAATGAGATTAGTCTGAAATTTGATTGAGTATTTTTAAAAGTTATTCATTTAGACGTCAATTCAGATGTCAATTCTTAACCGTTTACCATGTAATTTTGCAGGCACCATCGCCTGGTATTACGGCAACTTCGCTATTAATTTGACGAAGTTTGATTGAGTACTTTAAAAGTTATTCATTTAGACATCAATTCAGACGTTAATTTTCAACCGTTTTCCATGTAATTTTGCAGGCACTATCGCCTGGTATTATGGCAGCTTCGCTATTAATTTGGCGAAGTTTGATTGAGTACTTTAAATGTTATTCATTTAAACGTCAATTCAGACGTCAATTCTCAACCGTTTCCAAGTAATTTTGCAGGCACCATCGACTGGTATTACGGCAAGTTCCCTGTAAGTTTGACAAAGTTTGATTAAGTACTTTGAAAGTTATTAATGAGATTATTCTGAAATTTGATTGAGTATTTTTAAAAGTTATTCATTTAGACGGCAATTCAGACGTCAATTCTCAACCGTTTATCATGTGATTTTGCAAGCACCATCGGCTGGCATTACGGCAAGTTCTCTGTGAATTTGACGGAGTTTGATTAAGTACTTTGAAAGTTAATAATGAGATTAGTGTGAAATTTTATTGATTATTTCAAAAGTTATTTATTTAGACGTCAATTCAGACGTCAATTCTCAACCGTTCACCATGTAATTTTGCAGGCGCCATCGCCTGGTATTACGGCAACTCCGCTATTAATTTGGCGAAGTTTGATTGAGTACTTTAAAAGTTATTCATTTATACATCAATTCAGACGTCAATTCTCAACCGTTTTCCATGTAATTTTGCAGGCACCATCGCCTGGTATTACGGCAAATTCGCTATTAATTTGGCGAAGTTTGATTGATTACTTTAAAAGTTATTTATTTAGACGTCAATTCAGACGTCAATTCTCAACCGTTTTTCATGTAATTTTGCAGGCACCATCGACTGGTATTACGGCAAGTTCCCTTTAAGTTTGACAAAGTTTGATTAAGTACTTTGAAAGTTATTAATGAGATTAGTGTGAAATTTGATTGAGTATTTTTAAAAGTTATTCATTTAGACGTCAATTCAGATGTCAATTCTTAACCGTTTACCATGTACTTTTGCAGGCGCCATCGCCTGGTATTACGGCAACTTCGCTATTAATTTGACGGAGTTTGATTGAGTACTTTAAAAGTTATTCATTTAGACATCAATTCAGACGTTAATTTTCAACCGTTTTCCATGTAATTTTGCAGGCACTATCGCCTGGTATTATGGCAGCTTCGCTATTAATATGGCGAAGTTTGATTGAGTACTTTAAAAGTTATTCATTTAGACATCAATTCAGACGTTAATTTTCAACCGTTTTCCATGTAATTTTGCAGGCACCATCGCCTGGTATTACGGCAATTTCGCTATTAATATAGCGAAGTTTGATCGAGTACTTTAAAAGTTATTCATTTATACATCAATTCAGACGTCAATTCTCAACCGTTTTCCATGTAATTTTGCAGGCACCATCGCCTGGTATTACGGCAAATTCGCTATCAATTTGGCGAAGTTTGATTGAGTACTTTAAAAGTTATTCATTCAGACGTCAATTCAGACGTCAATTCTCAACCGTTTTTCATGTAATTTTGCAGGCACCATCGACTGGTATTACGGCAAGTTCCCTTTAAGTTTGACAAAGTTTGATTAAGTACTTTGAAAGTTATTAATGAGATTAGTGTGAAATTTGATTGAGTATTTTTAAAAGTTATTCATTTAGACGGCAATTCAGACGTCAATTCTCAACCGTTTATCATGTGATTTTGCAAGCACCATCGGCTGGCATTACGGCAAGTTCTCTGTGAATTTGACGAAGTTTGATTAAGTACTTTGAAAGTTATTAATGAGATTAGTCTGAAATTTGATTGAGTATTTTTAAAAGTTATTCATTTAGACGTCAATTCAGATGTCAATTCTTAACCGTTTACCATGTAATTTTGCAGGCACCATCGCCTGGTATTACGGCAACTTCGCTATTAATTTGACGAAGTTTGATTGAGTACTTTAAAAGTTATTCATTTAGACATCAATTCAGACGTTAATTTTCAACCGTTTTCCATGTAATTTTGCAGGCACTATCGCCTGGTATTATGGCAGCTTCGCTATTAATTTGGCGAAGTTTGATTGAGTACTTTAAATGTTATTCATTTAAACGTCAATTCAGACGTCAATTCTCAACCGTTTCCAAGTAATTTTGCAGGCACCATCGACTGGTATTACGGCAAGTTCCCTGTAAGTTTGACAAAGTTTGATTAAGTACTTTGAAAGTTATTAATGAGATTATTCTGAAATTTGATTGAGTATTTTTAAAAGTTATTCATTTAGACGGCAATTCAGACGTCAATTCTCAACCGTTTATCATGTGATTTTGCAAGCACCATCGGCTGGCATTACGGCAAGTTCTCTGTGAATTTGACGGAGTTTGATTAAGTACTTTGAAAGTTAATAATGAGATTAGTGTGAAATTTTATTGATTATTTCAAAAGTTATTTATTTAGACGTCAATTCAGACGTCAATTCTCAACCGTTCACCATGTAATTTTGCAGGCGCCATCGCCTGGTATTACGGCAACTCCGCTATTAATTTGGCGAAGTTTGATTGAGTACTTTAAAAGTTATTCATTTATACATCAATTCAGACGTCAATTCTCAACCGTTTTCCATGTAATTTTGCAGGCACCATCGCCTGGTATTACGGCAAATTCGCTATTAATTCGGCGAAGTTTGATTGAGTACTTTAAAAGTTATTCATTTAGACGTCAATTCAGACGTCAATTCTCAACCGTTTTTCATGTAATTTTGCAGGCACCATCGACTGGTATTACGGCAAGTTCCCTTTAAGTTTGACAAAGTTTGATTAAGTACTTTGAAAGTTATTAATGAGATTAGTGTGGAATTTGATTGAGTATTTTTAAAAGTTATTCATTTAGACGTCAATTCAGATGTCAATTCTTAACCGTTTACCATGTAATTTTGCAGGCACCATCGCCTGGTATTACGGCAACTTCGCTATTAATTTGACGGAGTTTGATTGAGTACTTTAAAAGTTATTCATTTAGACATCAAATCAGACGTTAATTTTCAACCGTTTTCCATGTAATTTTGCAGGCACTATCGCCTGGTATTATGGCAGCTTCGCTATTAATTTGGCGAAGTTTGATTGAGTACTTTAAAAGTTATTCATTTAGACATCAATTCAGACGTTAATTTTCAACCGTTTTCCGTGTAATTTTGCAGGCACCATCGCCTGGTATTACGGCAATTTCGCTATTAATTTAGCGAAGTTTGATTGAGTACTTTAAAAGTTATTCATTTATACATCAATTCAGACGTCAATTCTCAACCGTTTTTCATGTAATTTTGCAGGCACCATCGCCTGGTATTACGGCAAATTCGCTATTAATTTGGCGAAGTTTGATTGAGTACTTTAAAAGTTATTCATTTAGACGTCAATTCAGACGTCAATTCTCAACCGTTTTTTTTATGTAATTTTGCAGGCACCATCGACTGGTATTACGGCAAGTTCCCTTTAAGTTTGACAAAGTTTGATTAAGTACTTTGAAAGTTATTAATGAGATTAGTGTGAAATTTGATTGAGTATTTTTAAAAGTTATTCATTTAGACGGCAATTCAGACGTCAATTCTCAACCGTTTATCATGTGATTTTGCAAGCACCATCGGCTGGCATTACGGCAAGTTCTCTGTGAATTTGACGAAGTTTGATTAAGTACTTTGAAAGTTATTAATGAGATTAGTCTGAAATTTGATTGAGTATTTTTAAAAGTTATTCATTTAGACGTCAATTCAGATGTCAATTCTTAACCGTTTACCATGTAATTTTGCAGGCACCATCGCCTGGTATTACGGCAACTTCGCTATTAATTTGACGAAGTTTGATTGAGTACTTTAAAAGTTATTCATTTAGACATCAATTCAGACGTTAATTTTAAACCGTTTTCCATGTAAATTTGCAGGCACTATCGCCTGGTATTAAGGCAGCTTCGCTATTAATTTGGCGAAGTTTGATTGAGTACTTTAAATGTTATTCATTTAAACGTCAATTCAGACGTCAATTCTCAACCGTTTCCATGTAATTTTGCAGGCACCATCGACTGGTATTACGGCAAGTTCCCTGTAAGTTTGACAAAGTTTGATTAAGTACTTTGAAAGTTATTAATGAGATTAGTCTGAAATTTGATTGAGTATTTTTAAAAGTTATTCATTTAGACGGCAATTCAGACGTCAATTCTCAACCGTTATCATGTGATTTTGCAAGCACCATCGGCTGGCATTACGGCAAGTTCTCTGTGAATTTGACGAAGTTTGATTAAGTACTTTGAAAGTTAATAATGAGATTAGTGTGAAATTTTATTGATTATTTCAAAAGTTATTCATTTAGACGTCAATTCAGACGTCAATTCTCAACCGTTCACCATGTAATTTTGCAGGCGCCATCGCCTGGTATTACGGCAACTCCGCTATTAATTTGGCGAAGTTTGATTGAGTACTTTAAAAGTTATTCATTTATACATCAATTCAGACGTCAATTCTCAACCGTTTTCCATGTAATTTTGCAGGCACCATCGCCTGGTATTACGGCAAATTCGCTATTAATTCGGCGAAGTTTGATTGAGTACTTTAAAAGTTATTCATTTAGACGTCAATTCAGACGTCAATTCTCAACCGTTTTTCATGTAATTTTGCAGGCACCATCGACTGGTATTACGGCAAGTTCCCTTTAAGTTTGACAAAGTTTGATTAAGTACTTTGAAAGTTATTAATGAGATTAGTGTGGAATTTGATTGAGTATTTTTTAAAAGTTATTCATTTAGACGTCAATTCAGATGTCAATTCTTAACGTTTACCATGTAATTTTGCAGGCACCATCGCCTGGTATTACGGCAACTTCGCTATTAATTTGACGGAGTTTGATTGAGTACTTTAAAAGTTATTCATTTAGACATCAAATCAGACGTTAATTTTCAACCGTTTTCCATGTAATTTTGCAGGCACTATCGCCTGGTATTATGGCAGCTTCGCTATTAATTTGGCGAAGTTTGATTGAGTACTTTAAAAGTTATTCATTTAGACATCAATTCAGACGTTAATTTTCAACCGTTTTCCGTGTAATTTTGCAGGCACCATCGCCTGGTATTACGGCAATTTCGCTATTAATTTAGCGAAGTTTGATTGAGTACTTTAAAAGTTATTCATTTATACATCAATTCAGACGTCAATTCTCAACCGTTTTTCATGTAATTTTGCAGGCACCATCGCCTGGTATTACGGCAAATTCGCTATTAATTTGGCGAAGTTTGATTGAGTACTTTAAAAGTTATTCATTTAGACGTCAATTCAGACGTCAATTCTCAACCGTTTTTTTTATGTAATTTTGCAGGCACCATCGACTGGTATTACGGCAAGTTCTCTTTAAGTTTGACAAAGTTTGATTAAGTACTTTGAAAGTTATTAATGAGATTAGTGTGAAATTTGATTGAGTATTTTTAAAAGTTATTCATTTAGACGGCAATTCAGACGTCAATTCTCAACCGTTTATCATGTGATTTTGCAAGCACCATCGGCTGGCATTACGGCAAGTTCTCTGTGAATTTGACGAAGTTTGATTAAGTACTTTGAAAGTTATTAATGAGATTAGTCTGAAATTTGATTGAGTATTTTTAAAAGTTATTCATTTAGACGTCAATTCAGATGTCAATTCTTAACCGTTTACCATGTAATTTTGCAGGCACCATCGCCTGGTATTACGGCAACTTCGCTATTAATTTGACGAAGTTTGATTGAGTACTTTAAAAGTTATTCATTTAGACATCAATTCAGACGTTAATTTTAAACCGTTTTCCATGTAAATTTGCAGGCACTATCGCCTGGTATTAAGGCAGCTTCGCTATTAATTTGGCGAAGTTTGATTGAGTACTTTAAATGTTATTCATTTAAACGTCAATTCAGACGTCAATTCTCAACCGTTTCCATGTAATTTTGCAGGCACCATCGACTGGTATTACGGCAAGTTCCCTGTAAGTTTGACAAAGTTTGATTAAGTACTTTGAAAGTTATTAATGAGATTAGTCTGAAATTTGATTGAGTATTTTTAAAAGTTATTCATTTAGACGGCAATTCAGACGTCAATTCTCAACCGTTTATCATGTGATTTTGCAAGCACCATCGGCTGGCATTACGGCAAGTTCTCTGTGAATTTGACGAAGTTTGATTAAGTACTTTGAAAGTTAATAATGAGATTAGTGTGAAATTTTATTGATTATTTCAAAAGTTATTCATTTAGACGTCAATTCAGACGTCAATTCTCAACCGTTCACCATGTAATTTTGCAGGCGCCATCGCCTGGTATTACGGCAACTCCGCTATTAATTTGGCGAAGTTTGATTGAGTACTGTAAAAGTTATTCATTTATACATCAATTCAGACGTCAATTCTCAACCGTTCACCATGTAATTTTGCAGGCGCCATCGCCTGGTATTACGGCAACTCCGCTATTAATTTGGCGAAGTTTGATTGAGTACTTTAAAAGTTATTCATGTATACATCAATTCAGACGTCAATTCTCAACCGCTTTCCATGTAATTTTGCAGGCACCATCGCCTGGTATTACGGCAAATTCGCTATTAATTCGGCGAAGTTTGATTGAGTACTTTAAAAGTTATTCATTTAGACGTCAATTCAGAAGTCAATTCTCAACCGTTTTTCATGTAATTTTGCAGGCACCATCGACTGGTATTACGGCAAGTTCCCTTTAAGTTTGACAAAGTTTGATTAAGTATTTTGAAAGTTATTAATGAGATTAGTGCGAAATTTGATTGAGTATTTTTAAAAGTTATTCATTTAGACGGCAATTCAGACGTCAATTCTCAACCGTTTATCATGTGATTTTGCAAGCACCATCGGCTGGCATTACGACAAATTCTCTGTGAATTTGACGAAGTTTGATTAAGTACTTTGAAAGTTAATAATGAGATTAATGTGAAATTTTATAGATTATTTCAAAAGTTATTCACTTAGACGTCAATTCAGACGTCAATTCTCAACCGTTTACCATGTAATTTTGCAGGCGCCGTCGCCTGGTATTACGGCAACTCCGCTATTAATTTGGCGAAGTTTGATTGAGTACTTTAAAAGTTATTCATTTAGACATCAATTCAGACGTTAATTTTCAACCGTTTTCCATGTAATTTTGCAGGCACTATCGCCTGGTATTATGGCAGCTTCGCTATTAATTTGGCGAAGTTTGATTGAGTACTTTAAATGTTATTCATTTAAACGTCAATTCAGACGTCAATTCTCAACCGTTTCCATGTAATTTTGCAGGCACCATCGACTGGTATTACGGCAAGTTCCCTGTAAGTTTGACAAAGTTTGATTAAGTACTTTGAAAGTTATTAATGAGATTAGTCTGAAATTTGATTGAGTATTTTTAAAAGTTATTCATTTAGACGGCAATTCAGACGTCAATTCTCAACCGTTTATCATGTGATTTTGCAAGCACCATCGGCTGGCATTACGGCAAGTTCTCTGTGAATTTGACCGAGTTTGATTAAGTACTTTGAAAGTTAATAATGAGATTAGTGTGAAATTTTATTGATTATTTCAAAAGTTATTCATTTAGACGTCAATTCAGACGTCAATTCTTAACCGTTCACCATGTAATTTTGCAGGCGCCTTCGCCTGGTATTACGGCAACTCCGCTATTAATTTGGCGAAGTTTGATTGAGTACTTTAAAAGTTATTCATTTATACATCAATTCAGACGTCAATTCTCAACCGTTTTCCATGTAATTTTGCAGGCACCATCGCCTGGTATTACGGCAAATTCGCTATTAAATTGGCGAAGTTTGATTGAGTACTTTAAAAGTTATTCATTTAGACGTCAATTCAGACGTCAATTCTCAACCGTTTTTCATGTAATTTTGCAGGCACCATCGACTGGTATTACGGCAAGTTCCCTTTAAGTTTGACAAAGTTTGATTAAGTACTTTGAAAGTTATTAATGAGATTAGTGTGAAATTTGATTGAGTATTTTTAAAAGTTATTCATTTAGACGGCAATTCAGACGTCAATTCTCAACCGTTTATCATGTGATTTTGCAAGCACCATCGGCTGGCATTACGGCAAGTTCTCTGTGAATTTGACGAAGTTTGATTAAGTACTTTGAAAGTTAATAATGAGATTAGTGTAAATTTTATTGATTATTTCAAAAGTTATTCATTTAGACGTCAATTCAGACGTCAATTCTCAACCGTTTACCATGTAATTTTGCAGGCGCCATCGCCTGGTATTACGGCAACTCCGCAATTAATTTGGCGAAGTTTGATTGAGTACTTTAAAAGTTATTCATTTAGACATCAATTCAGACGTTAATTTTCAACCGTTTTCCATGTAATTTTGCAGGCACTATCGCCTGGTATTATGGCAGCTTCGCTATTAATTTGGCGAAGTTTAATTGAGTACTTTAAATGTTATTCATTTAAACGTCAATTCAGACGTCAATTCTCAACCGTTTCCATGTGATTTTGCAGGCACCATCGACTGGTATTACGGCAAGTTCCCTGTAAGTTTGACAAAGTTTGATTAAGTACTTTGAAAGTTATTAATGAGATTAGTCTGAAATTTGATTGAGTATTTTTAAAAGTTATTAATTTAGACGTCAATTCAGATGTCAATTCTTAACCGTTTACCATGTAATTTTGCAGGCACCATCGCCTGGTATTACGGCAACTTCGCTATTAATTTGACGAAGTTTGATTGAGTACTTTAAAAGTTATTCATTTAGACATCAATTCAGACGTTAATTTTCAACCGTTTTCCATGTAATTTTGCAGGCACTATCGCCTGGTATTATGGCAGCTTCGCTATTAATTTGGCGAAGTTTGATTGAGCACTTTAAATGTTATTCATTTAAACGTCAATTCAGACGTCAATTCTCAACCGTTTCCATGTAATTTTGCAGGCACCATCGACTGGTATTACGGCAAGTTCCCTGTAAGTTTGACAAAGTTTGATTAAGTACTTTGAAAGTTATTAATGAGATTAGTCTGAAATTTGATTGAGTATTTTTAAAAGTTATTCATTTAGACGGCAATTCAGACGTCAATTCTCAACCGTTTATCATGTGATTTTGCAAGCACCATCGGCTGGCATTACGGCAAGTTCTCTGTGAATTTGACGGAGTTTGATTAAGTATTTTGAAAGTTAATAATGAGATTAGTGTGAAATTTTATTGATTATTTCAAAAGTTATTCATTTAGACGTCAATTCAGACGTCAATTCTCAACCGTTTACCATGTAATTTTGCAGGCGCCGTCGCCTGGTATTACGGCAACTCCGCTATTAATTTGGCGAAGTTTGATTGAGTACTTTAAAAGTTATTCATTTAGACATCAATTCAGACGTTAATTTTCAACCGTTTTCCATGTAATTTTGCAGGCACTATCGCCTGGTATTATGGCAGCTTCGCTATTAATTTGGCGAAGTTTGATTGAGTACTTTAAATGTTATTCATTTAAACGTCAATTCAGACGTCAATTCTCAACCGTTTCCATGTAATTTTGCAGGCACCATCGACTGGTATTACGGCAAGTTCCCTGTAAGTTTGACAAAGTTTGATTAAGTACTTTGAAAGTTATTAATGAGATTAGTCTGAAATTTGATTGAGTATTTTTAAAAGTTATTCATTTAGACGGCAATTCAGACGTCAATTCTCAACCGTTTATCATGTGATTTTGCAAGCACCATCGGCTGGCATTACGGCAAGTTCTCTGTGAATTTGACCGAGTTTGATTAAGTACTTTGAAAGTTAATAATGAGATTAGTGTGAAATTTTATTGATTATTTCAAAAGTTATTCATTTAGACGTCAATTCAGACGTCAATTCTTAACCGTTCACCATGTAATTTTGCAGGCGCCTTCGCCTGGTATTACGGCAACTCCGCTATTAATTTGGCGAAGTTTGATTGAGTACTTTAAAAGTTATTCATTTATACATCAATTCAGACGTCAATTCTCAACCGTTTTCCATGTAATTTTGCAGGCACCATCGCCTAGTATTACGGCAAATTCGCTATTAAATTGGCGAAGTTTGATTGAGTACTTTAAAAGTTATTCATTTAGACGTCAATTCAGACGTCAATTCTCAACCGTTTTTCATGTAATTTTGCAGGCACCATCGACTGGTATTACGGCAAGTTCCCTTTAAGTTTGACAAAGTTTGATTAAGTACTTTGAAAGTTATTAATGAGATTAGTGTGAAATTTGATTGAGTATTTTTAAAAGTTATTCATTTAGACGGCAATTCAGACGTCAATTCTCAACCGTTTATCATGTGATTTTGCAAGCACCATCGGCTGGCATTACGGCAAGTTCTCTGTGAATTTGACGAAGTTTGATTAAGTACTTTGAAAGTTAATAATGAGATTAGTGTAAATTTTATTGATTATTTCAAAAGTTATTCATTTAGACGTCAATTCAGACGTCAATTCTCAACCGTTTACCATGTAATTTTGCAGGCGCCATCGCCTGGTATTACGGCAACTCCGCAATTAATTTGGCGAAGTTTGATTGAGTACTTTAAAAGTTATTCATTTAGACATCAATTCAGACGTTAATTTTCAACCGTTTTCCATGTAATTTTGCAGGCACTATCGCCTGGTATTATGGCAGCTTCGCTATTAATTTGGCGAAGTTTAATTGAGTACTTTAAATGTTATTCATTTAAACGTCAATTCAGACGTCAATTCTCAACCGTTTCCATGTGATTTTGCAGGCACCATCGACTGGTATTACGGCAAGTTCCCTGTAAGTTTGACAAAGTTTGATTAAGTACTTTGAAAGTTATTAATGAGATTAGTCTGAAATTTGATTGAGTATTTTTAAAAGTTATTAATTTAGACGTCAATTCAGATGTCAATTCTTAACCGTTTACCATGTAATTTTGCAGGCACCATCGCCTGGTATTACGGCAACTTCGCTATTAATTTGACGAAGTTTGATTGAGTACTTTAAAAGTTATTCATTTAGACATCAATTCAGACGTTAATTTTCAACCGTTTTCCATGTAATTTTGCAGGCACTATCGCCTGGTATTATGGCAGCTTCGCTATTAATTTGGCGAAGTTTGATTGAGCACTTTAAATGTTATTCATTTAAACGTCAATTCAGACGTCAATTCTCAACCGTTTCCATGTAATTTTGCAGGCACCATCGACTGGTATTACGGCAAGTTCCCTGTAAGTTTGACAAAGTTTGATTAAGTACTTTGAAAGTTATTAATGAGATTAGTCTGAAATTTGATTGAGTATTTTTAAAAGTTATTCATTTAGACGGCAATTCAGACGTCAATTCTCAACCGTTTATCATGTGATTTTGCAAGCACCATCGGCTGGCATTACGGCAAGTTCTCTGTGAATTTGACGGAGTTTGATTAAGTATTTTGAAAGTTAATAATGAGATTAGTGTGAAATTTTATTGATTATTTCAAAAGTTATTCATTTAGACGTCAATTCAGACGTCAATTCTCAACCGTTCACCATGTAATTTTGCAGGCGCCATCGCCTGGTATTACGGCAACTCCGCTATTAATTTGGCGAAGTTTGATTGAGTACTTTAAAAGTTATTCATTTATACATCAATTCAGACGTCAATTCTCAACCGTTTTCCATGTAATTTTGCAGGCACCATCGCCTGGTATTACGGCAAATTCGCTATTAATTCGGCGAAGTTTGATTGAGTACTTTAAAAGTTATTCATTTAGACGTCAATTCAGACGTCAATTCTCAACCGTTCACCATGTAATTTTGCAGGCGCCATCGCCTGGTATTACGGCAACTCCGCTATTAATTTGGCGAAGTTTGATTGAGTACTTTAAAAGTTATTCATTTAGACATCAATTCAGACGTTAATTTTCAACCGTTTTCCATGTAATTTTGCAGGCACTATCGCCTGGTATTATGGCAGCTTCGCTATTAATTTGGCGAAGTTTAATTGAGTACTTTAAATGTTATTCATTTAAACGTCAATTCAGACGTCAATTTTCAACCGTTTCCATGTAATTTTGCAGGCACCATCGACTGGTATTACGGCAAGTTCCCTGTAAGTTTGACAAAGTTTGATTAAGTACTTTGAAAGTCATTAATGAGATTAGTCTGAAATTTGATTGAGTATTTTTAAAAGTTATTAATTTAGACGTCAATTCAGATGTAAATTCTTAACCGTTTACCATGTAATTTTGCAGGCACCATTGCCTGGTATTACGGCAACTTCGCTATTAATTTGACGAAGTTTGATTGAGTACTTTAAAAGTTATTCATTTAGACATCAATTCAGACGTTAATTTTCAACCGTTTTCCATGTAATTTTGCAGGCACTATCGCCTGGTATTATGGCAGCTTCGCTATTAATTTGGCAAAGTTTGATTGAGTACTTTAAATGTTATTCATTTAAACGTCAATTCAGACGTCAATTCTCAACCGTTTCCATGTAATTTTGCAGGCACCATCGACTGGTATTACGGCAAGTTCCCTGTAAGTTTGACAAAGTTTGATTAAGTACTTTGAAAGTTATTAATGAGATTAGTCTGAAATTTGATTGAGTATTTTTAAAAGTTATTAATTTAGACGTCAATTCAGATGTCAATTCTTAACCGTTTACCATGTAATTTTGCAGGCACCATCGCCTGGTATTACGGCAACTTCGCTATTAATTTGACGAAGTTTGATTGAGTACTTTAAAAGTTATTCATTTAGACATCAATTCAGACGTTAATTTTCAACCGTTTTCCATGTAATTTTGCAGGCACTATCGCCTGGTATTATGGCAGCTTCGCTATTAATTTGGCGAAGTTTGATTTAGCACTTTAAATGTTATTCATTTAAACGTCAATTCAGACGTCAATTCTCAACCGTTTCCATGTAATTTTGCAGGCACCATCGACTGGTATTACGGCAAGTTCCCTGTAAGTTTGACAAAGTTTGATTAAGTACTTTGAAAGTTATTAATGAGATTAGTCTGAAATTTGATTGAGTATTTTTAAAAGTTATTCATTTAGACGGCAATTCAGACGTCAATTCTCAACCGTTTATCATGTGATTTTGCAAGCACCATCGGCTGGCATTACGGCAAGTTCTCTGTGAATTTGACGGAGTTTGATTAAGTATTTTGAAAGTTAATAATGAGATTAGTGTGAAATTTTATTGATTATTTCAAAAGTTATTCATTTAGACGTCAATTCAGACGTCAATTCTCAACCGTTCACCATGTAATTTTGCAGGCGCCATCGCCTGGTATTACGGCAACTCCGCTATTAATTTGGCGAAGTTTGATTGAGTACTTTAAAAGTTATTCATTTATACATCAATTCAGACGTCAATTCTCAACCGTTTTCCATGTAATTTTGCAGGCACCATCGCCTGGTATTACGGCAAATTCGCTATTAATTCGGCGAAGTTTGATTGAGTACTTTAAAAGTTATTCATTTAGACGTCAATTCAGACGTCAATTCTCAACCGTTCACCATGTAATTTTGCAGGCGCCATCGCCTGGTATTACGGCAACTCCGCTATTAATTTGGCGAAGTTTGATTGAGTACTTTAAAAGTTATTCATTTAGACATCAATTCAGACGTTAATTTTCAACCGTTTTCCATGTAATTTTGCAGGCACTATCGCCTGGTATTATGGCAGCTTCGCTATTAATTTGGCGAAGTTTAATTGAGTACTTTAAATGTTATTCATTTAAACGTCAATTCAGACGTCAATTTTCAACCGTTTCCATGTAATTTTGCAGGCACCATCGACTGGTATTACGGCAAGTTCCCTGTAAGTTTGACAAAGTTTGATTAAGTACTTTGAAAGTCATTAATGAGATTAGTCTGAAATTTGATTGAGTATTTTTAAAAGTTATTAATTTAGACGTCAATTCAGATGTAAATTCTTAACCGTTTACCATGTAATTTTGCAGGCACCATCGCCTGGTATTACGGCAACTTCGCTATTAATTTGACGAAGTTTGATTGAGTACTTTAAAAGTTATTCATTTAGACATCAATTCAGACGTTAATTTTCAACCGTTTTCCATGTAATTTTGCAGGCACTATCGCCTGGTATTATGGCAGCTTCGCTATAATTTTGGCGAAGTTTGATTGAGTACTTTAAATGTTATTCATTTAAACGTCAATTCAGACGTCAATTCTCAACCGTTTCCATGTAATTTTGCAGGCACCATCGACTGGTATTACGGCAAGTTCCCTGTAAGTTTGACAAAGTTTGATTAAGTACTTTGAAAGTTATTAATGAGATTAGTCTGAAATTTGATTGAGTATTTTTAAAAGTTATTAATTTAGACGTCAATTCAGATGTCAATTCTTAACCGTTTACCATGTAATTTTGCAGGCACCATCGCCTGGTATTACGGCAACTTCGCTATTAATTTGACGAAGTTTGATTGAGTACTTTAAAAGTTATTCATTTAGACATCAATTCAGACGTTAATTTTCAACCGTTTTCCATGTAATTTTGCAGGCACTATCGCCTGGTATTATGGCAGCTTCGCTATTAATTTGGCGAAGTTTGATTGAGCACTTTAAATGTTATTCATTTAAACGTCAATTCAGACGTCAATTCTCAACCGTTTCCATGTAATTTTGCAGGCACCATCGACTGGTATTACTGCAAGTTCCCTGTAAGTTTGACAAAGTTTGATTAAGTACTTTGAAAGTTATTAATGAGATTAGTCTGAAATTTGATTGAGTATTTTTAAAAGTTATTCATTTAGACGGCAATTCAGACGTCAATTCTCAACCGTTTATCATGTGATTTTGCAAGCACCATCGGCTGGCATTACGGCAAGTTCTCTGTGAATTTGACGGAGTTTGATTAAGTATTTTGAAAGTTAATAATGAGATTAGTGTGAAATTTTATTGATTATTTCAAAAGTTATTCATTTAGACGTCAATTCAGACGTCAATTCTCAACCGTTCACCATGTAATTTTGCAGGCGCCATCGCCTGGTATTACGGCAACTCCGCTATTAATTCGGCGAAGTTTGATTGAGTACTTTAAAAGTTATTCATTTATACATCAATTCAGACGTCAATTCTCAACCGTTTTCCATGTAATTTTGCAGGCACCATCGCCTGGTATTACGGCAACTTCGCTATTAATTTGACGAAGTTTGATTGAGTACTTTAAAAGTTATTCATTTAGACATCAATTCAGACGTTAATTTTCAACCGTTTTCCATGTAATTTTGCAGGCACTATCGCCTGGTATTATGGCAGCTTCGCTATCAATTTGGCGAAGTTTGATCGAGTACTTTAAATGTTATTCATTTAAACGTCAATTCAGACGTCAATTCTCAACCGTTTCCATGTAATTTTGCAGGCACCATCGACTGGTATTACGGCAAGTTCCCTGTAAGTTTGACAAAGTTTGATTAAGTACTTTGAAAGTTATTAATGAGATTAGTCTGAAATTTGATTGAGTATTTTTAAAAGTTATTAATTTAGACGTCAATTCAGATGTCAATTCTTAACCGTTTACCATGTAATTTTGCAGGCACCATCGCCTGGTATTACGGCAACTTCGCTATTAATTTGACGAAGTTTGATTGAGTACTTTAAAAGTTATTCATTTAGACATCAATTCAGACGTTAATTTTCAACCGTTTTCCATGTAATTTTGCAGGCACTATCGCCTGGTATTATGGCAGCTTCGCTATTAATTTGGCGAAGTTTGATTGAGTACTTTAAATGTTATTCATTTAAACGTCAATTCAGACGTCAATTCTCAACCGTTTCCATGTAATTTTGCAGGCACCATCGACTGGTATTACGGCAAGTTCCCTGTAAGTTTGACAAAGTTTGATTAAGTACTTTGAAAGTTATTAATGAGATTAGTCTGAAATTTGATTGAGTATTTTTAAAAGTTATTCATTTAGACGGCAATTCAGACGTCAATTCTCAACCGTTTATCATGTGATTTTGCCAGCACCATCGGCTGGCATTACGGCACGTTCTCTGTGAATTTGACGGAGTTTGATTAAGTATTTTGAAAGTTAATAATGAGATTAGTGTGAAATTTTATTGATTATTTCAAAAGTTATTCATTTAGACGTCAATTCAGACGTCAATTCTCAACCGTTCACCATGTAATTTTGCAGGCGCCATCGCCTGGTATTACGGCAAATTCGCTATTAATTCGGCGAAGTTTGATTGAGTACTTTAAAAGTTATTCATTTATACATCAATTCAGACGTCAATTCTCAACCGTTTTCCATGTAATTTTGCAGGCACCATCGCCTGGTATTACGGCAAATTCGCTATTAATTCGGCGAAGTTTGATTGAGTACTTTAAAAGTTATTCATTTAGACGTCAATTCAGACGTCAATTCTCAACCGTTTACCATGTAATTTTGCAGGCGCCATCGCCTGGTATTACGGCAACTCCGCTATTAATTTGGCGAAGTTTGATTGAGTACTTTAAAAGTTATTCATTTAGACATCAATTCAGACGTTAATTTTCAACCGTTTTCCATGTAAATTTGCAGGCACTATCGCCTGGTATTATGGCAGCTTCGCTATTAATTTGGCGAAGTTTAATTGAGTACTTTAAATGTTATTCATTTAAACATCAATTCAGACGTCAATTCTCAACCGTTTCCATGTAATTTTGCAGGCACCATCGACTGGTATTACGGCAAGTTCCCTGTAAGTTTGACAAAGTTTGATTAAGTACTTTGAAAGTTATTAATGAGATTAGTCTGAAATTTGATTGAGTATTTTTAAAAGTTATTAATTTAGACGTCAATTCAGATGTCAATTCTTAACCGTTTACCATGTAATTTTGCAGGCACCATCGCCTGGTATTACGGCAACTTCGCTATTAATTTGACGAAGTTTGATTGAGTACTTTAAAAGTTATTCATTTAGACATCAATTCAGACGTTAATTTTCAACCGTTTTCCATGTAATTTTGCAGGCACTATCGCCTGGTATTATGGCAGCTTCGCTATTAATTTGGCGAAGTTTGATTGAGTACTTTAAATGTTATTCATTTAAACGTCAATTCAGACGTCAATTCTCAACCGTTTCCATGTAATTTTGCAGGCACCATCGACTGGTATTACGGCAAGTTCCCTGTAAGTTTGACAAAGTTTGATTAAGTACTTTGAAAGTTATTAATGAGATTAGTCTGAAATTTGATTGAGTATTTTTAAAAGTTATTCATTTAGACGGCAATTCAGACGTCAATTCTCAACCGTTTATCATGTGATTTTGCAAGCACCATCGGCTGGCATTACGGCAAGTTCTCTGTGAATTTGACGGAGTTTGATTAAGTATTTTGAAAGTTAATAATGAGATTAGTGTGAAATTTTATTGATTATTTCAAAAGTTATTCATTTAGACGTCAATTCAGACGTCAATTCTCAACCGTTCACCATGTAATTTTGCAGGCGCCATCGCCTGGTATTACGGCAACTCCGCTATTAATTTGGCGAAGTTTGATTGAGTACTTTAAAAGTTATTCATTTATACATCAATTCAGACGTCAATTCTCAACCGTTTTCCATGTAATTTTGCAGGCACCATCGCCTGGTATTACGGCAAATTCGCTATTAATTCGGCGAAGTTTGATTGAGTACTTTAAAAGTTATTCATTTAGACGTCAATTCAGACGTCAATTCTCAACCGTTTTTCATGTAATTTTGCAGGCACCATCGACTGGTATTACGGCAAGTTCCCTTTAAGTTTGACAAAGTTTGATTAAGTACTTTGAAAGTTATTAATGAGATTAGTGTGAAATTTGATTGAGTATTTTTAAAAGTTATTCATTTAGACGGCAATTCAGACGTCAATTCTCAACCGTTTATCATGTGATTTTGCAAGCACCATCGGCTGGCATTACGGCAAATTCTCTGTGAATCTGACGAAGTTTGATTAAGTACTTTTAAAGTTAATAATGAGATTAGTGTGAAATTTTATTGATTATTTCAAAAGTTATTCATTTATACGTCAATTCAGACGTCAATTCTCAACCGTTTACCATGTAATTTTGCAGGCGCCATCGCCTGGTATTACGGCAACTCCGCTACTAATTTGGCGAAGTTTGATTGAGTACTTTAAAAGTTATTCATTTAGACATCAATTCAGACGTTAATTTTCAACCGTTTTCCATGTAATTTTGCAGGCACTATCGCCTGGTATTATGGCAGTTTCGCTATTAATTTGGCGAAGTTTGATTAAGTACTTTAAATGTTATTCATTTAAACGTCAATTCAGACGTCAATTCTCAACCGTTTCCATGTAATTTTGCAGGCACCATCGACTGGTATTACGGCAAGTTCCCTGTAAGTTTGACAAAGTTTGATTAAGTACTTTGAAAGTTATTAATGAGATTAGTCTGAAATTTGATTGAGTATTTTTAAAAGTTATTCATTTAGACGGCAATTCAGACGTCAATTCTCAACCGTTTATCATGTGATTTTGCAAGCACCATCGGCTGGCATTACGGCAAGTTCTCTGTGAATTTGACGGAGTTTGATTAAGTATTTTGAAAGTTAATAATGAGATTAGTGTGAAATTTTATTGATTATTTCAAAAGTTATTCATTTAGACGTCAATTCAGACGTCAATTCTCAACCGTTCACCATGTAATTTTGCAGGCGCCATCGCCTGGTATTACGGCAACTCCGCTATTAATTTGGCGAAGTTTGATTGAGTACTTTAAAAGTTATTCATTTAGACATCAATTCAGACGTTAATTTTCAACCGTTTTCCATGTAATTTTGCAGGCACTATCGCCTGGTATTATGGCAGTTTCGCTATTAATTTGGCGAAGTTTGATTGAGTACTTTAAATGTTATTCATTTAAACGTCAATTCAGACGTCAATTCTCAACCGTTTCCATGTAATTTTGCAGGCACCATCGACTGGTATTACGGCAAGTTCCCTGTAAGTTTGACAAAGTTTGATTAAGTACTTTGAAAGTTATTAATGAGATTAGTCTGAAATTTGATTGAGTATTTTTAAAAGTTATTCATTTAGACGTCAATTCAGATGTCAATTCTTAACCGTTTACCATGTAATTTTGCAGGCACCATCGCCTGGTATTACGGCAACTTCGCTATTAATTTGACGAAGTTTGATTGAGTACTTTAAAAGTTATTCATTTAGACATCAATTCAGACGTTAATTTTCAACCGTTTTCCATGTAATTTTGCAGGCACTATCGCCTGGTATTATGGCAGCTTCGCTATTAAATTGGCGAAGTTTAATTGAGTACTTTAAATGTTATTCATTTAAACGTCAATTCAGGCGTCAATACTCAACCGTTTCCATGTAATTTTGCAGGTACCATCGACTGGTATTACGGCAAGTTCCCTGTAAGTTTGACAAAGTTTGATTAAGTACTTTGAAAGTTATTAATGAGATTAGTCTGAAATTTGATTGAGTAGTTTTAAAAGTTATTCATTTAGACGGCAATTCAGACGTCAATTTTCAACCGTTTATCATGTGATTTTGCAAGCACCATCGGCTGGCATTACGGCAAGTTCTCTGTGAATTTGACGGAGTTTGATTACGTATTTTGAAAGTTAATAATGAGATTAGTGTGAAATTTTATTGATTATTTCAAAAGTTATTCATTTAGACGTCAATTCAGACTACAATTCTCAACCGTTCACCATGTAATTTTGCAGGCGCCATCGCCTGGTATTACGGCAACTCCGCTATTAATTTGGCGAAGTTTGATTGAGTACTTTAAAAGTTATTCATTTATACATCAATTCAGACGTCAATTCTCAACCGTTTTCCATGTAATTTTGCAGGCACCATCGCCTGGTATTACGGCAAATTCGCTATTAATTTGGCGAAGTTTGACGGAGTACTTTAAAAGTTATTCATTTAGACGTCAATTCAGACGTCAATTCTCAACCGTTTTTCATGTAATTTTGCAGGCACCATCGACTGGTATTACGGCAAGTTCCCTTTAAGTTTGACAAAGTTTGATTAAGTACTTTGAAAGTTATTAATGAGATTAGTGTGAAATTTGATTGAGTATTTTTAAAAGTTATTCATTTAGACGGCAATTAAGACGTCAATTTTCAACCGTTTTCCATGTAATTTTGCAGGCACCATCGGCTGGTATTAAGGCAACTTCCCTGTAAATTTGGCAAAGTTTGATAAAATACTTCAAAAGTTATTAATGAGATTAATGTGAAATTTGATTGAGTATTTTTAAAAGTTATTCATTTAGACGTCAATTTAAACGTCAATTCTTAACCGTTTACCATGTAATTTTGCAGGCAACTTCTCCTGGTATTACGGCAACTCCGCTATTAATTTGGCGAAGTTTGATCGAATACTTTAAAAGTTATTCATTTAGACGTCAATTCAGACGTCAGTTCTCAACCGTTGTCCATGTAATTTTGCAGGCACCATCGCCTGGTATTACGGCAACTTCGCTATTAATTTGGCGAAGTTTGATTGAGTACTTTGAAAGTTATTCATTTAGACGTCAATTCAGACGTCAATTCTCAACCGTTTCCCATGTAATTTTGCAGGCACCATCGGCTGGCATTAAGGCAACTTCCCTGTGAATTTGGCGAAGTTTGATTAATACTTCAAAAGTTATTAATGAGATTAGTGTGAAATTTGATCAATTATTTCAAAAGTTTTTCATTTAGACGTCAATTCAGACGTCAATTCTCAACCATTTTCCATGTTTTTTGCAAGCACCATCGCCTGGTATTACGGCAACTTCGCTATTAATTTGGCGAAGTTTGATTGAGTACTTTAAAAGTTATTCATTTAGACGTCAATTCAGTCGTCATTTCTCAACCGTTTTCCATGTAATTTTGCAGGCACCATCGACTGGTATTACGGTAAGTTCCCTGTGAGTTTGACAAAGTTTGATTAAGTACTTTGAAAGTTATTAATGAGATTAGTGTGAAATTTGATTGAGTATTTTTAAAAGTTATTCATTTAGACGGCAATTCAGACGTCAATTCTCAACCGTTTATCATGTGATTTTGGAAGCACCATCGGCTGGCATTACGGCAAGTTCTCTGTGAATTTGACGAAGTTTGATTAAGTACTTTGAAAGTTAATAATGAGATTAGTGTGAAATTTGATTGATTATTTCTAAAGTTATTCATTTAGACGTCAATTCAGACGTCATTCTCAACCGTTTTTCATGTAGTTTTGCAGGCAGCATCGCCTGGTATTACGGCAACTTCGCTATAATTTTGGCGAAGTTTGATTGAGTACTTTAAAAGTTATTCATTTAGACGTCAATTCAGGCGTCAATTCTCAACCGTTTTCCATGTAATTTTGCAGGCACCATCAACTGGTATTACGGCAAGTTTCCTGTAAGTTTGACAAAGTTTGATAAAGTACTTTGAAAGTTATAAATGAGATTAGTGTGAAATTTGAATGAGTACTTTAAAAGTTATTCATTTAGACGTCAATTCAGACGTCAATTCTCAACCATTTTCTATGTTATTTTGCAGGCACCATCAACTGGTATTACGGCAAGTTCCCTGTAAGTTTGACAAGGTTTGATTAAGTACTGTAAAAGTTATTAATGAGATTAGTGTGAAATTTGATTGATTATTTTTAAAAGTTATTGATTTAGACGGCAATTCAGACGTCAATTCTCAACCGTTTATCATGTGATTTTGCAAGCACCATCGGCTGGCATTATGGCAAGTTCTCTGTGAATTTGCCAAAGTTTAATTAGGTACTTTGAAAGTTAATTATGAGATTAGTGTGAAATTTGATTGATTATTTCAAAAGTTATTCATTTACACGTCAATTCAGACGTCAATTCTCAACCGTTTACCATGTAATTTTGCAGGCACCATCGGCTGGCATTAAGGCAACTTCCCTGTAAATTTGGCGAAGGTTGATTAATACTTCAAATGTTATTAATGAGATTAGAGTGAAATTTGATTGATTATTTCAAAAGTTATTCATTTAGACGTCAATTCAGACGTCAATTCTCAACCGTTTACCATGTAATTTTGCAGGCACCATCGGATGGCATTAAGGCAACTTCCCTGTAAATTTGGCGAAGTTTGATTAAGTACTTCAAAAGTTATTAATGAGATTAGTGTGAAATTTGATTAAGTATTTTTAAAAGTTATTCATTTAGACGTCAATTCAGACGTCAATTCTCAACCGTTTATCATGTGATTTTGCAAGCACCATCGGCTGGCATTACGGCAATTTCTCTGTGAATTTGACGAAGTTTGATCAAGTACTTTGATAGTTAATAATGAGATTAGTGTGAAATTTGATTGATTATTTTAAAAGTTATTCATTTAGACGTCAAATCAGACGACAATTCTCAACCGTTTACCATGTAATTTTGCAGGCTCCATCGGCTGGTATTAAGGCAACTTCCCTGTAAATTTGGCGAAGTTGGATTAAATACTTCAAAAGTTATTTATGAGATTAGTGTGAAATTTGATTCAGTATTTTTAAAAGTTATTCATTTAGACGTCAATTCAGACGTCAATTCTCAACCGTTTACTATGTAATTTTGCAGGCACCATCGGCTGGCATTAAGGCAACTTCCCTGTAAATTTGGCGAAGTTTGATTAATACTTCAAATGTTATTAATGAGATTAGAGTGAAATTTGATTGATTATTTCAAAAGTTATTCATTTAGACGTCAATTCAGACGTCAATTCTCAACCGTTTACCATGTAATTTTGCAGGCACCATCGGATGGCATTAAGGCAACTTCCCTGTAAATTTGGCGAAGTTTGATTAAATACTTCAAAAGTTATTAATGAGATTAATGTGAAATTTGATTAAGTATTTTTAAAAGTTATTCATTTAGACGTCAATTCAGACGTCAATTCTCAACCGTTTATCATGTGATTTTGCAAGCACCATCGGCTGGCATTACGGCAAATTCTCTGTGAATTTGGCGAAGTTTGATCAAGTACTTTGAAAGTTAATAATGAGATTAGTGTGAAATTTGATTGATTATTTCAAAAGTTATTCATTTAGACGTCAAATCAGACGACAATTTTCAACCGTTTACCATGTAATTTTGCAGGCACCATCGGCTGGTATTAAGGCAACTTCCCTGTAAATTTGGCGATGTTTGATTAATACTTCAAAAGTTATTAATGAGATTTGTGTGAAATTTGATTGATTATTTAAAAATTATTCATTTAGACGTCAATTCAGACGTCAATTCTCAACCGTTTACCATGTAATTTTGCAGGCACCATCGGACGGCATTAAGGCAACTTCCCTGAAAATTTGGCGAAGTTTGATTGAATACTTCAAAAGTTATTAATGAGATTAGTGTGAAATCTGATAAGGTTTTTTTAAAAGTTATTCATTTAGACGTCAATTCAGACGTCAATTCTCAACCGTTTATCATGTAATTTTGCAGGCAACTTCGCCTGGTATTACGGCAACTCCGCTATTAATTTTGCAAAGTTTGATTGAGTACTTTAAAAGTTATTCATTTAGACGTCAATTCAGACGTCAATTCTCAACCGTTTTCCATGTAATTTTGCAAGCACCATCGCCTGGTATTACGGCAACTTCGCTATTATTTTGGGGAAGTTTAATTGAGTATTTTGAAAGTTATTCATTTAGACGTCAATTCAGTCGTCAATTCTCAACCGTCTTCCATGTAATTTTGCAGGAACCATTCGTTGGTATTACGGCAATATCCCTGTAAATTTAGCGAAGTTTGATTGAGTACTTCAAAAGTTATTAATGAGATTAGTGTGAAATTTGATAGAATATTTTTAAAAGTCATTCATTTAGACTTCAATTCAGACGTCAATTCTAAACCGTTTTCCATGTAATTTTGCAGGCACCATCGCCTGGTATCGCGGCAACTTCGCTATTAATTCGACGAAGTTTGATTGCGTACTTTGAAAGTTATTCATTTAGACGTCAATTCAGACGTCAATTCTCAACCGTTTACCATGTAATTTTGCAGGCAACTTCGCCTGGTATTACGGCAACTTCGCTATTAATTTGGCGACGTTTGAATGAGTACTTTAAAAGTTATTCATTTAGACGTCAATTCAGACGTCAATTCTCAACCGTTTTCCATGTAGTTTTGCAGGCACCATCGCCTGGTATTACGACAACTTCGCTATTAATTTGGCGAAGTTTGAATGAGTACTTTAAAAGTTATTCATTTAGACTTCAATTCAGACGTCAATTCTAAACCGTTTTCCATGTAATTTTGCAGGCACCATCGCCTGGTATCGCGGCAACTTCGCTATTAATTCGACGAAGTTTTATTGCGTACTTTGAAAGTTATTCATTTAGACGTCAATTCAGACGTCAATTCTCAACCGTTTTCCATGTAATTTTGCAGGCACCATCGACTGGTATTACGGCAAGTTCCCTGTAAGTTTGCCAAAGTTTGATTAAGTACTTTAAAAGTTATTAATGAGATTAGTTTGAAATTTGATTGATTATTTTTAAAAGTTATTAATTTAGACGGCAATTCAGACATCAATTCTCAACCGTTTATCATGTGATTTTGCAAGCACCATCGGCTGGCATTACGGCAGGTACTCTGTGAATTTGACGAAGTTTGATTGGGTACTTTGAAAGTTAATAATGAGATTAGTGTGAAATTTGATTGATAATTTCAAAATTTATTCATTTAGACGTCAATTCAGACGTCAATTGTCAACCGTTTTCCATGTAATTTTGCAGGCACCATCGCCTGGTATTACGGCAAATTCGCTATTAATTCGGCGAAGTTTGATTGAGTACTTTAAAAGTTATTCATTTAGACGTCAATTCAGATGTCAATTCTCAACCGTTTACCATGTAATTTTACAGGCCCCATCGGCTGGTATTAAGGCAGCTTCCCTGTAAATTTGGCAAAGTTTGATCAAATACTTCAAAAGTTATTAATGAGATTAGTGTGAAATTTGATTGAGTATTTTTAAAAGTTATTCATTTAGACGACTATTCAGGCGTCAATTCTCAACCGTTTACCATTTAATTTTGCAGGCACCATGGGCGGGGGCCCTAGGGTAGTGGTTAGCACCGCTGCCTTTACACGCTAAAGTTCGGGGTTCGGTTCCCGGTCTCGGCGGTTTGAAAGAAACAAAAATGTTTCTTCCCCATCCACGTGTGAAAGTCAATATTGTGGGGAGCCTCCGTGACCGAGAGGTAGCGTGCTTGGCCTCAGACCGCCAGGGCTCGAATCTCGGATCCTGTGTCTGGAGGACAGTGTCATCTCAATCATCTCACTATCCTCAGGAGGTTCTCCTGGCCCAGTTTAGCCTATATGTGCACAAAGGTGGCCTAATGCCCGATTCATTTCATTTGCAGGCACCATCGCCTGGTATTACGGCAATTTCGCTATTAATTTAGCGAAGTTTGATTGAGTACTTTAAAAGTCATTCATTTAGACGTCAATTCAGACGTCAATTCTCAACCGTTTTCCATGTAATTTTGCAGGCACCATCGACTGGTATTACGGCAAGTTCCCTGTAAGTTTGAAAAGTTTGATTAAGTACTTTGAATGTTATTAATGAGATTAGTATGAAATTTGATTGAGTATTTTTAAAAGTTATTCATTTAGACGGCAATTCAGACGTTAATTCTCAACCGTTTATCATGTGATTTTAGAAGCACCATCGGCTGGCATTACGGCAAGTTCTCTGTGAATTTGACAAAGTTTGATTAAGTACTTTGAAAGTTAATAATGAGATTAGTGTGAAATTTGATTGATTATTTCTAAAGTTATTCATTTAGACGTCAATTCAGACGTCATTCTCAACCGTTTTTCATGTAGTTTTGCAGGCCCCATCGCCTGGTATTACGGCAACTTCGCTATAATTTTGGCGAAGTTTGATTGAGTACTTTAAAAGTTATTCATTTAGACGTCAATTCAGACGTCAATTCTCAACTGTTTTCCATGTAATTTTGCAGGCACCATCGCCTGGTATTACGGCAACTTCGCTATTAATTTGGCGAAGTTTGATTGAGTACTTTAAATGTTATTCATTTAAACGTCAATTCAGACGTCAATTCTCAACAGTTTACCATGTAATTTTGCAGGCACCATCGGCTGGTATTACGGCAAGTTCCCTGTAAGTTTGACAAAGTTTGATTAAGTACTTTGAACGTTATAAATGAGATTAATGTGAAATTTGATTGAGTATTTTTAAAAGTTATTCATTTAGACGGCAATTCAGACGTCAATTCTCAACCGCTTACCACGTAATTTTGCAGGCCCCATCGGCTGGTATTAAGGCAACTGCCCTGTAGATTTGGCGAAGTTTGAATAAATACTGCAAAAGTTAATAATGAGATTAGTGTGAAATTTCAAAAGTTATTCATTTAGACGTCAATTCAGACGTCAATTCTCAGCCGTTCACCATGTAATTTTGCAGGCACCATCGGCTGGCATTAAGGCAACTTCCCTGTAAATTTGGCGAAGTTTGAATAATACTTCAAATTTTATTAATGAGATTAGTGTGAAATTTGATTGATTATTTCAAAAGTTAGTCATTTAGACGTCAATTCAGACGTCATTCTCAACCATTTTTCATGTAGTTTTGCAGGCACCATCGCCTGGCATTACGGCAACTTCTCTATAATTTTGGCGAAGTTTGATTGAGTACTTTAAAAGTTATTCATTTAGACGTCAATTCAGACGTCAATTCTCAACCATTTTCTATGTAATTTTGCAGGCACCATCAACTGGTATTACGGCAAGTTCCCTGTAAGTTTGACAAGGTTTGATTAAGTAATTTAAAAGTTATTAATAAGATTAGTGTGAAATTTGATTGATTATTTTTAAAAGTTATTCATTTAGACGGCAATTCAGACGTCAATTCTCAACCGCTTATCATGTGATTTTGCAAGCACCATCGGCTGGCATTACGGCAAGTTCTCTGCGAATTTGACAAAGTTTGATTAAGTACTTTGAAAGTTAATAATGAGATTAGTTTGAAATTTGATTGATTATTTCAAAAGATTTTCATTAAGACGTCAATTCAGACGTCAATTCGTAACCGTTTACCATGTAATTTTTCAGGCACCATCGGCTGGCATTAAGGCAACTTCCCTGTAAATTTGGCGAAGTTTGATTAATACTTCAAATGTTATTATTGAGATTAGTGTGAAATTTGATTGATTATTTCAAAAGTTAGTCATTTAGACGTCAATTCAGACGTCAATTCTCAATAGTTTACCATGTAATTTTGCTGGCACCATTGGCTGGTATTACGGCAAGTTCCCTGTAAGGTTGACAAAGTTTGATTAAGTACTTTGAAAGTTAATAATGAGATTAGTGTGAAATTTTATTGATTATTTCAAAAGTTATTCATTTAGACGTCAATTCAGACGTCAATTCTCAACCGTTCACCATGTAATTTTGCAGGCGCCATCGCCTGGTATTACGGCAACTCCGCTATTAATTTGGCGAAGTTTGATTGAGTACTTTAAAAGTTATCCATTTATACATCAATTCAGACGTCAATGCTCAACCGTTTTCCATGTAATTTTGCAGGCACAATCGCCTGGTATTACGGCAAATTCGCTATTAATTCGGCGAAGTTTGATTGAGTACTTTAAAAGTTATTCATTTAGACGTCAATTCAGATGTCAATTCTCAACCGTTTTTCATGTAATTTTGCAGGCACCATCGACTGGTATTGCGGCAAGTTCCCTTTAAGTTTGACAAAGTTTGATTAAGTACTTTGAAAGTTATTAATGAGATTAGTGTGAAATTTGATTGAGTATTTTTAAAAGTTATTCATTTAGACGGCAATTCAGACGTCAATTCTCAACCGTTTATCATGTGATTTTGCAAGCACCATCGGCTGGCCTTACGGCAAGTTCTCTGTGAATTTGACGAAGTTTGATTAAGTACTTTGAAAGTTAATAATGAGATTAGTGTGAAATTTTATTGATTACTTCAAAAGTTATTCATTTAGACGTCAATTCAGACGTCAATTCTCAACCGTTTACCATGTAATTTTGCAGGCGCCATCGCCTGGTATTACGGCAACTCCGCTATTAATTTGGCGAAGTTTGATTGAGTACTTTAAAAGTTATCCATTTATACATCAATTCAGACGTCAATGCTCAACCGTTTTCCATGTAATTTTGCAGGCACCATCGCCTGATATTACGGCAAATTCGCTATTAATTCGGCGAAGTTTGATTGAGTACTTTAAAAGTTATTCATTTAGACGTCAATTCAGATGTCAATTCTCAACCGTTTTTCATGTAATTTTGCAGGCACCATCGACTGGTATTGCGGCAAGTTCCCTTTAAGTTTGACAAAGTTTGATTAAGTACTTTGAAAGTTATTAATGAGATTAGTGTGAAATTTGATTGAGTATTTTTAAAAGTTATTCATTAAGACGGCAATTCAGACGTCAATTCTCAACCGTTTATCATGTGATTTTGCAAGCACCATCGGCTGGCATTACGGCAGGTTCTCTGTGAATTTGACGAAGTTTGATTAAGTACTTTGAAAGTTAATAATGAGATTAGTGTGAAATTTGATTGATTATTTCAAAAGTTATTCATTTAGACGTCAATTCAGGCGTCAATTCTCAACTGTTTACCATGTAATTTTACAGGCCCCATCGGCTGGTATTAAGGCAACTTCCCTGTAAATTTGGCAAAGTTTGATCAAATACTTCAAAAGTTATTAATGAGATTAGTGTGAAATTTGATTGAGTATTTTTAAAAGTTATTCATTTAGACGACTATTCAGGCGTTAATTCTCAACCGTTTACCATGTAATTTTGCAGGCACCATGGGCGGGGGCCCTAGGGTAGTGGTTAGCACCGCTGCCTTTCACGCCAAAGTTCGGGGTTCGGTTCCCGGTCTCGGAGGTTTGAAAGAAACAAAAATGTTTCTTCCCCATCCACGTGTGAAAGTCAATATTGTGGGGAGCCTCCGTGACCGAGAGGTAGCGTGCTTGGCCTCAGACCGCCAGGGCTCGAATTTCGGATCCTGTGTCTGGAGGACAGTGTCATCTCAATCATCTCACTATCCTCAGGAGGTTCTCCTGGCCCAGTTTAGCCTATATGTGCACAAAGGTGGCCTAATGCCCGATTCATTTCATTTGCAGGCACCATCGCCTGGTATTACGGCAATTTCGCTATTAATTTAGCGAAGTTTGATTGAGTACTTTAAAAGTCATTCATTTAGACGTCAATTCTCAACCGTTTACCATGTAATTTTGCAGGCACCATCGGCTGGCATTAAGGCAACTTCCCTGTAATTTTGGCAAAGTTTGATCAAATACTTCAAAAGTTATTAATGAGATTATGTGCAATTTGATTGAGTATTTATTATAGTTATTCATTTAGACGTCAATTCAGATGTCAATTCTTAACCGTTTACCATGTAATTTTGCAGGCACCATCGCCTGGTATTACGGCAACTTCGCTATTAATTTGACGAAGTTTGATTGAGTACTTTAAAAGTTATTCATTTAGACATCAATTCAGACGTTAATTTTAAACCGTTTTCCATGTAATTTTGCAGGCACTATCGCCTGGTATTATGGCAGCTTCGCTATTAATTTGGCGAAGTTTGATTGAGTACTTTAAAAGTTATTCATTTAGACGTCAATTCAGACGTCAATTCTCAACAGTTTACCATGTAATTTTGCAGGCACCATCGGCTGGTATTACGGCAAGTTCCCTGTAAGTTTGACAAAGTTTGATTAAGTACTTTGAACGTTATAAATGAGATTAATGTGAAATTTGATTGAGTATTTTTAAAAGTTATTCATTTAGACGGCAATTCAGACGTCAATTCTCAACCGCTTACCACGTAATTTTGCAGGCCCAATCGGCTGGTATTAAGGCAACTGCCCTGTAGATTTGGCAAAGTTTGAATAAATACTGCAAAAGTTAATAATGAGATTAGTGGGAAATTTCAAAAGTTATTCATTTAGACGTCAATTCAGACGTCAATTCTCAACCGTTCACCATGTAATTTTGCAGGCACCATCGGCTGGCATTAAGGCAACTTCCCTGTAAATTTGGCGAAGTTTGATTAATACTTCAAATGTTATTAATGAGATTAGTGTGAAATTTGATTGATTATTTCAAAAGTTAGTCATTTAGACGTCAATTCAGACGTCAATTCTCAATAGTTTACCATGTAATTTTGCAGGCACCATCGGCTGGTATTACGGCAAGTTCCCTGTAAGGTTGACAAAGTTTGATTAAGTACTTTGGAAGTTATTAATGAGATTAGTGTGAAATTTGATTGAGTATTTTTAAAAGTTATTCATTTAGACGGCAATTCAGACGTCAATTCTCAACCGTTTATCATGTGATTTTGCAAGCACCATCGGCTGGCATTACGGCAAGTTCTCTGTGAATTTGACGAAGTTTGATTAAGTACTTTGAAAGTTAATAATGAGATCAGTTTGAAATTTGATTGATTTTTTCTAAAGTTATTCATTTAGACGTCAATTCAGACGTCATTCTCAACCATTTTTCATGTAGTTTTGCAGGCACCATCGCCTGGTATTACGGCAACTTCTCTATAATTTTGGCGAAGTTTGATTGAGTACTTTAAAAGTTATTCATTTAGACGTCAATTCCGACGTCATTTCTCAACCGTTTTCCATATAATTTTGCAGGCACCGTCGACTGGTATTACGGCAAGTTTCCTGCAAGTTTGACAAAGTTTGATTAAGTACTTTGAAAGTTATTAATGAGATTAGTGTGAAATTTGAATGAGTACTTTAAAAGTTATTCATTTAGACGTCAATTCAGACGTCAATTCTCAACCATTTTCTATGTAATTTTGCAGGCACCATCAACTGGTATTACGGCAAGTTCCCTGTAAGTTTGACAAGGTTTGATTAAGTACTTTAAAAGTTATTAATAAGATTAGTGTGAAATTTGATTGATTATTTTTAAAAGTTATTCATTTAGACGGCAATTCAGACGTCAATTCTCAACCGTTTATCATGTGATTTTGCAAGCACCATCGGCTGGCATTACGGCAAGTTCTCTGTAAATTTGACAAAGTTTGATTAAGTAGTTTAAAAGTTAATAATGAGATTAGTTTGCAATTTGATTGATTATTTCAAAAGATTTTTTATTAAGACGTCAATTCAGACGTCAATTCTCAACCGTTTTCCATGTAATTTGGCAGGCACCATCGACTGGTATTACGGCAAGTTCACTGTAAGTTTGACAAAGTTTGATTAAGTACTTCAAAAGTTATTAATGAGATTAGTGTGAAAATTGATTGAGTATTTTTAAAAGTTATTTATTTAGACGTCAATTCAGACGTCAATTCTCAACCGCTTACCACGTAATTTTGCAGGCCCCTTCGGCTGGTATTAAGGCAACTTCCCTGTAAATTTGGTGAAGTTTGAATAAATACTTCAAAAGTTATTAATGAGATTAGTGTAAAATTTGATTGAGTATTTCTAAAAGTTATTCATTTAGGCGTCAATTCAGACGTCAATTGTCAACAGTTTACCATATAATTTTGCAGGCACCATCGGCTGGTATTAAGGCAGCTTCCCTGTAAATTTAGCGGAGTTTGCTTAAATACTTTGAAAGTTAATAATGAGATTAGTGTGAAATTTGATTGATTATATAAAAAGTTATTCATTTAGACGTCAATTCAGACGTAAATTCTTAACCGTTTACCATGTAATTTTGCAGGCCCCATCGGCTGGTATTAAGGCAACTTCCCTGTAAATTTGGCGAAGTTTGAATAAGTACTTCAAATGTTAATAATGAGATTAGTGTAAAATTTGATTGATTATTTTGAAAGTTATTCATTTAGACGTCAATTCAGACGTCAATCCTCAACAGTTTACCATGTAATTTAGCATGCCCCATCCGCTGGTATTAAGGCAGCTTCCCAGTAAATTTGGCAAAGTTTGATTAAATACTTCAAAAGTTATTAATGAGCTTAGTGTAAAATTTGATTGAGTATTTCTAAAAGTTATTCATTTAGACGTCAATTCAGACGTCAATTCTCAACAGTTCACCATGTAATTTTGCAGGCACCATCGACTGGTATTAAGGCAACTTCCCTGTAAATTTGGCAAAGTTTGCTTAAATACTTCAAAAGTTATTAATGAGATTGGTGTGAAATTTGATTGAGTATTTTTAAAAGTCATTCATTTAGACGTCAATTCAGACGTCAATTCTCAACTGTTTACCATGTAATTTTGCAGGAACCATCGCCTGGTATTACGGCAACTCCGCTATTAATTTTGCGAAGTTTGATTGAGTACTTTAAAAGTTTTTTATTTAGACGTCAATTCAGACGTCAATTCTCAACCGTTTCCGTGTAATTTTGCAGGCACCATCGACTGGTATTACGGCAACTTCGCTATTAATTTGGCGAAGTTTGATTGAGTACTTTAAAAGTTATTCATTTAGACGTCAATTCAGACGTCAATTCTTAACTATTTACCATGTAATTTTGCAGGTTTCATCGGCTGGCATTACAGCAAGTTCTCTGTGAATTTGACGAAGTTTGATTAAGTACTTTGAAAGTTAGTAATGAGCTTAGTGTAAAATTTGATTGAGTATTTCTAAAAGTTATTCATTTAGACTTCAATTTAGACGTCAATTCTCAACAGTTTACCACGTAATTTTGCAGGCTCCATCGGCTGGTATTAAGACAACTTCCCTGTAAATTTAGCAATGTTTGCTTAAATACTTCAAAAGTTATTAATGAGATTAGTGTGAAATTTGATTCGGTATTTTTAAAAGTTATTCATTTAGACATCCATTCAGACGTCAATTCTCAACAGTTTATCACGTAATTTTGCAGGCACCATCGGCTGGTATTAAGGCAACTTCCCCGTAAATTTGGCAATGTTTGCTTAAATACTTCAAAAGTTATTGATGAGCTTAGTGTAAAATTTGATTGAGTATTTCTAAAAGTTAATTATTTAGACGTCAATTCAGACGTCAATTCTCAACCGTTTTCCATGTAATTTAGCAGGCTCCATTGCCTGGTATTACGGCAACTTCGCTATTAATTTGGCGAAGTTTGATTGAGTACTTTAAAAGTTATTCATTTAGACGTCAATTCAGACGTCAATTCTCAACCATTTTCCGTGTAATTTTGCAGACACCATCGACTGGTATTACGGCAACTTCGCTATTAATTTGACGAAGTTTGATTGAGTACTTTAAAAGTTATTCATTCACACGTCAATTTAGACGTCAATTCTCAACCGTTTTCCATGTAATTTTGCAGGCACCATTGACTAGTATTACGGCAAGTTCCCTGTAAGTTTGACAAAGTTTGATTAAGTACTTTGAAAGTTAATAATGAGATTCGTGTGAAATTTGATTGAGTATTTTTAAAAGTTATTCATTTAGACGGCAATTCAGACGTCAATTCTCAACCGTTTATCATGTGATTTTGCAAGCACCATCGCCTGGCATTACGGCAAGTTCTCTGTGAATTTGACGAAGTTTGATTAAGTAATTTAAAAGTTAATAATGAGATTAGTGTGAAATTTGATTGATTATTTCAAAAGGTTTTCATTTAGAGGTCAATTCAGACGTCAATTCTCAACCGTTTACCAAGTAATTTTACAGGCACCATTAGCTGTGATTAAGGCAACTTCCCTGTAAATTTGGCAAAGTTTGATCAAATACTTCAAAAGTTTATAATGAGATTAGTGTGAAATATGATTGAGTATTTTTTATAGTTATTTTTTTTAGACGTCAATTCAGACGTCAATTCTCAACCGTTTACCATGTAATTTTGCAGGCACCATCGCCTGGTATTACGGCAACTTCGCTATTAATTTGACAAAAATTGATTGAGTAGTTTAAAAGTTATTCATTTAGACGTCAATTCAGACGTCAATTCTCAACCGTTTTACATGTCATTTTGCAGGCACCATCGCCTGGTATTATGGCAATTTCGCTATTAATTTAGCGAAGTTTGATTGAGTATTTTAAAAGTCATTCATTTAGACGTCAATTCAGACGTCAATTCTCAACCGTTTTCCATGTAATTTTGCACTCACCATCTCCTGGTATTACGGCAACTTCGCTATTAATTTGGCGAAGTTTGATTTAGTACTTTAAAAGTCATTCATTTAGACGTCAATTCTCAACCGTTTTCCATGTGAATTTGCAGGCACTATCGACTGGTATTACGGCAAGCTCCCTGTAAGTTTGACAAAGTTTGATTAAGTACTTTGAAAGTTATTACTGAGATTAGTGTGAAATTTGATTGAGTATTTTTAAAAGTTATTCATTTAGACGTCAATTCAGACGTCAATTCTCAACTGCTTACCATGTAAATTTGCAGGCACCATCGCCTGGTATTACGGCAACTCCGCTAATAATTAGGCGAAGTTTGATTGAGTACTTTAAAATTTATTCATTTAGACGTCATTTTAGACGTCAATTCTCAACCGTTTTCCATGTAATTTTGCAGGCACCGTCGCCTGGTATTACGGCAATTTCGCTATTAATTTAGAGAAGTTTGATTGAGTACTTTAAAAGTCATTCATTCAGACGTTAATTCAGACGTCAATTCTCAACCGTTTTCCATGTAATTTTGCACTCACCATCGCCTGGTATTACGGCAACTTCGCTATTAATTTGGCGAAGTTTGATTTAGTACTTTAAAAGTTATTCATTTAGACGTCAATTTAGACGTCAATTCTCAACCGTTTTCCATGTAATTTTGCAGGCATCATCGACTAGTATTACGGCAAGTTCCCTGTAAGTTTGACAAAGTTTGATTAAGTACTTTGAAAGTTAATAATGAGATTCGTGTGAAATTTGATTGAGTATTTTTAAAAGTTAATCATTTAGACGGCAATTCAGACGTCAATTCTCAACCGTTTATCATGTGATTTTGCAATCACCATCGCCTGGCATTACGGCAAGTTCTCTGTGAATTTGACGAAGTTTGATTAAGTAATTTGAAAGTTAATAATGAGATTAGTGTGAAATTTGATTGATTATTTCAAAAGGTTTTCATTTAGAGGTCAATTCAGACGTCAATTCTCAACCGTTTACCAAGTAATTTTACAGGCACCATTAGCTGGCATTAAGGCAACTTCCCTGTAAATTTGGCAAAGTTTGATCAAATACTTCAAAAGTTTATAATGAGATTAGTGTGAAATTTGACTGAGTATTTTTTATAGTTATTTTTTTAGACGTCAATTCAGACGTCAATTCTCAACCGTTTAATATGTAATTTTGCAGGCACCATCGTCTGGTATTACGGCAACTTCGCTATTAATTTGACGAAAATTGATTGAGTACTTTAAAAGTTATTCATTTAGACGTCAATTCAGACGTCAATTCTCAACCGTTTTACATGTCATTTTGCAGGCACCATCGCCTGGTATTATGGCAATTTCGCTATTAATTTAGCAAAGTTTGATTGAGTACTTTAAAAGTCATTCATTTAGACGTCAATTCAGACGTCAATTCTCAACCGTTTTCCATGTAATTTTGCACTCACCATCGCCTGGTATTACGGCAACTTCGCTATTAATTTGGCGAAGTTTGATTTAGAACTTTAAAAGTCATTCATTTAGACGTCAATTCAGACGTCAATTCTCAACCGTTTTCCATGTAATTTTGCACTCACCATCTCCTGGTATTACGGCAACTTCACTATCAATTTGGCAAAGTTTGATTGAGTACTTTAAAAGTTATTCATTTAGACGTCAATTCTCAACCGTTTTCCATGTGAATTTGCAGGCACCATCGACTGGTATTACGGCAAGCTCCCTGTAAGTTTGACAAAGTTTGATTAAGTACTTTGAAAGTTATTACTGAGATCAGTGTGAAATTTGATTGAGTATTTTTAAAAGTTATTCATTTAGACGTCAATTCAGACGTCAATTCTCAACTGCTTACCATGTAAATTTGCAGGCACCATCGCCTGGTATTACGGCAACTCCGCTAATAATTAGGCGAAGTTTGATTGAGTACTTTAAAATTTATTCATTTAGACGTCATTTTAGACGTCAATTCTCAACCGTTTTCCATGTAATTTTGCAGGCACCGTCGCCTGGTATTACGGCAATTTCGCTATTAATTTAGAGAAGTTTGATTGAGTACTTTAAAAGTCATTCATTCAGACGTTAATTCAGACGTCAATTCTCAACCGTTTTCCATGTAATTTTGCACTCACCATCGCCTGGTATTACGGCAACTTCGCTATTAATTTGGCGAAGTTTGATTTAGTACTTTAAAAGTTATTCATTTAGACGTCAATTTAGACGTCAATTCTCAACCGTTTTCCATGTAATTTTGCAGGCATCATCGACTAGTATTACGGCAAGTTCCCTGTAAGTTTGACAAAGTTTGATTAAGTACTTTGAAAGTTAATAATGAGATTCGTGTGAAATTTGATTGAGTATTTTTAAAAGTTAATCATTTAGACGGCAATTCAGACGTCAATTCTCAACCGTTTATCATGTGATTTTGCAATCACCATCGCCTGGCATTACGGCAAGTTCTCTGTGAATTTGACGAAGTTTGATTAAGTAATTTGAAAGTTAATAATGAGATTAGTGTGAAATTTGATTGATTATTTCAAAAGGTTTTCATTTAGAGGTCAATTCAGACGTCAATTCTCAACCGTTTACCAAGTAATTTTACAGGCACCATTAGCTGGCATTAAGGCAACTTCCCTGTAAATTTGGCAAAGTTTGATCAAATACTTCAAAAGTTTATAATGAGATTAGTGTGAAATTTGACTGAGTATTTTTTATAGTTATTTTTTTAGACGTCAATTCAGACGTCAATTCTCAACCGTTTAATATGTAATTTTGCAGGCACCATCGTCTGGTATTACGGCAACTTCGCTATTAATTTGACGAAAATTGATTGAGTACTTTAAAAGTTATTCATTTAGACGTCAATTCAGACGTCAATTCTCAACCGTTTTACATGTCATTTTGCAGGCACCATCGCCTGGTATTATGGCAATTTCGCTATTAATTTAGCAAAGTTTGATTGAGTACTTTAAAAGTCATTCATTTAGACGTCAATTCAGACGTCAATTCTCAACCGTTTTCCATGTAATTTTGCACTCACCATCGCCTGGTATTACGGCAACTTCGCTATTAATTTGGCGAAGTTTGATTTAGAACTTTAAAAGTCATTCATTTAGACGTCAATTCAGACGTCAATTCTCAACCGTTTTCCATGTAATTTTGCACTCACCATCTCCTGGTATTACGGCAACTTCACTATCAATTTGGCAAAGTTTGATTGAGTACTTTAAAAGTTATTCATTTAGACGTCAATTCTCAACCGTTTTCCATGTGAATTTGCAGGCACCATCGACTGGTATTACGGCAAGCTTCCTGTAAGTTTGACAAAGTTTGATTAAGTACTTTGAAAGTTATTACTGAGATCAGTGTGAAATTTGATTGAGTATTTTTAAAAGTTATTCATTTAGACGTCAATTCAGACGTAAATTCTCAACTGTTTACCATGTAAATTTGCAGGCACCATCGCCTGGTATTACGGCAACTCCGCTATTAATTAGGCGAAGTTTGATTTAGTACTTTAGAAGTTATTCATTTAGACGTCAACTTAGACGTCAATTCTCAACCGTTTTCCATGTAATTTTGCAGGCACCGTCGCCTGGTATTATGGCAATTTCGCTATTAATTTAGCGAAGTTTGATTGAGTACTTTAAAAGTCATTCACTTAGACGTCAATTCAGACGTCAATTCTCAACCGTTTTCCATGTAATTTTGCACTCACCATCGCCTGGTATTACGGCAACTTCGCTATTAATTTGGCGAAGTTTGATTTAGTACTTTAAAAGTCATTCATTTAGACGTCAATTCAGACGTCAATTCTCAACCGTTTTCCATGTAATTTTGCACGCACCATCGCCTGGTATTACGTCAACTTCGCTATCAATTTGGCAAAGTTTGATTGAGTACTTTAAAAGTTATTCATTTAGACGTCAATTCTCAACCGTTTTCCATGTGAATTTGCAGGCACTATCGACTGGTATTACGGCAAGCTCCCTGTAAGTTTGACAAAGTTTGATTAAGTACTTTGAAATTTATTACTGAGATTAGTGTGAAATTTGATTGAGTATTTTTAAAAGTTATTCATTTAGACGTCAATTCAGACGTCAATTCTCAACTGCTTACCATGTAAATTTGCAGGCACCATCGCCTGGTATTACGGCAACTCCGCTAATAATTAGGCGAAGTTTGATTGAGTACTTTAAAAGTTATTCATTTAGACGTCATTTTAGACGTCAATTCTCAACCGTTTTCCATGTAATTTTGCAGGCACCGTCGCCTGGTATTACGGCAATTTCGCTATTAATTTAGCGAAGTTTGATTGAGTACTTTAAAAGTCATTCATTTAGACGTTAATTCAGACGTCAATTCTCAACCATTTTCCATGTAATTTTGCAGGCATCATCGACTAGTATTACGGCAAGTTCCCTGTAAGTTTGACAAAGTTTGATTAAGTACTTTGAAAGTTAATAATGGGATTCGTGTGAAATTTGATTGAGTATTTTTAAAAGTTAATCATTTAGACGGCAATTCAGACGTCAATTCTCAACCGTTTATCATGTGATTTTGCAATCACCATCGCCTGGCATTACGGCAAGTTCTCTGTGAATTTGACGAAGTTTGATTAAGTAATTTGAAAGTTAATAATGAGATTAGTGTGAAATTTGATTGATTATTTCAAAAGGTTTTCATTTAGAGGTCAATTCAGACGTCAATTCTCAACCGTTTACCAAGTAATTTTACAGGCACCATTAGCTGGCATTAAGGCAACTTCCCTGTAAATTTGGCAAAGTTTGATCAAATACTTCAAAAGTTTATAATGAGATTAGTGTGAAATTTGACTGAGTATTTTTTATAGTTATTTTTTTAGACGTCAATTCAGACGTCAATTCTCAACCGTTTAATATGTAATTTTGCAGGCACCATCGTCTGGTATTACGGCAACTTCGCTATTAATTTGACGAAAATTGATTGAGTACTTTAAAAGTTATTCATTTAGACGTCAATTCAGACGTCAATTCTCAACCGTTTTACATGTCATTTTGCAGGCACCATCGCCTGGTATTATGGCAATTTCGCTATTAATTTAGCAAAGTTTGATTGAGTACTTTAAAAGTCATTCATTTAGACGTCAACTCAGACGTCAATTCTCAACCGTTTTCCATGTAATTTTGCACTCACCATCTCCTGGTATTTACCATGTAATTTTGCAGGTTCCATCGGCTGGCATTACGGCAAGTTCTCTGTGAATTTCACGAAGTTTGATTAAGTACTTTGAAAGTTAATCATGAGCTTAGTGTGAAATTTGATTGAGTATTTTTAAAGTTATTCATTTAGACGGCAATTCAGACGTCAATTCTCAACCGTTTATCATGTAATTTTGCAGGCACCATCGACTGGTATTACGGCAAATTCCCTGTAAGTTTGACAAAGTTTGCTTAAATACTTCAAAAGTTATTAATGAGAATAGTGTGAAATTCGATTCAGTATTTTTAAAAGTTATTCATTTAGACGTCATTTCAGACGTCAATCCTCTACAGTTTACCATGTAATTTTGCAGGCCCCATCGGCTGGTATTAAGGCAGCTTCCCTGTAAATTTGGGAAAGTTTGATTAAATACTTCAAAAGTTATTAATGAGCTTAGTGTAAAATTTGATTGAGTATTTCTAAAAGTTATTTATTTAGACGTCAACTCCGACGTCAATTCTCAACCGTTTACCATGTAATTTTGCAGGCACCATCGACTGGTATTACGGCAAATTCCCTGTAAGTTTGACAAAGTTTGCTTATATACTTCAAAAGTTATTAATGAGAATAGTGTGAAATTTAATTCAGTATTTTTAAAAGTTATTCATTTAGACGTCATTTCAGACGTCAATCCTCAACAGTTTACCATGTAATTTTGCAGGCCTCAACGGCTGGTATTAAGGCAGCTTCCCTGTAAATTTGGGAAAGTTTGATCAAATACTTCAAAAGTTTATAATGAGATTAGTGTGAAATTTGATTGAGTATTTTTAATAGTTATTTATTTAGACGTCAATTCAGACGTCAATTCTCAACCGTTTACCATGTAATTTTGCAGGCACCATCGCCTGGTATTACGGCAACTTCGCTATTAATTTGGCAAAAATTGATTGAGTACTTTAAAAGTTATTCATTTAGACGTCAATTCAGACGTCAATTCTCAACCGTTTTACATGTAATTTTGCAGGCACCATCGCCTGGTATTATGGCAATTTCGCTATTAATTTAGCGAAGTTTGATTGAGTACTTTAAAAGTCATTCATTTAGACGTCAATTCAGACGTCAATTCTCAACCGTTTTCCATGTAATTTTGCACTCACCATCGCCTGGTATTACGTCAACTTCGCTATCAATTTGGCGAAGTTTAAGTTTGATTGAGTACTTTAAAAGTTATTCATTTAGACGTCAATTCTCAACCGTTTTCCATGTGATTTTGCAGGCACCATCGACTGGTATTACGGCAAGTTCCCTGTAAGTTTGACAAAAGTTTGATTAAGTACTTTGAAATTATTACTGAGATTAGTGTGAAATTTGATTGAGTATTTTTAAAAATTATTCATTTAGACGTCAATTCAGACGTAAATTCTCAACTGTTTACCATGTAAATTTGCAGGCACCATCGCCTGGTATTACGGCAACTCCGCTATTAATTAGGCGAAGTTTGATTGAGTACTTTTAAAAAGTTATTCACTTAGACGTCAATTTAGACGTCAATTCTCAACCGTTTTCCATGTAATTTTGCAGGCACAGTCGCCTGTTATTACGGCAATTTCGCTATTAATTTAGCGAAGTTTGATTGAGTACTTTAAAAGTCATTCATTTAGACGTCAATTCAGACGTCAATTCTCAACCGTTTTCATGTAATTTTGCACTCACCATTGCCTGGTATTACGGCAACTTCGCTATTAATTTGGCGAAGTTTAATTTAGTACTTTAAAAGTCATTCATTTCGACGTCAATTCAGACGTCAATTCTCAACCGTTTTTCCATGTAATTTTGCACGCACCATCGTCTGGTATTACGTCAACTTCGCTATCAATTTGGCGAAGTTTGATTGAGTACTTTAAAAGTTATTCATTTAGACGTCAATTCTCAACCGTTTTCCATGTGATTTTGCAGGAACCATCGACTGGTATTACGGCAAGTTCCCTGTAAGTTGGACAAAGTTTGATTAAGTACTCTAAAAGTTATTAATGAGAATAGTGTGAAATTTGATAGAGTATTTTTAAAAGTTATTCATTTAGACGGCAATTCAGACGTCAATTCTCAACCGTTTATCATGTGATTTTGCAAGCACCATCGGCCTGGCATTACGGCAAGTTCTCTGTGGATTTTCACGAAGTTTGATTGGGTACTTTAAAAGTTAATAATGAGATTAGTGTGAAATTTGATTGATTATTTCAAAAGTTATTTATTTAGACGTCAATTCAGACGTCAATTCTCAACCGTTTACCATATGGTTTTTGCAGGCACCATCGGCTGGTATTAAGGCAGTTTCCTTGTAAATTTGGCGGAGCTTGCTTAAATACTTCAAAAGTTAATAATGAGATTAGTGTGGAATTTGATTGATTATTTCAAAAGTTATTCATTTAGACGTCAATTCAGATGTCAATTCTTAACCGTTTACCATGTAATTTTGCAGGTTCCATCGGCTGGCATCACGGGAAGTTCTCTGTGAATTTGACGAAGTTTGATTAAGTACTTTGAAAGTTAATAATGAGCTTAGTGTGAAATTTCATTGAGTATTTTTAAAAGTTATTCATTTAGACGGCAATTCAGACGTCAATTCTCAACTGTTTATCATGTAATTTAGCAGGCACCATCGACTAGTATTACGGCAAATTCCCAGTAAGTTTGACAAAGTTTGCATAAATATTTCAAAAGTTATTAATGAGAATAGTGTGAAATTTGATTCAGTATTTTTAAAACTTATTCATTTAGACGTCATCTCAGACGTCAATCCTCCACAGTTTACCATGTAATTTTGCAAGCCCCATCGGCTGGTATTATGGCAGCTTCCCTGTAAATTTGGGAAAGTTTGATTAAATACTTCAAAAGTTATTAATGAGCTTAGTGTAAAATTTGATTGAGTATTTCTAAAAGTTATTTATTTAGACGTCAATTCAGACGTCAATTCTCAACCGTTTACCATGCAATTTTGCAGGCACCATCGACTGGTATTACGGCAAATTCCCTGTAAGTTTGACAAAGTGTGCATAAATACTTCGAAAGTTATTAATGAGATTAGTGTGAAATTTGATTCAATATTTTTAAAAGTTATTTATTTAGACGTCAATTCAGACGTCAATTCTCAACCGTTTTACATGTAGTTTTGTAGGCACCATCGCCCGGTATTACGGCAACTTCGCTATTAATTTGGCGAAGTTTGAATGACCACTTTAAAAGTTATTCATTTAGACGTCAATTCAGACGTCAATTATCAACCGTTTTCCATGTGATTCTGCAGGCACCATCGACTGGTATTACGACAAGTTCCCTGTAAGTTTGACAAAGTTTGATTAAATACTTCAAAAGTTATTAACCCTTTCACTTCCAGGCCGGGGTGCATACCAGGATCCAGATATACTGGTGTAGGAGTTCTATTTTTCGCCATTTGAAGCTGGAATTGCTAACGCAATTTCCAGCTTCAAATGACGAAAAATACATAAATGTAGTATATATTTGACGAAAATTTGTGTCATTTTATGGCTACGTTCATTGACGAATGACGACGGAAATTTCCGTCATGTATGGTAGTGAAAAGGTTAATGAGCTTAGTGTTAAATTCGATTGAGTATTTTTAAAAGTTATTCATTTAGACGGCAATTCAGACGTCAATTCTCAACCGTTTATCATGTAATTTTGCAGGCACCATCGACTGGTATTACGGCAAATTCCCTGTAAGTTTGACAACGTTTGCTTAAATACTTCAAAAGTTATTAATGAGATTAGTGTGAAATTTGATTGAGTATTTTTAAAAGTTATTCATTTAGACGGCAATTAAGACGTCAATTCTCAACCGTTTATCATGTGATTTTGCAAGCACCATCGGCTGGCATTACGGCAGGTTCTCTGTGAATTTGACGAAGTTTGATTAAGTACTTTGAAAGTTAATAATGAGATTAGTGTGAAATTTGATTGATTATTTCAAAAGTTATTCATTTAGACGTCAATTCAGGCGTCAATTCTCAACTGTTTACCATGTAATTTTGCAGGCCCCATCGGCTGGTCTTACGGCAGCTTCACTGTATATTTGGCAAAGTTTGATTAAATACTTCAAAAGTTATTAATGAGCTTAGTGTAAAATTTGATTGAGTATTTCTAAAAATAGTTTATTTAGACGTCAATTCAGACGTCAATTCTCAACCGTTTATCATGTAATTTTGCAGGCACCATCACCTGGTATTACGGCAACTTTGCTATTAATTTGGCGAAGTTTGATTGAGTACTTTAAAAATTATACATTTAGATGGCAATTCAGACGTCAATGCTCAACCGTTTGCCATGTAATTTTGCAGGCACCATCGACTGGTATTACGGCAAGTTCCCTGTAAGTTTGACAAAATTTTATTAAATACTTCAAAAGTTATTAATGAGCTTAGTGTATAATTTGATTGAGTATTTTTAAAAGTTATTCATTTAGACGGCAATTCAGACGTCAATTCTCAACCGTTTATCATGTAATTTTGCAGGCACCATCGACTGGTATTACGGCAAATTCCCTGTAAGTTTGACAAAGTTTGCTTAAATATTTCAAAAGTTATTAATGAGATTAGTGTGAAATTTGATTCAGTATTTTTAAAAGTTATTCATTTAGACGTCAATTCAGACGTCAAGCCTCTACAGTTTACCATGTAATTTTGCAGGCCCCATCGGCTGGTATTAAGGCAGCTTCCCTGTAAATTTGGCAAAGTTTGATTAAATACTGCAAAAGTTATTAATGAGCTTAGTGTGAAATTTGATTGAGTATTTCTGAAAGTTATTTATTTAGACGTCAATTCAGACGTCTATTCTCAACTGTTTACCATGTAATTTTGCAGGCACCATCGTCTGGTATTACGGCAACTTCGCTATTAATTTGGCGAAGTTTGAATGAGTACTTTAAAAGTTATTCATTGAGACGTCAATTCAGATGACAATTCTCAACCGTTCACCATGTTATTTTGCAGGCATCATCGCCTGGTATCACGCCAACTTTGCTATTAATTTGGCGAAGTTTGAATGACTACTTTAAAAGTTATTCATTTAGACGTCAATTCAGACGTCAATTCTCAACCGTTTTCCATGTAATTCTGCAGGCACAATCGACTGGTATTACGGCGAGTTTCCTGTAAGTTTGACAAAGTTTGATTAAGTACTTTGAAAGTTATTAATGAGATTAGTGTGAAATTTGATTGAGTATTTTTAAAAGTTATTCATTTAGACGGCAATTCAGACGTCAATTCTCAACCGTTTACCATGTAATTTTGCAGGTATCATCGTCTGGTATTACGGCAACTTCGCTTTTAATTTGGTGAAGTTTGAATGAATACTTTAAAAGTTATTCATTTATACGTCAATCTAGACGTCAATTCTCAACCGTTTTCCATGTAATTTTGCAGGCACCATCGACTGGTATTACGGCAAGTTTCCTGTAAGTTTGACAAAGTTTGATTAAGTACTTTGAAAGTTATTAATGAGCTTAGTGTAAAATTTGATTGAGTATTTTTAAAAGTTATTCATTTAGACGGCAATTCAGACGTCAATTCTCAACCGTTTATCATGTAATTTTGCAGGCACCATCGACTGGTATTACGGCAAATTCCCTGTAAGTTTGACAAAGTTTGCTTAAATATTTCAAAAGTTATTAATGAGATTAGTGTGAAATTTGATTCAGTATTTTTAAAAGTTATTCATTTAGACGTCAATTCAGACGTCAATCCTCTACAGTTTACCATGTAATTTTGCAGGCCCCATCGGCAGGTATTAAGGCAGCTTCTCTGTAAATTTGGCAAAGTTTGATTAAATACTTCAAAAGTTATTAATGAGCTTAGTGTAAAATTTGATTGAGTATTTCTAAAAGTTATTTATTTAGACGTCAATTCAGATGTCAATTCTCAACCGTTTATCATGTGATTTTGCAAGCACCATCGGCAGGTATTAAGGCAACTTCCCTGTCAATTTGGCAAAGTTTGATTAAGTACTGCAAAAGTTATTAATGAGCTTAGTGTAAAATTTGATTGAGTATTTCTAAAAGTTATTCATTTAGACGGCAATTCAGACGACAATTCTCAACCGTTTATCATGTGATTCTGCAACCACCATCGGCTGGCATTATGGCAAGTTCTCCGTGAATTTGACGAAGTTTGATTAAGTACTTTGAAAGTTTATAATGAGATTAGTGTGAAATTTGATTGATTATTTCAAAAGTTATTCATTTAGACGTCAATTCAAACGTCAATTCTCAACCGTTTACCAAGTAATTTTGCAGGCACCATCGCCTGGTATTACGGCAATTTCGCTATTAATTTAGCGAAGTTTGATTGAGTACTTTAAAAGTTATTCATTTAGACGTCAATTCAGACGTCAATTCTCAACCGTTTTCCATGTAATTGTGCAGGCCCCATCGGCTGGTATTAAGGCAGCTTCCCTGTAAATTTGGCAAAGTTTGATTAAATACTTCAAAAGTTATTAATGAGCTTAGTGTAAAATTTGATTGAGTATTTCTAAAAGTTATTCATTTCTTTGAAAGTTATTAATGATATTAGTGTGAAATGTGATTGATTATTTTAAAAGTTATTCATTTAGACGTCAATTCAGACGTCAATTCTGAACCGTTTACCATGTAATTTTGCAGGCACCATCGGCTGATATTAAGGCAGCTTTCCTGTAAATTTGGCAAAGTTTGATTAAATACTTCAAAAGTTATTAATGAGATTAGTGTGAAATTTGATTGAGTATTTTTAAAAGTTATTCATTTAGACGTCAATTCAGACGTCAATTCTTAACCGTTTACCATGTAATTTTGCAGGAACCTTCGACTGGTATTACGGCAAGTTCCCTGTAAGTTTGACAAAGTTTGATTAAGTACTTCAAAAGTTATTAATGAGATTAGTGTGAAATTTGATACAGTATTTTTAAAAGTTATTCATTTAGACGTCGATTCAGACGTCAATTCTAAACCGTTTACCATATGTTTTTACAGGCACCATCAGCTGGCCTTACGGCGAGTTCTCTGTAAATTTGACAAAGTTTGATCAAGTACTTTAAAAGTTATTGATAATATTAGTGTGCAATTTGATTGATTATTTTAAAAGTTATTCATTTAGACGTCCATTCAGACGTCGATCCTCAACAGTTTACCATGTAATTTTGCAGGCCCCATCGGCTGGTATTAAGGCAGCTTCCCTGAGAATTTGGCAAAGTTTGATTAAATACTTCTAAAGTTATTAATGAGCTTAGTGTAAAATTTGATTGAGTATTTTTAAAAGTTATTCATTTAGACGTCAATTCAGACGTCAATTCTGAACCGTTTACCATGTAATTTTGCAGGCCCCATCGGCTGGTATTAAGGCAGCTTCCCTGTAAACTTGGCAAAGTTTGATTAAATACTTCTAAAGTTATGAATGAGCATAGTGTAAAATTTAATTGAGTATTTTTAAAAGTTATTCATTTAGACGTCAATTCATACGTCAATTCTCAACCGTTTACCATGTAATTTTGCAGGCACCATCGTCTGGTATTACGGCAACTACGCCAATAATTTGGCGAAGTTTGAATGAGTACTTTCAAAGTTATTCATTTAGACGTCAATTCAGACGTCAATTCCCAACCGTTTACCATGTAATTTTGCAGGCACCATCGGCAGGTATTAAGGCAACTTCCCTGTCAATTTGGCGAAGTTTGATTAAGTTCTGCAAAAGTTATTAATGAGCTTAGTGTAAAATTTGATTGAGTATTTCTAAAATGTATTCATTTCTTTGAAAGTTATTAATGATATTAGTGTGAAATGTGATTGATTATTTTAAAAGTTATTCATTTAGACGTCAATTTAGACGTCAATTCTCAACCGTTTACCATGTAATTTTGCAGGCACCATCGCCTGGTATTACGGCAATTTCGCTATTAATTTAGCGAAGTTTGATTGAGTACTTTAAAAGTTATTCATTTAGACGTCAATTCAGACGTCAATTCTCAACCGTTTTCCCATGTAATTTTGCAGGCCCCATCGGCTGGTATTAAGGCAACTTCCCTGTAAATTTGGCAAAGTTTGATTAAATACTTCAAAAGTTATTAATGAGCTTTGTGTAAAATTTGATTGAGTATTTCTAAAAGTTATATATTTAGACGTCAATTCAGACGTCAATTATCAACCGTTTACCATGTAATTTTGCAGGAACCATCGACTGGTATTACGGCAAGTTCCCTGTAAGTTTGACAAAGTTTGATTAAGTACTTCAAAAGTTATTAATGAGATTAGTGTGAAATTTGATACAGTATTTTTAAAAGTTATTCATTTAGACGTCGATTCAGACGTCAATTCTAAACCGTTTACCATATGTTTTTACAGGCACCATCAGCTGGCCTTACGGCGAGTTCTCTGTAAATTTGACAAAGTTTGATCAAGTACTTTAAAAGTTATTGATAATATTAGTGTGCAATTTGATTGATTATTTTAAAAGTTATTCATTTAGACGTCCATTCAGACGTCGATCCTCAACAGTTTACCATGTAATTTTGCAGGCCCCATCGGCTGGTATTAAGGCAGCTTCCCTGAGAATTTGGCAAAGTTTGATTAAATACTTCTAAAGTTATTAATGAGCTTAGTGTAAAATTTGATTGAGTATTTTTAAAAGTTATTCATTTAGACGTCAATTCAGACGTCAATTCTGAACCGTTTACCATGTAATTTTGCAGGCCCCATCGGCTGGTATTAAGGCAGCTTCCCTGTAAATTTGGCAAAGTTTGATTAAATACTTCAAAAGTTATGAATGAGCATAGTGTAAAATTTAATTGAGTATTTTTAAAAGTTATTCATTTAGACGTCAATTCATACGTCAATTCTCAACCGTTTACCATGTAATTTTGCAGGCACCATCGTCTGGTATTACGGCAACTACGCCAATAATTTGGCGAAGTTTAATTGAGTACTTTCAAAGTTATTTATTTAGACGTCAATTCAGACGTCAATTCTCAACCGTTTACCATGTAATTTTGCAGGCACCATCGGCAGGTATTAAGGCAACTTCCCTGTCAATTTGGCGAAGTTTGATTAAGTTCTGCAAAAGTTATTAATGAGCTTAGTGTAAAATTTGATTGAGTATTTCTAAAATGTATTCATTTCTTTGAAAGTTATTAATGATATTAGTGTGAAATGTGATTGATTATTTTAAAAGTTATTCATTTAGACGTCAATTTAGACGTCAATTCTCAACCGTTTACCATGTAATTTTGCAGGCACCATCGCCTGGTATTACGGCAATTTCGCTATTAATTTAGCGAAGTTTGATTGAGTACTTTAGAAGTTATTCATTTAGACGTCAATTCAGACGTCAATTCTCAACCGTTTTCCCATGTAATTTTGCAGGCCCCATCGGCTGGTATTAAGGCAACTTCCCTGTAAATTTGGCAAAGTTTGATTAAATACTTCAAAAGTTATTAATGAGCTTAGTGTAAAATTTGATTGAGTATTTCTAAAAGTTATATATTTAGACGTCAATTCAGACGTCAATTCTCAACCGTTTACCATGTCACTTTGCAGGCACCATCGTCTGGTATTACGGCAACTTCGCTATTAATTTGGCGAAGTTTAAATAAGTACTTTAAAAGTTATTCATTTAGACGTCAATTCAGACGTCAATTCTCAACCGTTTTCCATGTAATTTTGCAGGCACCATCGCCTGGTATTACGGCAACTTCGCTATTAATTTGGCGAAGTTTGATTGAGTACTTTAAAAGTTATTCATTTAGACGTCAATTCAAACGTCTATTCTCAACCGTTTTCCATGTAATTTTGCAGGCACCATCGGCTGGTATTGAGGCAACTTCCCTGTAAATTTGGCGAAGTTTGCTTAAATACTTCAAAAGTTATTAATGAGATTAGTGTGAAATTTGATTGAGTATTTCAAAAGTTATTCATTTAGACGACAATTCAGACGTCAATTCTCAACCGTTTCCCGTGTAATTTTGCAGGCACCATCGACTGGTATTACGGCAAGTTCCCTGTAAGTTTGACAAAGTTTAATTAAGTACTTCAAAAGTTATTAATGAGATTAGTGTGAAATTTGATTCAGTATTTTTAAAAGTTATTCATTTAGACGTCAATTCAGACGTCAATTCTAAACCGTTTACCATGTGTTTTTACAGGCACCATCAGCTGGCCTTACGGCGAGTTCTCTGTAAATTTGACAAAGTTTGATCAAGTACTTTAAAAGTTATTGATAATATTAGTGTGCAATTTGATTGATTATTTTAAAAGTTATTCATTTAGACGTCCATTCAGACGTCGATCCTCAACGGTTTACCATGTAATTTTGCAGGCCCCATCGGCTGGTATTAAGGCAGCTTCCCTGAGAATTTGGCAAAGTTTGATTAAATACTTCTAAAGTTATTAATGAGCTTAGTGTAAAATTTGATTGAGTATTTTTAAAAGTTATTCATTTAGACGTCAATTCAGACGTCAATTCTGAACCGTTTACCATGTAATTTTGCAGGCCCCATCGGCTGGTATTAAGGCAGCTTCCCTGTAAATTTGGCAAAGTTTGATTAAATACTTCAAAAGTTATGAATGAGCATAGTGTAAAATTTAATTGAGTATTTTTAAAAGTTATTCATTTAGACGTCAATTCATACGTCAATTCTCAACCGTTTACCATGTAATTTTGCAGACACCATCGTCTGGTATTACGGCAACTACGCCAATAATTTGGCGAAGTTTGAATGAGTACTTTCAAAGTTATTCATTTAGACGTCAATTCAGACGTCAATTCTCAACCGTTTACCATGTAATTTTGCAGGCACCATCGGCAGGTATTAAGGCAACTTCCCTGTCAATTTGGCGAAGTTTGATTAAGTTCTGCAAAAGTTATTAATGAGCTTAGTGTAAAATTTGATTGAGTATTTCTAAAATGTATTCATTTCTTTGAAAGTTATTAATGATATTAGTGTGAAATGTGATTGATTATTTTAAAAGTTATTCATTTAGACGTCAACTTAGACGTCAATTCTCAACCGTTTACCATGTAATTTTGCAGGCACCATCGCCTGGTATTACGGCAATTTCGCTATTAATTTAGCGAAGTTTGATTGAGTACTTTAAAAGTTATTCATTTAGACGTCAATTCAGACGTCAATTCTCAACCGTTTTCCCATGTAATTTTGCAGGCCCCATCGGCTGGTATTAAGGCAACTTCCCTGTAAATTTGTCGAAGTTTGCTTAAATACTTCAAAAGTTATTAATGAGATTAGTGTGAAATTTGATTGAGTATTTCAAAAGTTATTCATTTAGACGACAATTCAGACGTCAATTCTCAACCGTTTCCCGTGTAATTTTGCAGGCACCATCGACTGGTATTACGGCAAGTTCCCTGTAAGTTTGACAAAGTTTAATTAAGTACTTCAAAAGTTATTAATGAGATTAGTGTGAAATTTGATTCAGTATTTTTAAAAGTTATTCATTTAGACGTCAATTCAGACGTCAATTCTAAACCGTTTACCATGTGTTTTTACAGACACCATCAGCTGGCCTTACGGCGAGTTCTCTGTAAATTTGACAAAGTTTGATCAAGTACTTTAAAAGTTATTGATAATATTAGTGTGCAATTTGATTGATTATTTTAAAAGTTATTCATTTAGACGTCCATTCAGACGTCGATCCTCAACAGTTTACCATGTAATTTTGCAGGCCCCATCGGCTGGTATTAAGGCAGCTTCCCTGAGAATTTGGCAAAGTTTGATTAAATACTTCTAAAGTTATTAATGAGCTTAGTGTAAAATTTGATTGAGTATTTTTAAAAGTTATTCATTTAGACGTCAATTCAGACGTCAATTCTGAACCGTTTACCATGTAATTTTGCAGGCCCCATCGGCTGGTATTAAGGCAGCTTCCCTGTAAATTTGGCAAAGTTTGATTAAATACTTCAAAAGTTATGAATGAGTATAGTGTAAAATTTAATTGAGTATTTTTAAAAGTTATTCATTTAGACGTCAATTCATACGTCAATTCTCAACCGTTTACCATGTAATTTTGCAGACACCATCGTCTGGTATTACGGCAACTACGCCAATAATTTGGCGAAGTTTGAATGAGTACTTTCAAAGTTATTCATTTAGACGTCAATTCAGACGTCAATTCTCAACCGTTTACCATGTAATTTTGCAGGCACCATCGGCAGGTATTAAGGCAACTTCCCTGTCAATTTGGCGAAGTTTGATTAAGTTCTGCAAAAGTTATTAATGAGCTTAGTGTAAAATTTGATTGAGTATTTCTAAAATGTATTCATTTCTTTGAAAGTTATTAATGATATTAGTGTGAAATGTGATTGATTATTTTAAAAGTTATTCATTTAGACGTCAATTTAGACGTCAATTCTCAACCGTTTACCATGTAATTTTGCAGGCACCATCGCCTGGTATTACGGCAATTTCGCTATTAATTTAGCGAAGTTTGATTGAGTACTTTAAAAGTTATTCATTTAGACGTCAATTCAGACGTCAATTCTCAACCGTTTTCCCATGTAATTTTGCAGGCCCCATCGGCTGGTATTAAGGCAACTTCCCTGTAAATTTGGCAAAGTTTGATTAAATACTTCAAAAGTTATTAATGAGCTTAGTGTAAAATTTGATTGAGTATTTCTAAAAGTTATATATTTAGACGTCAATTCAGACGTCAATTCTCAACCGTTTACCATGTAACTTTGCAGGCACCATCGTCTGGTATTACGGCAACATCGCTATTAATTTGGCGAAGTTTAAATAAGTACTTTAAAAGTTATTCATTTAGACGTCAATTCAGACGTCAATTCTCAACCGTTTTCCATGTAATTTTGCAGGCACCATCGCCTGGTATTACGGCAACTTCGCTATTAATTTGGCGAAGTTTGATTGAGTACTTTAAAAGTTATTCATTTAGACGTCAATTCAAACGTCTATTCTCAACCGTTTTCCATGTAATTTTGCAGGCACCATCGGCTGGTATTGAGGCAACTTCCCTGTAAATTTGGCGAAGTTTGCTCAAATACTTCAAAAGTTATTAATGAGATTAGTGTGAAATTTGATTGAGTATTTCAAAAGTTATTCATTTAGACGACAATTCAGACGTCAATTCTCAACCGTTTCCCGTGTAATTTTGCAGGCACCATCGACTGGTATTACGGCAAGTTCCCTGTAAATTTGGCAAAGTTTGATTAAATACTTCAAAAGTTATTAATGAGATTAGTGTGAAATTTGATTGAGTATTTTTAAAAGTTATTCATTTAGACGTCAATTCAGACGTCAATCCTCAACCGTTTACCATGTAATTTTGCAGGCCCCATCGGCTGGTATTAAGGCATCTTCCCTGTGAATTTGGCAAAGTTTGAATGAGTACTTTAAAAGTTATTCATTTAGACGTCAATTCAGACGTCAATTCTCAACCGTTTACCATGTAATTTTGCAGGCCCCATCGGCTGGTATTAAGGCATCTTCCCTGTGAATTTGGCAAAGTTTGAATGAGTACTTTAAAAGTTATTCATTTAGACGTCAATTCAGACGTCAATTCTTAACCGTTTACCATGTAATTTTGCAAGCCCCATCGTCTGGTATTACGGCAACTTCGCTATTAATTTGGCGAAGTTTGAATGTGTACTTTAAAAGTTAATCATTTAGACGTCAAATCAGACGTCAATTCTCAACCTTTTCCCATGTAATTTTGCAGGCACCATCGACTGGTATTACGGCAAGTTCCCTGCAAGTTTGACAAAGTGTGATTAAGTACTTTGAAAGTTATTAATGATATTAGTGTAAAATTTGATTGATTATTTTAAAAGTTATTCATTTAGACGTCAATTTAGACGTTAATTCTCAACCGTTTACCATGTAATTTTACAGGCCCCATCGGCTGGTATTAAGGCAGCTTCCCTGTAAACTTGGCAAAGTTTGATTAAATACTTCAAAAGTTATTAATGAGCTTAGTGTAAAATTTGATTGAGTATTTCTTAAAGTTATTCATTTAGACGTCAATTCAGACGTCAATTCTAAACCGTTTTCCATGTAATTTCGCAGGCACCATCGCCTGGTATTAGGCAGCTTCCCTGTAAATTTGGCGAAGTTTGCTTAAATACTTCAAAAGTTAATAATGAGATTAGTGTGAAATTTGATTGAGTATTTCAAAAGTTATTAATTTAGACGTCAATTCAGACGTCAATTCTCAACCGTTTTCCATGTAATTTTGCAGGCACCATCGACTGGTATTACGGCAAGTTCCCTGTAAGTTTGACAAAGTTTGATCAAGTACTTCAAAAGTTATTAATGAGATTAGTGTGAAATTTGATTCAGTATTTTTAAAAGTTATTCATTTAGACGTCAATTCAGACGTCAATTCTAAACCGTTTACCATGTGTTTTTACAGGCACCATCAGCTGGCCTTACGGCAAGTTCTCTGTAAATTTGACAAAGTTTGATTAAGTACTTTGAAAGTTATTAATGATATTAATGTGAAATTTGATTGATTATTTTAAAAGTTATTCATTTAGACGTCAATGCAGACGTCAATTCTCAACCGTTTACCATGTAATTTTGCAGGCCCCATCGGCTGGTATTAAGGCAGCTTCCCTGTGAATTTGGCAAAGTTTGAATGAGTACTTTAAAAGTTATTCATTTAGACGTCAATTCAGACGTCAATTCTTAACCGTTTACCATGTAATTTTGCAAGCCCCATCGTCTGGTATTACGGCAACTTCGCTATTAATTTGGCGAAGTTTGAATGAGTACTTTAAAAGTTAATCATTTAGACGTCAAATCAGACGTCAATTTTCAACCTTTTTCCATGTAATTTTGCAGGCACCATCGACTGGTATTACGGCAAGTTCCCTACAAGTTTGACAAAGTGTGATTAAGTACTTTAAAGTTATTAATGATATTAGTGTAAAATTTGATTGATTATTTTAAAAGTTATTCATTTAGACGTCAATTTAGACGTTAATTCTCAACCGTTTACCATGTAATTTTGCAGGCACCATCGGTTGTTATTAAGGCAACTTCCCTGTAAATTTAGCAAAGTTTGATTAAATACTTCAAAAGTTAATAATGAGATTAGTGTGAAATTTGATTGAGTATTTTTAAAAGTTATTCTTTTAGACGTCAATTCAAACGTCAATTCTCAACCGTTTTCCATGTATTTTGCATGCACCATCGACTGATATTACGGCGAGTTCCCTGTAAGTTTGACAAAGTTTGATTAAGTACTTCGAAAGTTATTATTGAGATTAGTGTGAAATTTGATTGAGTATTTTTAAAAGTTATTTATTTAGACGGCAATTCAGACGGCAATTCTCAGCCGTTTATCATGTGATTTTGCAAGCACCATTGGCAAGTATTAAGGCAACTTCCCTGTCAATTTGGCAAAGTTTGATTAAGTACTACAAAAGTTATTAATGAGCTTAATGTAAAATTTGATTGAGTATTTCTAAAAGTTATTCATTCAGACGTCAATTCAGACGTCAATTCTCAACCGTTTACCATTTAATTTTGCAGGCACCATCGTCTGGTATTACGGCAACTTCGCTATTAATTTGGCGAAGTTTGAATGAGTACTTTCAAAGTTATTCATTTAGACGTCAATTCAGACGTCAATTCTCAACAGTTTACCATGTAATTTTGCAGGCACCATCGGCTGGTATTAAGGCAACTTCCTTGTAAATTTGGCGAAGTTTGCTTAAATACTTCAAAAGTTATTAATGAGATTAGTGTGAAATTTGATTGCGTATTTCAAAAGTTATTCATTTAGACGGCAATTCAGACGTCAATTCTCAACCGTTTTTCATGTAATTTTGCAGGCACCATCGACTGGTATTACGGCGAGTTTCCTGTAGTTTGACAAAGTTTGATTAAGTACTTCAAAAGTTATTAGTGAGATTAGTGTGAAATTTGATTCAGTTTTTTTTAAAAGTTATTCATTTAGACGTCAATTCAGACGTCAATTCTCAACCGTTTTCCATATAATTTTGCATGCACCATCGCCTGGTATTACGGCAAGTTTCCTGTAAGTTTGACAAAGTTTGATTAAGTACTTCAAAAGTTATTAATGAGATTAGTTTAAAATTTGATTGAGTATTTTTAAAAGTTATTTATTTAGACGGCAATTCAGACGGCAATTCTCAGCCGTTTATCATGTGATTTTGCAAGCACCATTGGCAAGTATTAAGGCAACTTCCCTGTAAATTTGGCAAATTTTGATTAAATACTTCAAAAGTTATTAATGAGCTTAGTGTAAAATTTGATTGAGTATTTCTAAAAGTTATTCATTTAGACGTCAATTCAGACGTCAATTCTCAACCGTTTACCATGTAACTTTGCAGGCACCATCGTCTGGTATTACGGCAACTTCGCTATTAATTTGGCGAAGTTTAAATAAGTACTTTAAAAGTTATTCATTTAGACGTCAATTCAGACGTTAATTCTCAACCGTTTTCCATGTAATTTTGCAGGCACCATCGCCTGGTATTACGGCAACTTCGCTATTAATTTGGCGAAGTTTGATTGAGTACTTTAAAAGTTATTCATTTAGACGTCAATTCAAACGTCTATTCTCAACCGTTTTCCATGTAATTTTGCAGGCACCATCGGCTGGTATTGAGGCAACTTCCCTGTAAATTTGGCGAAGTTTGCTTAAATACTTCAAAAGTTATTAATGAGATTAGTGTGAAATTTGATTGAGTATTTCAAAAGTTATTCATTTAGACGACAATTCAGACGTCAATTCTCAACCGTTTCCCGTGTAATTTTGCAGGCACCATCGACTGGTATTACGGCAAGTTCTCTGTAAGTTTGACAAAGTTTAATTAAGTACTTCAAAAGTTATTAATGAGATTAGTGTGAAATTTGATTCAGTATTTTTAAAAGTTATTCATTTAGACGTCAATTCAGACGTCAATTCTAAACCGTTTACCATGTGTTTTTACAGGCACCATCAGCTGGCCTTACGGCAAGTTCTCTGTAAATTTGACAAAGTTTGATTAAGTACTTTGAAAGTTATTAATGATATTAATGTGAAATTTGATTGATTATTTTAAAAGTTATTCATTTAGACGTCAATTCAGACGTCAATTCTCAACCGTTTACCATGTAATTTTGCAGGCCCCATCGGCTGGTATTAAGGCATCTTCCCTGTGAATTTGGCAAAGTTTGAATGAGTACTTTAAAAGTTATTCATTTAGACGTCAATTCAGACGTCAATTCTTAACCGTTTACCATGTAATTTTGCAAGCCCCATCGTCTGGTATTACGGCAACTTCGCTATTAATTTGGCGAAGTTTGAATGTGTACTTTAAAAGTTAATCATTTAGACGTCAAATCAGACGTCAATTCTCAACCTTTTCCCATGTAATTTTGCAGGCACCATCGACTGGTATTACGGCAAGTTCCCTGCAAGTTTGACAAAGTGTGATTAATTACTTTGAAAGTTATTAATGATATTAGTGTAAAATTTGATTGATTATTTTAAAAGTTATTCATTTAGACGTCAATTTAGACGTTAATTCTCAACCGTTTACCATGTAATTTTACAGGCCCCATCGGCTGGTATTAAGGCAGCTTCCCTGTAAACTTGGCAAAGTTTGATTAAATACTTCAAAAGTTATTAATGAGCTTAGTGTAAAATTTGATTGAGTATTTCTTAAAGTTATTCATTTAGACGTCAATTCAGACGTCAATTCTAAACCGTTTTCCATGTAATTTCGCAGGCACCATCGCCTGGTATTAGGCAGCTTCCCTGTAAATTTGGCGAAGTTTGCTTAAATACTTCAAAAGTTAATAATGAGATTAGTGTGAAATTTGATTGAGTATTTCAAAAGTTATTAATTTAGACGTCAATTCAGACGTCAATTCTCAACCGTTTTCCATGTAATTTTGCAGGCACCATCGACTGGTATTACGGCAAGTTCCCTGTAAGTTTGACAAAGTTTGATCAAGTACTTCAAAAGTTATTAATGAGATTAGTGTGAAATTTGATTCAGTATTTTTAAAAGTTATTCATTTAGACGTCAATTCAGACGTCAATTCTAAACCGTTTACCATGTGTTTTTACAGGCACCATCAGCTGGCCTTACGGCAAGTTCTCTGTAAATTTGACAAAGTTTGATTAAGTACTTTGAAAGTTATTAATGATATTAATGTGAAATTTGATTGATTATTTTAAAAGTTATTCATTTAGACGTCAATGCAGACGTCAATTCTCAACCGTTTACCATGTAATTTTGCAGGCCCCATCGGCTGGTATTAAGGCAGCTTCCCTGTGAATTTGGCAAAGTTTGAATGAGTACTTTAAAAGTTATTCATTTAGACGTCAATTCAGACGTCAATTCTTAACCGTTTACCATGTAATTTTGCAAGCCCCATCGTCTGGTATTACGGCAACTTCGCTATTAATTTGGCGAAGTTTGAATGAGTACTTTAAAAGTTAATCATTTAGACGTCAAATCAGACGTCAATTTTCAACCTTTTTCCATGTAATTTTGCAGGCACCATCGACTGGTATTACGGCAAGTTCCCTACAAGTTTGACAAAGTGTGATTAAGTACTTTAAAGTTATTAATGATATTAGTGTAAAATTTGATTGATTATTTTAAAAGTTATTCATTTAGACGTCAATTTAGACGTTAATTCTCAACCGTTTACCATGTAATTTTGCAGGCACCATCGGTTGTTATTAAGGCAACTTCCCTGTAAATTTAGCAAAGTTTGATTAAATACTTCAAAAGTTAATAATGAGATTAGTGTGAAATTTGATTGAGTATTTTTAAAAGTTATTCTTTTAGACGTCAATTCAAACGTCAATTCTCAACCGTTTTCCATGTATTTTGCATGCACCATCGACTGATATTACGGCGAGTTCCCTGTAAGTTTGACAAAGTTTGATTAAGTACTTCGAAAGTTATTATTGAGATTAGTTTGAAATTTGATTGAGTATTTTTAAAAGTTATTTATTTAGACGGCAATTCAGACGGCAATTCTCAGCCGTTTATCATGTGATTTTGCAAGCACCATTGGCAAGTATTAAGGCAACTTCCCTGTCAATTTGGCAAAGTTTGATTAAGTACTACAAAAGTTATTAATGAGCTTAATGTAAAATTTGATTGAGTATTTCTAAAAGTTATTCATTCAGACGTCAATTCAGACGTCAATTCTCAACCGTTTACCATTTAATTTTGCAGGCACCATCGTCTGGTATTACGGCAACTTCGCTATTAATTTGGCGAAGTTTGAATGAGTACTTTCAAAGTTATTCATTTAGACGTCAATTCAGACGTCAATTCTCAACAGTTTACCATGTAATTTTGCAGGCACCATCGGCTGGTATTAAGGCAACTTCCTTGTAAATTTGGCGAAGTTTGCTTAAATACTTCAAAAGTTATTAATGAGATTAGTGTGAAATTTGATTGCGTATTTCAAAAGTTATTCATTTAGACGGCAATTCAGACGTCAATTCTCAACCGTTTTTCATGTAATTTTGCAGGCACCATCGACTGGTATTACGGCGAGTTTCCTGTAGTTTGACAAAGTTTGATTAAGTACTTCAAAAGTTATTAGTGAGATTAGTGTGAAATTTGATTCAGTTTTTTTTAAAAGTTATTCATTTAGACGTCAATTCAGACGTCAATTCTCAACCGTTTTCCATATAATTTTGCATGCACCATCGCCTGGTATTACGGCAAGTTTCCTGTAAGTTTGACAAAGTTTGATTAAGTACTTCAAAAGTTATTAATGAGATTAGTTTAAAATTTGATTGAGTATTTTTAAAAGTTATTTATTTAGACGGCAATTCAGACGGCAATTCTCAGCCGTTTATCATGTGATTTTGCAAGCACCATTGGCAAGTATTAAGGCAACTTCCCTGTAAATTTGGCAAATTTTGATTAAATACTTCAAAAGTTATTAATGAGCTTAGTGTAAAATTTGATTGAGTATTTCTAAAAGTTATTCATTTAGACGTCAATTCAGACGTCAATTCTCAACCGTTTACCATGTAACTTTGCAGGCACCATCGTCTGGTATTACGGCAACTTCGCTATTAATTTGGCGAAGTTTAAATAAGTACTTTAAAAGTTATTCATTTAGACGTCAATTCAGACGTTAATTCTCAACCGTTTTCCATGTAATTTTGCAGGCACCATCGCCTGGTATTACGGCAACTTCGCTATTAATTTGGCGAAGTTTGATTGAGTACTTTAAAAGTTATTCATTTAGACGTCAATTCAAACGTCTATTCTCAACCGTTTTCCATGTAATTTTGCAGGCACCATCGGCTGGTATTGAGGCAACTTCCCTGTAAATTTGGCGAAGTTTGCTTAAATACTTCAAAAGTTATTAATGAGATTAGTGTGAAATTTGATTGAGTATTTCAAAAGTTATTCATTTAGACGACAATTCAGACGTCAATTCTCAACCGTTTCCCGTGTAATTTTGCAGGCACCATCGACTGGTATTACGGCAAGTTCTCTGTAAGTTTGACAAAGTTTAATTAAGTACTTCAAAAGTTATTAATGAGATTAGTGTGAAATTTGATTCAGTATTTTTAAAAGTTATTCATTTAGACGTCAATTCAGACGTCAATTCTAAACCGTTTACCATGTGTTTTTACAGGCACCATCAGCTGGCCTTACGGCAAGTTCTCTGTAAATTTGACAAAGTTTGATTAAGTACTTTGAAAGTTATTAATGATATTAATGTGAAATTTGATTGATTATTTTAAAAGTTATTCATTTAGACGTCAATTCAGACGTCAATTCTCAACCGTTTACCATGTAATTTTGCAGGCCCCATCGGCTGGTATTAAGGCATCTTCCCTGTGAATTTGGCAAAGTTTGAATGAGTACTTTAAAAGTTATTCATTTAGACGTCAATTCAGACGTCAATTCTTAACCGTTTACCATGTAATTTTGCAAGCCCCATCGTCTGGTATTACGGCAACTTCGCTATTAATTTGGCGAAGTTTGAATGTGTACTTTAAAAGTTAATCATTTAGACGTCAAATCAGACGTCAATTCTCAACCTTTTCCCATGTAATTTTGCAGGCACCATCGACTGGTATTACGGCAAGTTCCCTGCAAGTTTGACAAAGTGTGATTAAGTACTTTGAAAGTTATTAATGATATTAGTGTAAAATTTGATTGATTATTTTAAAAGTTATTCATTTAGACGTCAATTTAGACGTTAATTCTCAACCGTTTACCATGTAATTTAGCAGTCACCATCGGCTGTTATTAAAGCAACTTCCCTGTAAATTTGGCAAAGTTTGATTAAATACTTCAAAAGTTAATAATGAGATTAGTGTGAAATTTGATTGAGTATTTTTAAAAGTTATTCATTTAGACGTCAATTCAAACGTCAATTCTCAACCGTTTTCCATGTAATTTTGCATGCACCATCGACTGGTATTACGGCGAGTTCTCTGTAAGTTTGACAAAGTTTGATTAAGTACTTCGAAAGTTATTATTGAGATTAGTGTGAAATTTGATTGAGTATTTTTAAAAGTTATTTATTTAGACGGCAATTCTGACGGAAATTCTCAGCCGTTTATCATGTGATTTTGCAAGTACCATTGGCAAGTATTAAGGCAACTTCCCTGTCAATTTGGCGAAGTTTGATTAAGTACTGCAAAAGTTATTAACCCATTAAAGCCCAACTTTTTAAAACCGAGCCTCCTTGTCGAAAATATAACACATTGCTACGATTGGACCAGTATTACTATTCTAAATTTGAATAATTTTTTTTTTTTTTTTTAAAGTGGTTTTTCGGACTGGCAATTTTTTTTGCCAGTGGGCTTTAGAGGGGTCAATGAAATGTGTTTATTGTAACCAGTAGTAGTATTGGTAAATCTTTGCTTTACGTCACTTTTCTGCACAAATTGTCTTTAAAGTGACATTGTTATACGATTAAAAAGTGGTAGTCAATTGGTGAGATGAATGATGTACAGATGATGATGTGAGGGTGGGGGTGATAGGGCATGGTGGGTTATTGAGAGAGTTTTCCTTCGCTCGCCCAGTAAGGGGTTCTGCGCATGTCCAGGGGATCTACCCCCAGACATGCCCAGACTTGGGTTTCGCCGTGCAATTTAATGTTGAAACTCCGTGGCATTTCGCACAGCGATTAGATTATGGCCAGATACGAGGAGGCTGCAGCTTCCCTTGGAATATTGCTGTAGACCAGTGCTTCCGTACCATGCCGTATACCATGCAACTGATGGAACAGATCTCTAATGACCCTCCCCGGATGGGGGCGACAAGTACAACTACTAACAATCATCCCAGTACCCCTAGATATGGTCGATGTAGTAGTGATCAACGCTAATAATCACTCCCACAGGTAGTACTATACATAAATGTATTTTATTTCATGCTGAGACTAGGGGGTGGGGGGGGGGGTTTCTAGACCCGCAAATATACGGTTTTACGTGATACATGTATATTCTAGAGACCACAAGTTGAAACTAAGCCTTATTGGCTTCTCACAGATGAACTGTTTTGTGTCATGTTTACCAAAATAAGGTATCATGGTTTCGTCAATGCTGAAATCCTCAGCCACATCTGTCTGCTTGAAAATCCGGTCAATTCTTCAAGTACCGGTCGAACCTTGTAGTAGGCCTATCTGTCACCTAACAAATTAATATTATCTCTAAAATAAAGATCACTTATGATACCATCGAACCTGTTCTGCCTCAGAGAATCAGAGACCAGAGAATTGTGAATATCAGCTCATTCTGACCAATACAGCCGGCTATATGGTAGTCGGCTGTATCCAGACAGAAGCATGATGCCTAACAATGTTAGAGCCTCCATCTTATCTACACCGATGCTTATTTCCTATTGCTGAGACTATAGGTTGTACTCCCACTGCATGCTATCAACCATATTGTGGGGGAACATTGAGAGAAATACGGTCCCAGGAGATTTAACATTTAACCATCTACTTCCTCGCTTTCTGATCTGCTTTACATAGTTGGCTCATCTCTCGCAGCGTATTTAAACATGGGAAGGATATAATTCATCATATATCATAAACATATCAATCAAAGACACCATAAGTGCCCACTGGCAAATTTTCTTGCCAGTACCCGCATTTTCAATTGCAATGTCTTCCTAGTAAATCTCATTTAGCAGACAAACACTTATTATTAGAAAAAGATGGAGATGTGCCCAACATATCAGCATGCTCGGGGATTTAGTACCAGACAGTCTTCATAATAAACATAATGTATTTCGTTGCATCATTTTACAGAATGGTTTATTACTACAGACTATAATACCGTGTATTATCCCACTGGCAACTTTTTTTGCTATGTAAATTATTAGTCTTTTTATAAACAGGTATGAATCTTTTTTCAGCATTAGAATTACATGGTGAAAATCACCACACCTGACAGTTTCTTTATGAATATTGACTTACTTACTACAAGATATGTAATAAACTACTTATTGGTATTTCCACGACGATGAAGTAGCATTCTGGAAGTACTATTTTCCGACAAACTTGAGCATTGCTAAGCGTTGGTATCAGCTATTAATTGCATAAAATGTAGTTAACCGAGACGACAAGTGAGTTTACAACGGGTTCAAGTCGTGTAGCCTTAAAAAAAAAAAAATTATCGTGACGTCACACAAAAACGTCACTGGCAAAAAAACTTGCCAGTGGGCTTTAATGGGTTAATGAGCTTAAAGTAAAATTTGATTGAGTATTTCTAAAAGTTATTCATTCAGACGTCAATTCAGACGTCAATTCTTAACCGTTTACCATGTAATTTTGCAGGCACCATCGTCTGGTATTACGGCAACTTCGCTATTAATTTGGCGAAGTTTGAATGAGTACTTTCAAAGTTATTCATTTAGACGTCAATTCAGACGTCAATTCTCAACAGTTTACCATGTAATTTTGCAGGCACCATCGGCTGGTATTAAGGCAGCTTCCTTGTAAATTTGGCGAAGTTTGCTTAAATACTTCAAAAGTTATTAATGAGATTAGTGTGAAATTTGATTGAGTATTTCAAAAGTTTTTCATTTAGACGGCAATTCAGACGTCAATTCTCAACCGTTTTTCATGTAATTTTGCAGGCACCATCAACTGGTATTACGGCGAGTTTCCTGTAAGTTTGACAAAGTTTGATTAAGTACTTCAAAAGTTATTAGTGAGATTAGTGTGAAATTTGATTCAGTATTTTTAAAAGTTATTCATTTAGACGTCAATTCAGACGTCAATTCTAAACCGTTTACCATGTGTTTTTACAGGCACCATCAGCTGGCCTTACGGCAAGCTCTCTGTAAATTTGACAAAGTTTGATTAAGTACTTTGAAAGTTATTAATGATATTAATGTGAAATTTGATTGATTATTTTAAAAGTTATTCATTTAGACGTCAATTCAGACGTCAATTCTCAACCGTTTACCATGTAATTTTGCAGGCACCATCGTCTGGTATTATGGCAACTACGCTATTAATTTGGCGAAGTTTGAATGAGTACTTTCGAAGTTATTTATTTAGACGTCAATTCAGACGTCAATTCTCAACCGTTTATCATGTGATTTTGCAAACACCATCGCCAGGTATTCAGGCAACTTCCCTGTCAATTTGGCGAAGTTTGATTAAGTTCTGCAAAAGTTATTAATGAGCTTAGTGTAAAATTTGATTGAGTATTTCTTAAAGGTATTCATTTCTTTGAAAGTTATTAATGATATTAGTGTGAAATTTGATTGATTTTTTTTAAAGTTATTCATTTAGACGTCAATTCAGACGTCAATTCTCAACCGTTTACCATGTAATTTTGCAGGCACCATCGGCTGATATTAAGGCAACTTCCCTGTAAATTTGGCAGAGTTTGATTAAATACTTCAAAAGTTATTACTGAGATTAGTGTGAAATTTGATTGAATATTTTTAAAAGTTATTCATTTAGACGTCAATTCAGACGTCAATTCTTAACCGTTTACCATGTAATTTTGCAGGACCCATCGACTGGTATCACGGCAAGTTCCCTGTAAGTTTGACAAAGTTTGATTAAGTACTTCAAAAGTTATTAATGAGATTAGTGTGAAATTTGATTCAGTATTTTTAAAAGTTATTCATTTAGACGTGAATTTAGACGTCAATTCTAAACCGTTTACCATGTGTTTTTACAAGCACCATCAGCTGGCATTACGACAAGTTCTCTGTAAATTTGACAAAGTTTGATTAAGTACTTTGAAAGTTAATAATGATCTTAGTGTGAAATTTGATTGATTATTTTAAAAGTTATTCATTTAGACGTCCATTCAGATGTCAATCCTCAACAGTTTACCATGTAATTTTGCAGGCCCCATCGGCTGGTATTAAGGCAGCTTCCCTGTAAATTTGGCAAAGTTTGATTAAATACTGCAAAAGTTAATAATGAGCTTAGTGTAAAATTTGATTGAGTATTTTTAAAAGTTATTCATTTAGGCGTCAATTCAGACGTCAATTCTCAACCGTTTACCATGTAATTTTGCAGGCACCATCGTCTGGTATTACGGCAACTTCGCTATTAATTTGGCGAAGTTTGATTGAGTACTTTAAAAGTGATTCATTTAGACGTCAATTCAGACGTCAATTCTCAACCGTTTTCCATGTAATTTTGCATGCACCATCGCCTGGTATTACGGCAAGTTCCCTGTAAGTTTGACAAAGTTTGATTAAGTACTTCAAAAGTTGTTAATGAGATTAGTTTATAATTTGATTGAGTATTTTTAAAAGTTATTCATTTAGACGGCAATTCAGACGTCAATTCTCAACCGTTTATCATGTGATTTTGCAAGCACCATCGGCAGGTATTAAGGCAACTTCCCTGTCAATTTGGCGAAGTTTGATTAAGTTCTGCAAAAGTTATTAATGAGCTTAGTGTAAAATTTGATTGAGTATTTCTAAAAGTTATTCATTTCTTTGAGAGTTATTAATGATATTAGTGTGAAATTTGATTGATTATTTTAAAAATTATTCATTTAGACGTCAATTCAGACGTCAATTCTCAACTGTTTACCATGTAATTTTGCAGGCACAATCGGCTGATATTATGGCAACTTCTCTGTAAATTTGGCATTGTTTGATTAAATACTTCAAAAGTTATTGATGAGATTAGTGTGAAATTTGATTGAGTATTCTTAAATGTTATTCATTTAGACGTCAATTCAGACGTCAATTCTTAACCGTTTACCATGTAATTTTGCAGGAACCATCGACTGGTATTGCGGCAAGTTCCCTGTAAGTTTGATTAAGTACTTCAAAAGGTATTAATGAGATTAGTGTGACATATGATTCAGTATTTTTAAAAATTATTCATTTAGACGTCAATTCACACGTCAATTCTAAACCGTTTACCATGTGTTTTTACAGGCACCAGCAGCTGGCCTTACGGCAAGTTCTCTGTAAATTTGACAAAGTTTGATTAAGTACTTTGAAAGTTATTAATGGTATTATTGTGAAATTTGATTGATTATTTTGAAAGTTTTCATTTAGACGTCCATTCAGACGTCAATCCTCAACAGTTTACCATGTAATTTTGCAGGCCCCATCGGCTGGTATTAAGGCAGCTTCCCTGTAAATTTGGCAAAGTTTGTTTAAATACTTCAAAAGTTATTAATGAGCTTAGTGTAAAATTGGATTGAGTATTTTTAAAAGTTATTCATTTAGACGTCAATTCATACGTCAATTCTCAACCGTTTACCATGTAATTTTGCAGGCACCATCGTCTGGTATTACGGCAACTACGCTATTAATTTGGCGAAGTTTGAATGAGTACTTTCAAAGTTATTCATTTAGACGTCAATTCAGACGTCAATTCTCAACCGTTTTCCATGTAATTTTGCAGGCACCATCGCCTGGTATTACGGCAACTTTGCTATTAATTTGGCGAAGTTTGATGGAGTACTTTGAAAGTTATTCATTTAGACGGCAATTCAGACGTCAATTCTCAACCGTTTATCATGTGATTTTGCAAGCACCATCGGCAGGTATTAAGGCAACTTTCCTGTCAATTTGGCGAAGTTTGATTAAGTTCTGCAAAAGTTATTAATGAGCTTAGTGTAAAATTTGATTGAGTATTTCTAAAAGTTATTCATTTCTTTGAAAGTTATTAATGATATTAGTGTGAAATTTGATTGATTATTTTAAAAGTTATTCATTTAGACGTCAATTCAGACGTCAATTCTTAACCGTTTACCATGTAATTTTGCAGGAACCATCGACTGGTATTACGGCAAGTTCCCTGTAAGTTTGATTAAGTACTTCAAAAGGTATTAATGAGATTAGTGTGACATATGATTCAGTATTTTTTAAAGTTATTCATTTAGACGTCAATTCAGACGTCAATTCTAAACCGTTTACCATGTGTTTTTACAGGCACCATCAGCTGGTCTTACGGCAAGTTCTCTGTAAATTTGACAAAGTTTGATTAAGTACTTTGAAAGTTATTAATGGTATTAGTGTGAAATTTGATTGATTATTTTGAAAGTTTTCACTTAGACGTCCATTCAGACGTCAATCCTCAACAGTTTACCATGTAATTTTGCAGGCCCCATCGGCTGGTATTAAGGCAGCTTCCCTGTAAATTTGGCAAAGTTTGATTAAATACTTCAAAAGTTATTAATGAACTTAGTGTAAAATTGGATTGAGTATTTTTAAAAGTTATTCATTTAGACGTCAATTCATACGTCAATTCTCAACCGTTTACCATGTAATTTTGCAGGTACCATCGTCTGGTATTACGGCAACTACGCTATTAATTTGGCGAAGTTTGAATGAGTACTTTCAAAGTTATTCATTTAGACGTCAATTCAGACGTCAATTCTCAACCGTTTTCCATGTAATTTTGCAGGCACCATCGCCTGGTATTACGGCAACCTCGCTATTAATTTGGCGAAGTTTGATGGAGTACTTTAAAAGTTATTCACTTAGACGGCAATTCAGACGTCAATTCTCAACCGTTTATCATGTGATTTTGCAAGCACCATCGGCAGGTATTAAGGCAACTTTCCTGTCAATTTGGCGAAGTTTGATTAAGTTCTGCAAAAGTTATTAATGAGCTTAGTGTAAAATTTGATTGAGTATTTCTAAAAGTTATTCATTTCTTTGAAAGTTATTAATGATATTAGTGTGAAATTTGATTGATTATTTTAAAAGTTATTCATTTAGACGTCAATTCAGACGTCAATTCTGAACCGTTTACCATGTGATTTTGCAGGCCCCATCGGCTGGTATTAAGGCAGCTCCCCTGTAAATTTGGCAAAGTTTGATTAAATACTTCAAAAGTTATTAATGAGCTTAGTGTAAAATTTAATTGAGTATTTTTAAAAGTTATTCATTTAGACGTCAATTCAGACGTCAATTCTCAAGCGTTTACCATGTAATTTTGCAGGCACCATCGCCTGGTATTACGGCAACTTCGCTATTAATTTGGCGAAGTTTGATGGAGTACTTTAAAAGTTATTCATTTAGACGGCAATTCAGACGTCAATTCTCAACCGTTTATCATGTGATTTTGCAAGCAGCATCGGCAGGTATTAAGGCAACTTTCCTGTCAATTTGGCGAGGTTTGATTAAGTTCTACAAAAGTTATTGATGAGCTTAGTGTAAAATTTGATTGAGTATTTCTAAAATTTATTCATTTCTTTGAAAGTTATTAATGATATTAGTGTGAAATGTGATTGATTATTTTAAAAGTTATTCATTTAGACGTCAATTTAGACGTCAATTCTCAAAAGTTTACCATGTAATTTTGCAGGCACCATCGCCTGGTATTACGGCAATTTCGCTATTAATTTAGCGAAGTTTGATTGAGAACTTTAAAAGTTATTCATTTAGACGTCAATTCAGACGTCAATTCTCAACCGTTTTCCCATGTAATTTTGCAGGCCCCATCGGTTGGTATTAAGGCAACTTCCCTGTAAATTTGGCAAAGTTTGAATGAGTACTTTAAAAGTTATTCATTTAGACGTCAAATCAGACGTCAATTCTCAACCTTTTTCCATGTAGTTTTGCAGGCACCATCGACTGGTATTACGGCAAGTTCCCTGTAAGTTTGACAAAGTGTGATTAAGTACTTTGAAAGTTATTAATGATATTAGTGTAAAATTTGATTGATTATTTTAAAAGTTATTCATTTAGACGTCAATTTAGACGTTAATTCTCAACCGTTTACCATGTAATTTTGCAGGCACCATCGGCTGTTATTAAGGCAACTTTCCTGTCAATTTGGCGAAGTTTGATTAAGTTCTGCAAAAGTTATTAATGAGCTTAGTGTAAAATTTGATTGAGTATTTCTAAAAGTTATTCATTTCTTTGAAAGTTATTAATGATATTAGTGTGAAATTTGATTGATTATTTTAAAAGTTATTCATTTAGACGTCAATTCAGACGTCAATTCTGAACCGTTTACCATGTAATTTTGCAGGCCCCATCGGCTGGTATTAAGGCAGCTCCCCTGTAAATTTGGCAAAGTTTGATTAAATACTTCAAAAGTTATTAATGAGCTTAGTGTAAAATTTAATTGAGTATTTTTAAAAGTTATTCATTTAGACGTCAATTCAGACGTCAATTCTCAACCGTTTACCATGTAATTTTGCAGACACCATCGCCTGGTATTACGGCAACTTCGCTATTAATTTGGCGAAGTTTGATGGAGTACTTTAAAAGTTATTCATTTAGACGGCAATTCAGACGTCAATTCTCAACCGTTTATCATGTGATTTTGCAAGCACCATCGGCAGGTATTAAGGCAACTTTCCTGTCAATTTGGCGAAGTTTGATTAAGTTCTACAAAAGTTATTGATGAGCTTAGTGTAAAATTTGATTGAGTATTTCTAAAATTTATTCATTTCTTTGAAAGTTATTAATGATATTAGTGTGAAATGTGATTGATTATTTTAAAAGTTATTCATTTAGACGTCAATTTAGACGTCAATTCTCAAAAGTTTACCATGTAATTTTGCAGCACCATCGCCTGGTATTACGGCAATTTCGCTATTAATCTAGCGAAGTTTGATTGAGTACTTTAAAAGTTATTCATTTAGACGTCAATTCAGACGTCAATTCTCAACCGTTTTCCCATGTAATTTTGCAGGCCCCATCGGCTGGTATTAAGGCAACTTCCCTGTAAATTTGGCAAAGTTTGAATGAGTACTTTAAAAGTTATTCATTTAGACGTCAAATCAGACGTCAATTCTCAACCTTTTTCCATGTAATTTTGCAGGCACCATCGACTGGTATTACGGCAAGTTCCCTGTAAGTTTGACAAAGTGTGATTAAGTACTTTGAAAGTTATTAATGATATTAGTGTAAAATTTGATTGATTATTTTAAAAGTTATTCATTTAGACGTCAATTTAGACGTTAATTCTCAACCGTTTACCATATAATTTTGCAGGCACCATCGGCTGTTATTAAGGCAACTTCCCTGTCAATTTGGTAAAGTTTGATTGAATACTTCAAAAGTTATTAATGAGATTAGTGTGAAATTTGATTGAGTATTTTTAAAAGTTATTCATTTAGACGTCAATTCAAACGTCAATTCCCAACCGTTTTCCATGTAATTTTGCAGGCACCATCGTCTGGTATTACGGCAACTGCGCTAATAATTTGGCGAAGTTTGAATAAGAACTTTCAAAGTTATTCATTTAGACGTCAATTCAGACGTCAATTCTCAACAGTTTACCATGTAATTTTGCAAGCACCATCGGCTGGTATTAAGGCAACTTCCTTGTAAATTTGGCGAAGTTTACTTAAATACTTCAAAAGTTATTAATGAGATTAGTGTGAAATTTGATTGAGTATTTCAAAAGTTATTCATTTAGACGGCAATTCAGACATCAATTCTCAACCGTTTTTCATGTAATTTTGCAGGCACCATCAACTGGTATTACGGCGAGTTTCCTGTAAGTTTGACAAAGTTTGATTAAGTACTTCAAAAGTTATTAGTGAGATTAGTGTGAAATTTGATTCAGTATTTTTAAAAGTTATTCATTTAGACGTCAATTCAGACGTCAATTCTAAACCGTTTACCATGTGTTTTTACAGGCACCATCAGCTGGCCTTACGGCAAGTTCTCTGTAAATTTGACAAAGTTTGATTAAGTACTTTGAAAGTTATTAATGATATTAGTGTGAAATTTGATTGATTATTTTAAAAGTTATTCATTTAGACGTCAATTCAGACGTCAATTCTCAACCGTTTACCATGTAATTTTGCAGGCACCATCGTCTTGTATTATAACAACTACGCTATTAATTTGGCAAAGTTTGAATGAGTACTTTTGAAGTTATTTATTTAGACGTCAATTCAGACGTCAATTCTCAACCGTTTTCCATGTAATTTTGCAGGCACCATCGCCTGGTATTACGGCAACTTCGCTATTAATTTGGCGAAGTTTGATGAAGTACTTTAAAAGTTATTCATTTAGACGTCAATTCAGACGTCAATTCTCAACCGTTTTCCATATAATTTTGCATGCACCATCGCCTGGTATTACGGCAAGTTTCCTGTAAGTTTGACTAAGTTTGATTAAGTACTTCAAAAGTTATTAATGAGATTAGTTTAAAATTTGATTAAGTATTTTTAAAAGTTATTCATTTAGACGGCAATTCAGACGTCAATTCTCAACCGTTTATCATGTGATTTTGCAAACACCATCGCCAGGTATTAAGGCAACTTCCCTGTCAATTTGGCGAAGTTTGATTAAGTTCTGCAAAAGTTATTAATGAACTTAGCGTAAAATTTGATTGAGTATTTCTAAAAGTTATTCATTTCTTTGAAAGTTATTAGTGACATTAGTGTGAAATTTGATTGATTTTTTTAAAAGTTATTCATTTAGACGTCAATTCAGACGTCAATTCTCAACCGTTTACCATGTAGTTTTGCAGGCACCATCGGCTGATATTAAGGCAACTTCCCTGTAAATTTGGCAGAGTTTGATTAAATACTTCAAAAGTTATTACTGAGATTAGTGTGAAATTTGATTGAATATTTTTAAAAGTTATTCATTTAGACGTCAATTCAGACGTCAATTCTTAACCGTTTACCATGTAATTTTGCAGGACCCATCGACTGGTATTACGGCAAGTTCCCTGTAAGTTTGACAAAGTTTGATTAAGTACTTCAAAAGTTATTAATGAGATTAGTGTGAAATTTGATTCAGTATTTTTAAAGTTATTCATTTAGACGTGAATTCAGACGTCAATTCTAAACCGTTTACCATGTGTTTTTACAGGCACCATCAGCTGGCCTTACGGCAAATTCTCTGTAAATTTGACAAAGTTTGATTAAGTACTTTGAAAGTTAATAATGATCTTAGTGTGAAATTTGATTGATTATTTTAAAAGTTATTCATTTAGACGTCCATTCAGACGTCAATCCTCAACAGTTTACCATGTAATTTTGCAGGCCCCATCGGCTGGTATTAAGGCAGCTTCCCTGTAAATTTGGCAAAGTTTGATTAAATACTTCAAAAGTTATTAATGAGATTAGTGTGAAATTTGATTGAGTATTTTTAAAAGCTATTCATTTAGACGTGAATTCAGACGTCAATCCTCAACAGTTTACCATGTAATTTTGCAGACTCATCGGCTGGTATTAAGGCAGCTTCCCTGTAAATTTGGCAAAGTTTGATTAAATACTTCAAAAGTTATTAATGAGCTTAGTGTAAAATTTGATTGAGTATTTTTAAAAGTTATTCATTTAGACGTCAATTCATACGTCAATTCTCAACCGTTTACCATGTAATTTTGCAGGCACCATCGTCTGGTATTACGGCAACTACGCTATAAATTTGGCGAAGTTTGAATGACTACTTTCAAAGTTATTCATTTAGACGTCAATTCAGACGTCAATTCTCAACCGTTTACCATGTAATTTTGTAGGCACCATCGTCTGGTATTACGGCAACTACGCTATTAATTTGGCGAAGTTTGAATGAGTACTTTTGAAGTTATTTATTTAGACGTCAATTCAGACGTCAATTCTCAACCGTTTTCCATGTAATTTTGCAGGCACCATCGCCTGGTATTACGGCAACTTCGCTATTAATTTGGCGAAGTTTGATGAAGTACTTTAAAAGTTATTCATTTAGACGTCAATTCAGACGTCAATTCTCAACCGTTTTCCATATAATTTTGCATGCACCATCGCCTGGTATTACGGCAAGTTTCCTGTAAGGTTGACTAAGTTTGATTAAGTACTTCAAAAGTTATTAATGAGATTAGTTTAAAATTTGATTAAGTATTTTTAAAAGTTATTCATTTAGACGGCAATTCAGACGTCAATTCTCAACCGTTTATCATGTGATTTTGCAAACACCATCGCCAGGTATTAAGGCAACTTCCCTGTCAATTTGGCGAAGTTTGATTAAGTTCTGCAAAAGTTATTAATGAACTTAGCGTAAAATTTGATTGAGTATTTCTAAAAGTTATTCATTTCTTTGAAAGTTATTAGTGACATTAGTGTGAAATTTGATTGATTTTTTTAAAAGTTATTCATTTAGACGTCAATTCAGACGTCAATTCTCAACCGTTTACCATGTAGTTTTGCAGGCACCATCGGCTGATATTAAGGCAACTTCCCTGTAAATTTGGCAGAGTTTGATTAAATACTTCAAAAGTTATTACTGAGATTAGTGTGAAATTTGATTGAATATTTTTAAAAGTTATTCATTTAGACGTCAATTCAGACGTCAATTCTTAACCGTTTACCATGTAATTTTGCAGGACCCATCGACTGGTATTACGGCAAGTTCCCTGTAAGTTTGACAAAGTTTGATTAAGTACTTCAAAAGTTATTAATGAGATTAGTGTGAAATTTGATTCAGTATTTTTAAAGTTATTCATTTAGACGTGAATTCAGACGTCAATTCTAAACCGTTTACCATGTGTTTTTACAGGCACCATCAGCTGGCCTTACGGCAAATTCTCTGTAAATTTGACAAAGTTTGATTAAGTACTTTGAAAGTTAATAATGATCTTAGTGTGAAATTTGATTGATTATTTTAAAAGTTATTCATTTAGACGTCCATTCAGACGTCAATCCTCAACAGTTTACCATGTAATTTTGCAGGCCCCATCGGCTGGTATTAAGGCAGCTTCCCTGTAAATTTGGCAAAGTTTGATTAAATACTTCAAAAGTTATTAATGAGATTAGTGTGAAATTTGATTGAGTATTTTTAAAAGCTATTCATTTAGACGTGAATTCAGACGTCAATCCTCAACAGTTTACCATGTAATTTTGCAGACTCATCGGCTGGTATTAAGGCAGCTTCCCTGTAAATTTGGCAAAGTTTGATTAAATACTTCAAAAGTTATTAATGAGCTTAGTGTAAAATTTGATTGAGTATTTTTAAAAGTTATTCATTTAGACGTCAATTCATACGTCAATTCTCAACCGTTTACCATGTAATTTTGCAGGCACCATCGTCTGGTATTACGGCAACTACGCTATAAATTTGGCGAAGTTTGAATGAGTACTTTCAAAGTTATTCATTTAGACGTCAATTCAGACGTCAATTCTCAACCGTTTACCATGTAATTTTGTAGGCACCATCGTCTGGTATTACGGCAACTACGCTATTAATTTGGCGAAGTTTGAATGAGTACTTTTGAAGTTATTTATTTAGACGTCAATTCAGACGTCAATTCTCAACCGTTTTCCATGTAATTTTGCAGGCACCATCGCCTGGTATTACGGCAACTTCGCTATTAATTTGGCGAAGTTTGATGAAGTACTTTAAAAGTTATTCATTTAGACGTCAATTCAGACGTCAATTCTCAACCGTTTTCCATATAATTTTGCATGCACCATCGCCTGGTATTACGGCAAGTTTCCTGTAAGGTTGACTAAGTTTGATTAAGTACTTCAAAAGTTATTAATGAGATTAGTTTAAAATTTGATTAAGTATTTTTAAAAGTTATTCATTTAGACGGCAATTCAGACGTCAATTCTCAACCGTTTATCATGTGATTTTGCAAACACCATCGCCAGGTATTAAGGCAACTTCCCTGTCAATTTGGCGAAGTTTGATTAAGTTCTGCAAAAGTTATTAATGAACTTAGCGTAAAATTTGATTGAGTATTTCTAAAAGTTATTCATTTCTTTGAAAGTTATTAATGACATTAGTGTGAAATTTGATTGATTTTTTTAAAAGTTATTCATTTAGACGTCAATTCAGACGTCAATTCTCAACCGTTTACCATGTAGTTTTGCAGGCACCATCGGCTGATATTAAGGCAACTTCCCTGTAAATTTGGCAGAGTTTGATTAAATACTTCAAAAGTTATTACTGAGATTAGTGTGAAATTTGATTGAATATTTTTAAAAGTTATTCATTTAGACGTATTAAGGCAGCTTCCCTGTAAATTTGGCAAAGTTTGATTAAATACTTCAAAAGTTATTAATGAGCTTAGTGTAAAATTTGATTGAGTATTTTTAAAAGTTATTCATTTAGACGTCAATTCATACGTCAATTCTCAACCGTTTACCATGTAATTTTGCAGGCACCATCGTCTGGTATTACGGCAACTACGCTATAAATTTGGCGAAGTTTGAATGAGTACTTTCAAAGTTATTCATTTAGACGTCAATTCAGACGTCAATTCTCAACCGTTTACCATGTAATTTTGTAGGCACCATCGTCTGGTATTACGGCAACTACGCTATTAATTTGGCGAAGTTTGAATGAGTACTTTTGAAGTTATTTATTTAGACGTCAATTCAGACGTCAATTCTCAACCGTTTTCCATGTAATTTTGCAGGCACCATCGCCTGGTATTACGGCAACTTCGCTATTAATTTGGCGAAGTTTGATGAAGTACTTTAAAAGTTATTCATTTAGACGTCAATTCAGACGTCAATTCTCAACCGTTTTCCATATAATTTTGCATGCACCATCGCCTGGTATTACGGCAAGTTTCCTGTAAGGTTGACTAAGTTTGATTAAGTACTTCAAAAGTTATTAATGAGATTAGTTTAAAATTTGATTAAGTATTTTTAAAAGTTATTCATTTAGACGGCAATTCAGACGTCAATTCTCAACCGTTTATCATGTGATTTTGCAAACACCATCGCCAGGTATTAAGGCAACTTCCCTGTCAATTTGGCGAAGTTTGATTAAGTTCTGCAAAAGTTATTAATGAACTTAGCGTAAAATTTGATTGAGTATTTCTAAAAGTTATTCATTTCTTTGAAAGTTATTAATGACATTAGTGTGAAATTTGATTGATTTTTTTAAAAGTTATTCATTTAGACGTCAATTCAGACGTCAATTCTCAACCGTTTACCATGTAGTTTTGCAGGCACCATCGGCTGATATTAAGGCAACTTCCCTGTAAATTTGGCAGAGTTTGATTAAATACTTCAAAAGTTATTACTGAGATTAGTGTGAAATTTGATTGAATATTTTTAAAAGTTATTCATTTAGACGTCAATTCAGACGTCAATTCTTAACCGTTTACCATGTAATTTTGCAGGACCCATCGACTGGTATTACGGCAAGTTCCCTGTAAGTTTGACAAAGTTTGATTAAGTACTTCAAAAGTTATTAATGAGATTAGTGTGAAATTTGATTCAGTATTTTTAAAGTTATTCATTTAGACGTGAATTCAGACGTCAATTCTAAACCGTTTACCATGTGTTTTTACAGGCACCATCAGCTGGCCTTACGGCAAATTCTCTGTAAATTTGACAAAGTTTGATTAAGTACTTTGAAAGTTAATAATGATCTTAGTGTGAAATTTGATTGATTATTTTAAAAGTTATTCATTTAGACGTCCATTCAGACGTCAATCCTCAACAGTTTACCATGTAATTTTGCAGGCCCCATCGGCTGGTATTAAGGCAGCTTCCCTGTAAATTTGGCAAAGTTTGATTAAATACTTCAAAAGTTATTAATGAGATTAGTGTGAAATTTGATTGAGTATTTTTAAAAGCTATTCATTTAGACGTGAATTCAGACGTCAATCCTCAACAGTTTACCATGTAATTTTGCAGACTCATCGGCTGGTATTAAGGCAGCTTCCCTGTAAATTTGGCAAAGTTTGATTAAATACTTCAAAAGTTATTAATGAGCTTAGTGTAAAATTTGATTGAGTATTTTTAAAAGTTATTCATTTAGACGTCAATTCATACGTCAATTCTCAACCGTTTACCATGTAATTTTGCAGGCACCATCGTCTGGTATTACGGCAACTACGCTATAAATTTGGCGAAGTTTGAATGAGTACTTTCAAAGTTATTCATTTAGACGTCAATTCAGACGTCAATTCTCAACCGTTTACCATGTAATTTTGTAAGCACCATCGTCTGGTATTACGGCAACTACGCTATTAATTTGGCGAAGTTTGAATGAGTACTTTCAAAGTTATTCATTTAGACGTCAATTCAGACGTCAATTCTCAACCGTTTACCATGTAATTTTGCAGGAACCATCGTCTGGTATTACGGCAACTACGCTATTAATTTGGCGAAGTTTGAATGAGTACTTTCAAAGTTATTCATTTAGACGTCAATTCAGACGTCAATTCTCAACCGTTTTCCATGCAATTTTGCAGGCACCATCGCCTGGTATTACGGCAACTTCGCTATTAATTTGGCGAAGTTTGAATGAGTACTTTCAAAGTTATTCATTTAGACGTCAATTCAGACGTCAATTCTCAACCGTTTTCCATGCAATTTTGCAGGCACCATCGCCTGGTATTACGGCAACTTCGCTATTAATTTGGCAAAGTTTGATGGAGTACTTTAAAAGTTATGCATTTAGACGTCAATTCAGACGTCAATTCTCAACCGTTTTCCATGTAATTTTGCAGGCACCATCGCCTGGTATTACGGCAAGTTTCCTGTAAGTTTGACTAAGTTTGATTAAGTACTTCAAAAGTTATTAATGAGATTAGTTTAAAATTTGATTAAGTATTTTTAAAAGTTATTCATTTAGACGGCAATTCAGACGTCAATTCTCAACCGTTTATCATGTGATTTTGCAAACACCATCGCCAGGTATTAAGGCAACTTCCCTGTCAATTTGGCGAAGTTTGATTAAGTTCTGCAAAAGTTATTAATGAACTTAGCGTAAAATTTGATTGAGTATTTCTAAAAGTTATTCATTTCTTTGAAAGTTATTAATGACATTAGTGTGAAATTTGATTGATTTTTTTAAAAGTTATTCATTTAGACGTCAATTCAGACGTCAATTCTCAACCGTTTACCATGTAGTTTTGCAGGCACCATCGGCTGATATTAAGGCAACTCCCCTGTAAATTTGGCAGAGTTTGATTAAATACTTCAAAAGTTATTACTGAGATTAGTGTGAAATTTGATTGAATATTTTTAAAAGTTATTCATTTAGACGTCAATTCAGACGTCAATTCTTAACCGTTTACCATGTAATTTTGCAGGACCCATCGACTGGTATTACGGCAAGTTCCCTGTAAGTTTGACAAAGTTTGATTAAGTACTTCAAAAGTTATTAATGAGATTAGTGTGAAATTTGATTCAGTATTTTTAAAGTTATTCATTTAGACGTGAATTCAGACGTCAATTCTAAACCGTTTACCATGTGTTTTTACAGGCACCATCAGCTGGCCTTACGGCAAATTCTCTGTAAATTTGACAAAGTTTGATTAAGTACTTTGAAAGTTAATAATGATCTTAGTGTGAAATTTGATTGATTATTTTGAAAGTTATTCATTTAGACGTCCATTCAGACGTCAATCCTCAACAGTTTACCATGTAATTTTGCAGGCCCCATCGGCTGGTATTAAGGCAGCTTCCCTGTAAATTTGGCAAAGTTTGATTAAATACTTCAAAAGTTATTAATGAGATTAGTGTGAAATTTGATTGAGTATTTTTAAAAGCTATTCATTTAGACGTGAATTCAGACGTCAATCCTCAACAGTTTACCATGTAATTTTGCAGACTCATCGGCTGGTATTAAGGCAGCTTCCCTGTAAATTTGGCAAAGTTTGATTAAATACTTCAAAAGTTATTAATGAGCTTAGTGTAAAATTTGATTGAGTATTTTTAAAAGTTATTCATTTAGACGTCAATTCATACGTCAATTCTCAACCGTTTACCATGTAATTTTGCAGGCACCATCGTCTGGTATTACGGCAACTACGCTATAAATTTGGCGAAGTTTGAATGAGTACTTTCAAAGTTATTCATTTAGACGTCAATTCAGACGTCAATTCTCAACCGTTTACCATGTAATTTTGTAGGCACCATCGTCTGGTATTACGGCAACTACGCTATTAATTTGGCGAAGTTTGAATGAGTACTTTCAAAGTTATTCATTTAGACGTCAATTCAGACGTCAATTCTCAACCGTTTACCATGTAATTTTGCAGGCACCATCGTCTGGTATTACGGCAACTACGCTATCAATTTGGCGAAGTTTGAATGAGTACTTTCAAAGTTATTCATTTAGACGTCAATTCAGACGTCAATTCTCAACCGTTTTCCATGCAATTTTGCAGGCACCATCGCCTGGTATTACGGCAACTTCGCTATTTATTTGGCGAAGTTTGAATGAGTACTTTCAAAGTTATTCATTTAGACGTCAATTCAGACGTCAATTCTCAACCGTTTTCCATGCAATTTTGTAGGCACCATCGCCTGGTATTACGGCAACTTCGCTATTAATTTGGCAAAGTTTGATGGAGTACTTTAAAAGTTATGCATTTAGACGTCAATTCAGACGTCAATTCTCAACCGTTTTCCATGTAATTTTGCATGCACCATCGACTGGTATTACGGCAAGTTCCCTGTAAGTTTGACAAAGTTTGATTAAGTACTTCAAAAGTTATTAATGAGAATAGTTTAAAATTTGATTGAGTATTTTCAAAGGTTATTCATTTAGACGTCAATTCAGACGTCAATTCTCAACCGTTTATCATGTGATTTTGCAGGAGCCATCGGCTGATTTTAAGGCAACTTACCTGTAAATTTGGCAAAGTTTGATTAAATACTTCAAAAGTTATTAATGAGATTAGTGTGAAATTTGATTGAGTATTTTTAAAAGCTATTCATTTAGACGTGAATTCAGACGTCAATCCTCAACAGTTTACCATGTAATTTTGCAGACTCATCAGTCAATTCATACGTCAATTCTCAACCGTTTTCCATGTAATTTTGCAGGCACCATCGGCTGATATTAAGGCAGCTTCCCTGTAAATTTGGCAAAGTTTGATTAAATACTTCAAAAGTAATTAATGAGATTAGTGTGAAATTTGATTGAGTATTTTTAAAAGTTATTCATTTAGACGTCAATTCAGACGTCAATTCTTAACCGTTTACCATGTAATTTTGCAGAAACCATCGATTGGTATTACGGCAAGTTCCCTGTAAGTTTGACAAAGTTTGATTAAGTACTTCAAAAGTTATTAATGAGATTAGTGTGCAATTTGATTCAGTATTTTTAAAAGTTATTCATTTAGACGTCGATTCAGACGTCAATTCTAAACCGTTTACCATCTGTTTTTACAGGCACCATCAGCTGGCCTTACGGCAAGTTCTCTGTAAATTTGCCAAAGTTTGATTTAATTCTTTAAAAGTTATTGATGATATTAGTGTGCAATTTGATTGATTATTTCAAAAGTTATTCATTTAGACGTCCATTCAGACGTCAATCCTCAACAGTTTACCATGTAATTTTGCAGGCCCCATCGGCTGGTATTAAGGCAGCTTCCCTGTGAATTGGGCAAAGTTTGATTAAATACTTCAAAAGTTATTAATGAGCTTAGTGTAAAATTTGATTGAGTATTTCTAAAAGTTATTCATTTAGACGGCAATTCAGACGTCAATTCTCAACCGTTTATCATGTGATTTTGCAAGCACCAGCGGCAGGTATTAAGGCAACTTCCCTGTCAATTTGGCGAAGTTTGATTAAGTTCTGCAAAAGTTATTAATGAGCTTAGTGTAAAATTTGATTGAGTATTTCTAAAAGTTATTCATTTCTCTGAAAGTTATTAATGATATTAGTGTGAAATGTGATTGATTATTTTAAAAGTTATTCATTTAGACGTCAATTCAGACGTCATTTCTCAACCGTTTACCATGTAATTTTGCAGGCACCATCGCCTGGTATTACGGCAATTTCGCTAATAATTTAGCGAAGTTTGATTGAGTACTTTAAAAGTTATTCATTTAGACGTCAATTCAGACGTCAATTCTCAACCGTTTTCCCATGTAATTTTGCAGGCCCCATCGGCTGGTATTAAGGCAGCTTCCCTGTAAATTTGGCAAAGTTTGATTAAATACTTCAAAAGTTATTAATGAGCTTAGTGTAAAATTTGATTGAGTATTTCTAAAAGTTATTCATTTAGACGTCAATTCAGACGTCAATTCTCAACCGTTTACCATGTAACTATGCAGGCACCATCGTCTGGTATTACGGCAACTTAGCTATTAATTTGGCGAAGTTTAAATAAGTACTTTAAAAGTTATTCATTTAGACGTCAGTTCAGACGTCAATTCTCAACCGTTTTCCATGTAATTTTGCAGGCACCATCGCGTGGTATTACGGCAGCTTCGCTATTAATTCGGCGAAGTTTGATTGAGTACTTTAAAAGTTATTCATTTAGACGTCAATTCAAACGTCTATTCTCAACCGTTTTCCATGTAATTTTGCAGGCACCATCGACTGGTATTACGGCAAGTTCCTTGTAAGTTTGACAAAGTTTGATTAAGTACTTTGAAAGTTATTAATGATATTAGTGTGAAATTTGATTGATTATTTTAAAAGTTATTCATTTAGACGTCAATTCAGACGTCAATTCCTAACCGTTTACCATGTCATTTTGCAGGCACCAGCGGCTGGTATTAAGGCAACTTCCCTGTAAATTTGGCAAAGTTTGATTAAATACTTCAAAAGGTATTAATGAGATTAGTGTGAAATTTGATTGAGTATTTTTAAAAGTTATTCATTTAGACTTCAATTCAGACGTCAATTCTCAACCGTTTTCCATGTAGTTTTGCAGGCACCATCGCCTGGTATTACGGCAACTCCGCTATTAATTTGGCGAAGTTTGATTGAGTACTTGAAAAGTTATTCATTTAAACGTCAATTTAGACGTCAATTCTCAACCGTTTTCCATGTAATTTTGCAGGCACCATCGCCTGGTATTACGGCAAATTCGCTATTAATGTGGCGAAGTTTCATTGAGTACTTTAAAAGTTATTCATTTAGACGTCAATTCAAACGTCTATTCTCAACCGTTTTCCATGTAATTTTGCAGGCACCATCGGCTTGTATTACGGCAAGTTCTCTGTAAGTTTGACAAAGTTTGATTGAGTTCTTTGAAAGTTATTAATGAGATTAGTGTGAGATTTGATTGAGTATTTTTTAAAGTTATTCATTTAGACGGCAATTCAGACGACAATTCTCAACCGTTTATCATGTGATTTTGCAAGCACCATCGGCTGGTATTAGGCAACTTCCCTGTCAATTTGGCGAAGTTTGATTAAGTACTGCAAAAGTTATTCATGAGCTTAGTGTAAAATTTGATTGAGTATTTCTAAAAGTTATTCATTTAGACGTCAATTCAGTCGTCAATTCTCAACAGTTTACCATGTAATTTTGCAAGCACCATCGGCTGGTATTAAGGCAACTTCTCTGTCAATTTGGCGGATTTGATTAAGTACTGCAAAAGTTAATAAGGAGCTTAGTGTGAAATTTGATTGAGTACTTCTAAACGTTATTCATTTAGACGTCAATTCAGACGTCAATTCTCAACAGTTTACCATGTAATTTTGCAGGCACCATCGGCTGGTATTAAGGCAACATCCCTGTAAATTTGGCGAAGTTTGCTTGAATACTTCAAAAGATATTAATGAGATAAGTGTGAAATTTGATTGAGTATTTTTAAAAGTTATTCATTTAGACGTCAATTCGGACGTCAATTCGCAACAGTTTACCATGTAATTTTGCAGGCCCCATCGGCTGGTATTAAGGCAGCTTCTCTGTAAATTTGGCAAAGTTTGATTAAATACTTCAAAAGTTATTAATGAGCTTAGTGTAAAATTTGATTGAGTATTTTTAAAAGTTATTCATTTAGACGTCAATTCAGACGTCAATTCCCAACAGTTTACCATGTAATTTTGCAGGCGCCATCGTCTGGTATTACGGCAACTACGCTATAAATTTGGCGAAGTTTGCTTGAATACTTCAAAAGATATTAATGAGATTAGTGTGAAATTTGATTGAGTATTTTTAAAAGTTATTTATTTAGACGTCAATTCGGACGTCAATTCTCAACAGTTTACCATGTAATTTTGCAGGCCCCATCGGCTGGTATTAAGGCAGCTTTCCTGTAAATTTGGCAAAGTTTGATTAAATACTTCAAAAGTTATTAATGAGCTTAGTGTAAAATTTGATTGAGTATTTCTAAAAGTTATTCATTTAGACGTCAATTCAGACGTCAATTCCCAACAGTTTACCATGTAATTTTGCAGGCGCCATCGTCTGGTATTACGGCAACTACGCTATAAATTTGGCGAAGTTTGAATGAGTACTTTCAAAGTTATTCATTTAGACGTCAATTCAGACGTCAATTATCAACCGTTTTCCATGTAATTTTGCAGGCACCATCGCCTGATATTGCGGCAACTTCGCTATTAATTTGGCAAAGTTTGATTGAGTACTTTGAAAGTTATTCATTTAGACGGCAATTCAGACGTCAATTCTCAACCGTTTATCATGAGATTTTGCAAGCACCATCGGCTGGTATTAGGCAACTTCCCTGTCAATTTGGCGAAGTTTGATTAAGTACTGCAAAAGTTATTCATGAGCTTAGTGTAAAATTTGATTGAGTATTTCTAAAAGTTATTCATTTAGACGTCAATTCAGTCGTCACTTCTCAACAGTTTACCATGTAATTTTGCAAGCACCATCGGCTGGTATTTAGGCAACTTCCCTGTAAATGTGGCGAAGTTTGCTTAAATACTTCAAAAGTTATTAGTTAGATCAGTGTGAAATTTGATTGAGTATTTCAAAAGTTATTCATTTAGACGTCAATTCAGACGTCAATTCTCAACCGTTTTCCATGTAGTTTTGCAGGCACCATCGCCTGGTATTGCGGCAACTTCGCTATTAATTTGGCAAAGTTTGATTGAGTACTTTAAAAGTTATTCATTTAGACATCAATTCAGACGTCAATTCTCAACCGTTTTCCATGTAATTTTGCATGCACCATCGACTGATACTACGGCAAGTTCCCTGTAAGTTTGACAAAGTTTGATTAAGTACTTCAAAAGTTATTAATGAGATTAGTGTGAAATTTGATTCAGTATTTTTAAAAGTTATTCATTTAGACGTCAATTCAGACGTCAATCCTCAACAGTTTACCATGTAATTTTGCAGGCCCCATCGGCTGGTATTAAGGCAGCTTCCCTGTAAATTTGACAAAATTTGCTTAAATACTTCAAAAGTTATTAATGAGATTAGTGTGAAATTTGATTCAGTATTTTTAAAAGTTATTGATTTAGACGTCGATTTAGACGTCAATCCTCAACAGTTTATCATGTAATTTTGCAGGCCCCGTCGGCTGGTATTAAGGCAGCTTCCCTGTAAATTTGACAAAGTTTGATTAAATACTTCAAAAGTTCTTAATGAGCTTAATGTAAAATTTGATTGAGTATTTTTAAAAGTTATTCATTTAGACCTCAATTCAGACGTCAATTCTCAACCGTTTACCATGTAATTTTGCAGGCACCATTGTCTGGTATTACGGCAACTTCGCTATTAATTTGGTGAAGTTTGAATGAGTACTTTCAAAGGTATTCATTTAGACGTCAATTCAGACGTCAATTCTCAACCGTTTTCCATGTAATTTTGCAGGCACCATCGCCTGGTATTACGGCAACTTCGCTATTAATTTGGCGAAGTTTGATTGAGTACTTTAAAAGTTATTCATTTAGACGTTAATTCAGACGTCAATTCTCAACCGTTTTCCATGTAATATTGCATGCACCATACACTGGAATTACGGCAAATTCCCTGTAAGTTTGACAAAGTTTGATTAAGTACTTCAAAAGTTATTAATGAGATTAGTGTGAAATTTGTATCAGTATTTTTAAAAGTTATTCATTTAGACGGCAATTCAGACGTCAATTCTCAACCGTTTATCATGAGATTTTGCAAGCACCATCGGCTGGTATTAAGGCAACTTCCCTGTCAATTTGGCGAAGTTTGATTAAGTACTGCAAAAGTTAATAATGAGCTTAGTGTGAAATTTGATTGAGTATTTCTAAAAGTTATTCATTTAGACGTCAATTCAGTCGTCAATTCTCAACAGTTTACCATGTAATTTTGCAAGCACCATCGGCTGGTATTAAGGCAACTTCTCTGTCAATTTGGCGGATTTGATTAAGTACTGCAAAAGTTAATAATGAGCTTAGTGTGAAATTTGATTGAGTACTTCTAAACGTTATTCATTTAGACGTCAATTCAGACGTCAATTCTCAACAGTTTACCATGTAATTTTGCAGGCACCATCGGCTGGTATTAAGGCAACATCCCTGTAAATTTGGCGAAGTTTGCTTGAATACTTCAAAAGATATTAATGAGATAAGTGTGAAATTTGATTGAGTATTTTTAAAAGTTATTCATTTAGACGTCATTTCGGACGTCAATTCGCAACAGTTTACCATGTAATTTTGCAGGCCCCATCGGCTGGTATTAAGGCAGCTTCTCTGTAAATTTGGCAAAGTTTGATTAAATACTTCAAAAGTTATTAATGAGCTTAGTGTAAAATTTGATTGAGTATTTTTAAAAGTTATTCATTTAGACGTCAATTCAGACGTCAATTCCCAACAGTTTACCATGTAATTTTGCAGGCGCCATCGTCTGGTATTACGGCAACTACGCTATAAATTTGGCGAAGTTTGCTTGAATACTTCAAAAGATATTAATGAGATTAGTGTGAAATTTGATTGAGTATTTTTAAAAGTTATTCATTTAGACGTCAATTCGGACGTCAATTCTCAACAGTTTACCATGTAATTTTGCAGGCCCCATCGGCTGGTATTAAGGCAGCTTTCCTGTAAATTTGGCAAAGTTTGATTAAATACTTCAAAAGTTATTAATGAGCTTAGTGTAAAATTTGATTGAGTATTTCTAAAAGTTATTCATTTGGACGTCAATTCAGACGTCAATTCCCAACAGTTCACCATGTCATTTTGCAGGCGCCATTGTCTGGTATTACGGCAACTACGCTATAAATTTGGCGAAGTTTGCTTGAATACTTCAAAAGATATTAATGAGATTAGTGTGAAATTTGATTGAGTATTTTTAAAAGTTATTCATTTAGACGTCAATTCGGACGTCAATTCTCAACAGTTTACCATGTAATTTTGCAGGCCCCATCGGCTGGTATTAAGGCAGCTTTCCTGTAAATTTGGCAAAGTTTGATTAAATACTTCAAAAGTTATTAATGAGCTGAGTGTAAAATTTGATTGAGTATTTCTAAAAGTTATTCATTTAGACGTTAATTCAGACGTCAATTCCCAACAGTTTACCATGTAATTTTGCAGGCGCCATCGTCTGGTATTACGGCAACTACGCTATAAATTTGGCGAAGTTTGAATGAGTACTTTCAAAGTTATTCATTTAGACGTCAATTCAAACGTCTATTCTCAACCGTTTTCCATGTAATTTTGCAGGCACCATCGACTGGTATTACGGCAAGTTCCTTGTAAGTTTGACAAAGTTTGATTAAGTACTTTGAAAGTTATTAATGATATTAGTGTGAAATTTGATTGATTATTTTAAAAGTTATTCATTTAGACGTCAATTCAGACGTCAATTCCTAACCGTTTACCATGTCATTTTGCAGGCACCAGCGGCTGGTATTAAGGCAACTTCCCTGTAAATTTGGCAAAGTTTGATTAAATACTTCAAAAGGTATTAATGAGATTAGTGTGAAATTTGATTGAGTATTTTTAAAAGTTATTCATTTAGACTTCAATTCAGACGTCAATTCTCAACCGTTTTCCATGTAGTTTTGCAGGCACCATCGCCTGGTATTACGGCAACTCCGCTATTAATTTGGCGAAGTTTGATTGAGTACTTGAAAAGTTATTCATTTAGACGTCAATTTAGACGTCAATTCTCAACCGTTTTCCATGTAATTTTGCAGGCACCATCGCCTGGTATTACGGCAAATTCGCTATTAATGTGGCGAAGTTTCATTGAGTACTTTAAAAGTTATTCATTTAGACGTCAATTCAAACGTCTATTCTCAACCGTTTTCCATGTAATTTTGCAGGCACCATCGGCTTGTATTACGGCAAGTTCTCTGTAAGTTTGACAAAGTTTGATTGAGTTCTTTGAAAGTTATTAATGAGATTAGTGTGAGATTTGATTGAGTATTTTTTAAAGTTATTCATTTAGACGGCAATTCAGACGACAATTCTCAACCGTTTATCATGTGATTTTGCAAGCACCATCGGCTGGTATTAGGCAACTTCCCTGTCAATTTGGCGAAGTTTGATTGAGTACTGCAAAAGTTATTCATGAGCTTAGTGTAAAATTTGATTGAGTATTTCTAAAAGTTATTCATTTAGACGTCAATTCAGTCGTCAATTCTCAACAGTTTACCATGTAATTTTGCAAGCACCATCGGCTGGTATTAAGGCAACTTCTCTGTCAATTTGGCGGATTTGATTAAGTACTGCAAAAGTTAATAATGAGCTTAGTGTGAAATTTGATTGAGTACTTCTAAACGTTATTCATTTAGACGTCAATTCAGACGTCAATTCTCAACAGTTTACCATGTAATTTTGCAGGCACCATCGGCTGGTATTAAGGCAACATCCCTGTAAATTTGGCGAAGTTTGCTTGAATACTTCAAAAGATATTAATGAGATAAGTGTGAAATTTGATTGAGTATTTTTAAAAGTTATTCATTTAGACGTCAATTCGGACGTCAATTCTCAACAGTTTACCATGTAATTTTGCAGGCCCCATCGGCTGGTATTAAGGCAGCTTCTCTGTAAATTTGGCAAAGTTTGATTAAATACTTCAAAAGTTATTAATGAGCTTAGTGTAAAATTTGATTGAGTATTTTTAAAAGTTATTCATTTAGACGTCAATTCAGACGTCAATTCCCAACAGTTTACCATGTAATTTTGCAGGCGCCATCGTCTGGTATTACGGCAACTACGCTATAAATTTGGCGAAGTTTGCTTGAATACTTCAAAAGATATTAATGAGATTAGTGTGAAATTTGATTGAGTATTTTTAAAAGTTATTCATTTAGACGTCAATTCGGACGTCAATTCTCAACAGTTTACCATGTAATTTTGCAGGCCCCATCGGCTGGTATTAAGGCAGCTTTCCTGTAAATTTGGCAAAGTTTGATTAAATACTTCAAAAGTTATTAATGAGCTTAGTGTAAAATTTGATTGAGTATTTCTAAAAGTTATTCATTTAGACGTCAATTCAGACGTCAATTCCCAACAGTTTACCATGTAATTTTGCAGGCGCCATCGTCTGGTATTACGGCAGCTACGCTATAAATTTGGCGAAGTTTGAATGAGTACTTTCAAAGTTATTCATTTAGACGTCAATTCTGACGTCAATTATCAACCGTTTTCCATGTAATTTTGCAGGCACCATCGCCTGATATTGCGGCAACTTCGCTATTAATTTGGCAAAGTTTGATTGAGTACTTTGAAAGTTATTCATTTAGACGGCAATTCAGACGTCAATTCTCAACCGTTTATCATGAGATTTTGCAAGCACCATCGGCTGGTATTAGGCAACTTCCCTGTCAATTTGGCGAAGTTTGATTAAGTACTGCAAAAGTTATTCATGAGCTTAGTGTAAAATTTGATTGAGTATTTCTAAAAGATATTCATTTAGACGTCAATTCAGACGTCACTTCTCAACAGTTTACCATGTAATTTTGCAAGCACCATCGGCTGGTATTTAGGCAACTTCCCTGTAAATGTGGCGAAGTTTGCTTAAATACTTCAAAAGTTATTAGTTAGATCAGTGTGAAATTTGATTGAGTATTTCAAAAGTTATTCATTTAGACGTCAATTCAGACGTCAATTCTCAACCGTTTTCCATGTAGTTTTGCAGGCACCATCGCCTGGTATTGCGGCAACTTCGCTATTAATTTGGCAAAGTTTGATTGAGTACTTTAAAAGTTATTCATTTAGACATCAATTCAGACGTCAATTCTCAACCGTTTTCCATGTAATTTTGCATGCACCATCGACTGATACTACGGCAAGTTCCCTGTAAGTTTGACAAAGTTTGATTAAGTACTTCAAAAGTTATTAATGAGATTAGTGTGAAATTTGATTCAGTATTTTTAAAAGTTATTCATTTAGACGTCAATTCAGACGTCAATCCTCAACAGTTTACCATGTAATTTTGCAGACCCCATCGGCTGGTATTAAGGCAGCTTCCCTGTAAATTTGACAAAATTTGCTTAAATACTTCAAAAGTTATTAATGAGATTAGTGTGAAATTTGATTCAGTATTTTTAAAAGTTATTGATTTAGACGTCGATTTAGACGTCAATCCTCAACAGTTTATCATGTAATTTTGCAGGCCCCGTCGGCTGGTATTAAGGCAGCTTCCCTGTAAATTTGACAAAGTTTGATTAAATACTTCAAAAGTTATTAATGAGATTAGTGTGAAATTTGTATCAGTATTTTTAAAAGTTATTCATTTAGACGGCAATTCAGACGTCAATTCTCAACCGTTTATCATGAGATTTTGCAAGCACCATCGGCTGGTATTAAGGCAACTTCCCTGTCAATTTGGCGAAGTTTGATTAAGTACTGCAAAAGTTAATAATGAGCTTAGTGTGAAATTTGATTGAGTATTTCTAAAAGTTATTCATTTAGACGTCAATTCAGTCGTCAATTCTCAACAGTTTACCATGTAATTTTGCAAGCACCATCGGCTGGTATTAAGGCAACTTCTCTGTCAATTTGGCGGATTTGATTAAGTACTGCAAAAGTTAATAATGAGCTTAGTGTGAAATTTGATTGAGTACTTCTAAACGTTATTCATTTAGACGTCAATTCAGACGTCAATTCTCAACAGTTTACCATGTAATTTTGCAGGCACCATCGGCTGGTATTAAGGCAACATCCCTGTAAATTTGGCGAAGTTTGCTTGAATACTTCAAAAGATATTAATGAGATAAGTGTGAAATTTGATTGAGTATTTTTAAAAGCTATTCATTTAGACGTCAATTCGGACGTCAATTCGCAACAGTTTACCATGTAATTTTGCAGGCCCCATCGGCTGGTATTAAGGCAGCTTCTCTGTAAATTTGGCAAAGTTTGATTAAATACTTCAAAAGTTATTAATGAGCTTAGTGTAAAATTTGATTGAGTATTTTTAAAAGTTATTCATTTAGACGTCAATTCAGACGTCAATTCCCAACAGTTTACCATGTAATTTTGCAGGCGCCATCGTCTGGTATTACGGCAACTACGCTATAAATTTGGCGAAGTTTGCTTGAATACTTCAAAAGATATTAATGAGATTAGTGTGAAATTTGATTGAGTATTTTTAAAAGTTATTCATTTAGACGTCAATTCGGACGTCAATTCTCAACAGTTTACCATGTAATTTTGCAGGCCCCATCGGCTGGTATTAAGGCAGCTTTCCTGTAAATTTGGCAAAGTTTGATTAAATACTTCAAAAGTTATTAATGAGCTTAGTGTAAAATTTGATTGAGTATTTCTAAAAGTTATTCATTTAGACGTCAATTCAGACGTCAATTCCCAACAGTTTACCATGTAATTTTGCAGGCGCCATCGTCTGGTATTACGGCAGCTACGCTATAAATTTGGCGAAGTTTGAATGAGTACTTTCAAAGTTATTCATTTAGACGTCAATTCAGACGTCAATTATCAACCGTTTTCCATGTAATTTTGCAGGCACCATCGCCTGATATTGCGGCAACTTCGCTATTAATTTGGCAAAGTTTGATTGAGTACTTTGAAAGTTATTCATTTAGACGGCAATTCAGACGTCAATTCTCAACCGTTTATCATGAGATTTTGCAAGCACCATCGGCTGGTATTAGGCAACTTCCCTGTCAATTTGGCGAAGTTTGATTAAGTACTGCAAAAGTTATTCATGAGCTTAGTGTAAAATTTGATTGAGTATTTCTAAAAGATATTCATTTAGACGTCAATTCAGACGTCACTTCTCAACAGTTTACCATGTAATTTTGCAAGCACCATCGGCTGGTATTTAGGCAACTTCCCTGTAAATGTGGCGAAGTTTGCTTAAATACTTCAAAAGTCATTAGTTAGATCAGTGTGAAATTTGATTGAGTATTTCAAAAGTTATTCATTTAGACGTCAATTCAGACGTCAATTCTCAACCGTTTTCCATGTAGTTTTGCAGGCACCATCGCCTGGTATTGCGGCAACTTCGCTATTAATTTGGCAAAGTTTGATTGAGTACTTTAAAAGTTATTCATTTAGACATCAATTCAGACGTCAATTCTCAACCGTTTTCCATGTAATTTTGCATGCACCATCGACTGATACTACGGCAAGTTCCCTGTAAGTTTGACAAAGTTTGATTAAGTACTTCAAAAGTTATTAATGAGATTAGTGTGAAATTTGATTCAGTATTTTTAAAAGTTATTCATTTAGACGTCAATTCAGACGTCAATCCTCAACAGTTTACCATGTAATTTTGCAGACCCCATCGGCTGGTATTAAGGCAGCTTCCCTGTAAATTTGACAAAATTTGCTTAAATACTTCAAAAGTTATTAATGAGATTAGTGTGAAATTTGATTCAGTATTTTTAAAAGTTATTGATTTAGACGTCGATTTAGACGTCAATCCTCAACAGTTTATCATGTAATTTTGCAGGCCCCGTCGGCTGGTATTAAGGCAGCTTCCCTGTAAATTTGACAAAGTTTGATTAAATACTTCAAAAGTTATTAATGAGATTAGTGTGAAATTTGTATCAGTATTTTTAAAAGTTATTCATTTAGACGGCAATTCAGACGTCAATTCTCAACCGTTTATCATGAGATTTTGCAAGCACCATCGGCTGGTATTAAGGCAACTTCCCTGTCAATTTGGCGAAGTTTGATTAAGTACTGCAAAAGTTAATAATGAGCTTAGTGTGAAATTTGATTGAGTATTTCTAAAAGTTATTCATTTAGACGTCAATTCAGTCGTCAATTCTCAACAGTTTACCATGTAATTTTGCAAGCACCATCGGCTGGTATTAAGGCAACTTCTCTGTCAATTTGGCGGATTTGATTAAGTACTGCAAAAGTTAATAATGAGCTTAGTGTGAAATTTGATTGAGTACTTCTAAACGTTATTCATTTAGACGTCAATTCAGACGTCAATTCTCAACAGTTTACCATGTAATTTTGCAGGCACCATCGGCTGGTATTAAGGCAACATCCCTGTAAATTTGGCGAAGTTTGCTTGAATACTTCAAAAGATATTAATGAGATAAGTGTGAAATTTGATTGAGTATTTTTAAAAGCTATTCATTTAGACGTCAATTCGGACGTCAATTCGCAACAGTTTACCATGTAATTTTGCAGGCCCCATCGGCTGGTATTAAGGCAGCTTCTCTGTAAATTTGGCAAAGTTTGATTAAATACTTCAAAAGTTATTAATGAGCTTAGTGTAAAATTTGATTGAGTATTTTTAAAAGTTATTCATTTAGACGTCAATTCAGACGTCAATTCCCAACAGTTTACCATGTAATTTTGCAGGCGCCATCGTCTGGTATTACGGCAACTACGCTATAAATTTGGCGAAGTTTGCTTGAATACTTCAAAAGATATTAATGAGATTAGTGTGAAATTTGATTGAGTATTTTTAAAAGTTATTCATTTAGACGTCAATTCGGACGTCAATTCTCAACAGTTTACCATGTCATTTTGCAGGCCCCATCGGCTGGTATTAAGGCAGCTTTCCTGTAAATTTGGCAAAGTTTGATTAAATACTTCAAAAGTTATTAATGAGCTTAGTGTAAAATTTGATTGAGTATTTCTAAAAGTTATTCATTTGGACGTCAATTCAGACGTCAATTCCCAACAGTTCACCATGTAATTTTGCAGGCGCCATTGTCTGGTATTACGGCAACTACGCTATAAATTTGGCGAAGTTTGATTAAATACTTCAAAAGATATTAATGAGATTAGTGTGAAATTTGATTGAGTATTTTTAAAAGTTATTCATTTGGACGTCAATTCAGACGTCAATTCCCAACAGTTCACCATGTAATTTTGCAGGCGCCATTGTCTGGTATTACGGCAACTACGCTATAAATTTGGCGAAGTTTGCTTGAATACTTCAAAAGATATTAATGAGATTAGTGTGAAATTTGATTGAGTATTTTTAAAAGTTATTCATTTAGACGTCAATTCGGACGTCAATTCTCAACAGTTTACCATGTAATTTTGCAGGCCCCATCGGCATCAATTTCGCTTGATTAAATACTTCAAAAGTTATTAATGAGCTGAGTGTAAAATTTGATTGAGTATTTCTAAAAGTTATTCATTTAGACGTTAATTCAGACGTCAATTCCCAACAGTTTACCATGTAATTTTGCAGGCGCCATCGTCTGGTATTACGGCAACTACGCTATAAATTTGGCGAAGTTTGAATGAGTACTTTCAAAGTTATTCATTTAGACGTCAATTCAGACGTCAATTATCAACCGTTTTCCATGTAATTTTGCAGGCACCATCGCCTGATATTGCGGCAACTTCGCTATTAATTTGGCAAAGTTTGATTGAGTACTTTGAAAGTTATTCATTTAGACGGCAATTCAGACGTCAATTCTCAACCGTTTATCATGAGATTTTGCAAGCACCATCGGCTGGTATTAGGCAACTTCCCTGTCAATTTGGCGAAGTTTGATTAAGTACTGGAAAAGTTATTCATGAGCTTAGTGTAAAATTTGATTGAGTATTTCTAAAAGTTATTCATTTAGACGTCAATTCAGTCGTCACTTCTCAACAGTTTACCATGTAATTTTGCAAGCACCATCGGCTGGTATTTAGGCAACTTCCCTGTAAATGTGGCGAAGTTTGCTTAAATACTTCAAAAGTTATTAGTTAGATCAGTGTGAAATTTGATTGAGTATTTCAAAAGTTATTCATTTAGACGTCAATTCAGACGTCAATTCTCAACCGTTTTCCATGTAGTTTTGCAGGCACCATCGCCTGGTATTGCGGCAACTTCGCTATTAATTTGGCAAAGTTTGATTGAGTACTTTAAAAGTTATTCATTTAGACATCAATTCAGACGTCAATTCTCAACCGTTTTCCATGTAATTTTGCATGCACCATCGACTGATACTACGGCAAGTTCCCTGTAAGTTTGACAAAGTTTGATTAAGTACTTCAAAAGTTATTAATGAGATTAGTGTGAAATTTGATTCAGTATTTTTAAAAGTTATTGATTTAGACGTCGATTTAGACGTCAATCCTCAACAGTTTATCATGTAATTTTGCAGGCCCCGTCGGCTGGTATTAAGGCAGCTTCCCTGTAAATTTGACAAAGTTTGATTAAATACTTCAAAAGTTCTTAATGAGCTTAATGTAAAATTTGATTGAGTATTTTTAAAAGTTATTCATTTAGACCTCAATTCAGACGTCAATTCTCAACCGTTTACCATGTAATTTTGCAGGCAAAATTGTCTGGTATTACGGCAACTTCGCTATTAATTTGGTGAAGTTTGAATAAGTACTTTCAAAGGTATTCATTTAGACGTCAATTCAGACGTCAATTCTCAACCGTTCTCCATGTAATTTTGCAGGCACCATCGCCTGGTATTACGGCAACTTCGCTATTAATTTGGCGAAGTTTGATTGAGTACTTTAAAAGTTATTCATTTAGACGTTAATTCAGACGTCAATTCTCAACCGTTTTCCATGTAATATTGCATGCACCATACACTGGAATTACGGCAAATTCCCTGTAAGTTTGACAAAGTTTGATTAAGTACTTCAAAAGTTATTAATGAGATTAGTGTGAAATTTGTATCAGTATTTTTAAAAGTTATTCATTTAGACGGCAATTCAGACGTCAATTCTCAACCGTTTATCATGAGATTTTGCAAGCACCATCGGCTGGTATTAAGGCAACTTCCCTGTCAATTTGGCGAAGTTTGATTAAGTACTGCAAAAGTTAATAATGAGCTTAGTGTGAAATTTGATTGAGTACTTCTAAACGATATTCATTTAGACGTCAATTCAGACGTCAATTCTCAACAGTTTACTATGTAATTTTGCAGGCACCATCGGCTGGTATTAAGGCAACATCCCTGTAAATTTGGCGAAGTTTGCTTGAATACTTCAAAAGATATTAATGAGATTAGTGTGAAATTTGATTGAGTATTTTTAAAAGTTATTCATTTAGACGTCAATTCGGACGTCAATTCTCAACAGTTTACCATGTAATTTTGCAGGCCCCATCGGCTGGTATTAAGGCAGCTTCCCTGTAAATTTGGCAAAGTTTGATTAAATACTTCAAAAGTTATTAATGAGCTTAGTGTAAAATTTGATTGAGTATTTTTAAAAGTTATTCATTTAGACGTCAATTCAGACGTCAATTCCCAACAGTTTACCATGTAATTTTGCAGGCGCCATCGTCTGGTATTACGGCAACTACGCTATAAATTTGGCGGAGTTTGAATGAGTACTTTCAAAGTTATTCATTTAGACGTCAATTCAGACGTCAATTATCAACCGTTTTCCATGTAATTTTGCAGGCACCATCGCCTGGTATTGCGTCAACTTCGCTATTAATTTGGCAAAGTTTGATTGAGTACTTTAAAAGTTATTCATTTAGACGGCAATTCAGACGTCAATTCTCAACCGTTTATCATGAGATTTTGCAAGCACCATCGGCTGGTATTAGGCAACTTCCCTGTCAATTTGGCGAAGTTTGATTAAGTACTTTAAAAGTTATTCATTTAGACGTTAATTCAGACGTCAATTCTCAACCGTTTTCCATGTAATTTTGCATGCACCATACACTGGAATTACGGCAAATTCCCTGTAAGTTTGACAAAGTTTGATTATGTACTTCAAAAGTTATTAATGAGATTAGTGTGAAATTTGATTCAGTATTTTTAAAAGTTATTCATTTAGACGGCAATTCAGACGTCAATTCTCAACCGTTTATCATGAGATTTTGCAAGCACCATCGGCTGGTATTAAGGCAACTTCCCTGTCAATTTGGCGTAGTTTGATTAAGTACTGCAAAAGTTAATAATGAGCTTAGTGTGAAATTTGATTGAGTACTTCTAAACGTTATTCATTTAGACGTCAATTCAGACGTCAATTCTCAACAGTTTACCATGTAAGTTTGCAGGCACCATCGGCTGGTATTAAGGCAACATCCCTGTAAATTTGGCGAAGTTTGCTTGAATACTTCAAAAGATAATAATGAGATTAGTGTGAAATTTGATTGAGTATTTTTAAAAGTTATTCATTTAGACGTCAGTTTGGACGTCAATTCTAAACCGTTTTCCATGTAATTTTGCAGGCGCCATCGTCTGGTATTACGGCAACTACGCTATAAATTTGGCGAAGTTTGAATGAGTACTTTCAAAGTTATTCATTTAGACGTCAATTCAGACGTCAATTCTCAACCGTTTTCCATGTAGTTTTGCAGGCACCATCGCCTGGTATTGCGGCAACTTCGCTATTAATTTGGCAAAGTTTGATTGAGTACTTTAAAAGTTATTCATTTAGACGTCAATTCAGACGTCAATTCTCAACCGTTTTCCATGTAATTTTGCATGCACCATCGACTGGTACTACGGCAAGTTCCCTGTAAGTTTGACAAAGTTTGATTAAGTACTTCAAAAGTTATTAATGAGATTAGTGTGAAATTTGATTGAGTCTTTTTAAAAGTTATTCATTTAGACGGCAATTCAGACGTCAATTCTCAACCGTTTATCATGAGATTTTGCAAGCACCATCGGCTGGTATTAAGGCAACTTCCCTGTCAATTTGGCGAAGTTTGATTAAGTACTGCAAAAGTTAATAATGAGCTTAGTGTGGAATTTGATTGAGTACTTCTAAACGTTATTCATTTAGACGTCAATTCAGACGTCAATTCTCAACAGTTTACCATGTAATTTTGCAGGCACCATCGGCTGGTATTGAGGCAACATCCCTGTAAATTTGGCGAAGTTTGCTTGAATACTTCAAAAGATAATAATGAGATTAGTGTGAAATTTGATTGAGTATTTTTAAAAGTTATTCATTTAGACGTCAATTCAGACGTCAATTCTCAACAGTTTACCATGTAATTTTGCAGGCCCCATCGGCTGGTATTAAGGCAGCTTCCCTGTAAATTTGGCAAAGTTTGATTAAATACTTCAAAAGTTATTAATGAGCTTAGTGTAAAATTTGATTGAGTATTTTTAAAAGTTATTCATTTAGACGTCAATTCAGACGTCAATTCCCAACAGTTTACCATGTAATTTTGCAGGCGCCATCGTCTGGTATTACGGAAACTACGCTATAAATTTGGCGAAGTTTGCTTGAATACTTCAAAAGATATTAATGAAATTAGTGTGAAATTAGATTGAGTATTTTCAAAAGTTATTCATTTAGACGTCAATTCAGACGTCAATTCTCAACCGTTTATCATGTAATTTTGCAAGCACCATCGGCTGGTATTAAGGCAACTTCCCTGTCAATTTGGCAAAGTTTGATTAAGTACTGCAAAAGTTATTAATGAGCTTAGTGTGAAATTTGATTCAGTATTTTGAAAAGTTATTCATTTAGACGTCAGTTTGGACGTCAATTCTAAACCGTTTTCCATGTAATTTTGAAGGCGCCATCGTCTGGTATTACGGCAACTACACTATAAATTTGGCGAAGTTTGAATGATTACTTTCAAAGTTATTCATTTAGACGTCAATTCAGACGTCAATTCTCAACCGTTTTCCATGTAGTTTTGCAGGCACCATCGCCTGGTATTGCGGCAACTTCGCTATTAATTTGGCAAAGTTTGATTGAGTACTTTAAAAGTTATTCATTTAGACGTCAATTCAGACGTCAATTCTCAACTGTTTTCCATGTAATTTTGCATGCACCATCGGCTGGTACTACGGCAAGTTCCCTGTAAGTTTGACAAAGTTTGATTAAGTACTTCAAAAGTTATTAATGAGATTAGTGTGAAATTTGATTCAGTATTTTTAAAAGTTATTCATTTAGACGTCAATTCGGACGTCAATTCTCAACAGTTTACCATGTAATTTTGCAGGCCCCATCGGCTGGTATTAAGGCAGCTTCCCTGTAAATTTGGCAAAGTTTGATTAAATACTTCAAAAGTTATTGATGAGCTTAGTGTAAAATTTGATTGAGTATTTTTAAAAGTTATTCATTTAGACGTCAATTCAGACGTCAATTCCCAACAGTTTACCATGTAATTTTGCAGGCGCCATCGTCTGGTATTACGGCAACTACGCTATAAATTTGGCGAAGTTTGCTTGAATACTTCAAAAGATATTAATGAAATTAGTGTGAAATTTGATTGAGTATTTTTAAAAGTTATTCATTTAGACGTCAATTCGGACGTCAATTCTCAACAGTTAACCATGTAATTTTGCAGGCCCCATCGACTGGTATTAAGGCAGCTTCCCTGTAAATTTGGCAAAGTTTGATTAAATACTTCAAAAGTTATTGATGAGCTTAGTGTAAAATTTGATTGAGTATTTTTAAAAGTTATTCATTTAGACGTCAATTCAGACGTCAATTCCCAACAGTTTACCATGTAATTTTGCAGGCGCCATCGTCTGGTATTACGGCAACTACGCTATTAATTTGGTGAAGTTTGAATGAGTACTTTCAAAGGTATTCATTTAGACGGCAATTCAGACGTCAATTCTAAACCGTTTATCATGAGATTTTGCAAGCACCATCGGCTGGTATTAGGCAACTTCCCTGTCAATTTGACGAAGTTTGATTAAGTACTTCAAAAGTTATTCATGAGCTTAGTGTAAAATTTGATTGAGTATTTCTAAAAGTTATTCATTTAGACGTCAATTCAGTCGTCAATTCTCAACAGTTTACCATGTAATTTTGCAAGCACCATCGGCTGGTATTTAGGCAACTTCCCTGTAAATGTGGCGAAGTTTGCTTAAATACTTCAAAAGTTATTAATTAGATCAGTGTGAAATTTGATTGAGTATTTCAAAAGTTATTCATTTAGACGTCAATTCAGACGTTAATTCTCAACCGTTTATCATGTAATTTTGCAAGCACCATCGGCTGGTATTAAGGCAACTTCCCTGTCAATTTGGCAAAGTTTGATTAAGTACTGCAAAAGTTATTCATTTAGACGTCAATTCAGACGTCAATTCTCAACCGTTTTCCATGTAATTTTGCATGCACCATCGACTGGTACTACGGCAAGTTCCCTGTAAGTTTGACAAAGTTTGATTAAGTACTTCAAAAGTTATTAATGAGATTAGTGTGAAATTTGATTCAGTATTTTTAAAAGTTATTCATTTAGACGTCAATTCAGACGTCAATCCTCAACAGTTTACCATGTAATTTTGCAGGCCCCATCGGCTGGTATTAAGGCAGCTTCCCTGTAAATTTGACAAAGTTTGCTTAAATACTTCAAAAGTTATCAATGAGATTAGTGTGAAATTTGCTTCAGTATTTTTAAAAGTTATTGATTTAGACGTCAATTTAGACGTCAATCCTCAACAGTTTATCATGTAATTTTGCAGGCCCCGTCGGCTGGTATTAAGGCAGCTTCCCTGTAAATTTGACAAAGTTTGATTCAATACTTCAAAAGTTCTTAATGAGCTTAGTGTAAAATTTGATTGAGTATTTTTAAAAGTTATTCATTTAGACCTCAATTCAGACGTCAATTCTCAACCGTTTACCATGTAATTTTGCAGGCACCATTGTCTGGTATTACGGCAACTTCGCGATTAATTTGGTGAAGTTTGAATGAGTACTTTCAAAGGTATTCATTTAGACGTCAATTCAGACGTCAATTCTCAACCGTTTTCCATGTAATTTTGCAGGCACCATCGCCAGGTATTACGGCAACTTCGCTATTAATTTGGCGAAGTTTGATTAAGTACTTTAAAAGTTATTCATTTAGACGTTAATTCAGACGTCAATTCTCAACCGTTTTCCATGTAATTTTGTATGCACCATACACTGGAATTACGGCAAATTCCCTGTAAGTTTGACAAAGTTTGATTAAGTACTTCAAAAGTTATTAATGAGATTAGTGTGAAATTTGATTCAGTATTTTTAAAAGTTATTCATTTAGACGGCAATTCAGACGTCAATTCTCAACCGTTTATCATGAGATTTTGCAAGCACCATCGGCTGGTATTAAGGCAACTTCCCTGTCAATTTGGCGAAGTTTAATTAAGTACTGCAAAAGTTAATAATGAGCTTAGTGTGAAATTTGATTGAGTACTTCTAAACGTTATTCATTTAGACGTCAATTCAGACGTCAATTCTCAACAGTTTACCATGTAATTTTGCAGGCACCATCGGCTGGTATTAAGGCAACATCCCTGTAAATTTGGCGAAGCTTGCTTGAATGCTTCAAAGGATAATAATGAGATTAGTGTGAAATTTGATTGAGTATTTTTAAAAGTTATTCATTTAGACGTCAGTTTGGACGTCAATTCTAAACCGTTTTCCATGTAATTTTGCAGGCGCCATCGTCTGGTATTACGGCAACTACGCTATAAATTTGGCGAAGTTTGAATGAGTACTTTCAAAGTTATTCATTTAGACGTCAATTCAGACGTCAATTCTCAACCGTTTTCCATGTAGTTTTGCAGGCACCATCGCCTGGTATTGCGGCAACTTCGCTATTAATTTGGCAAAGTTTGATTGAGTACTTTAAAAGTTATTCATTTAGACGTCTATTCAGACGTCAATTCTCAATCGTTTTCCATGTAATTTTGCATGCACCATCGACTGGTACTACGGCAAGTTCCCTGTAAGTTTGACAAATTTTGATTAAGTACTTCAAAAGTTATTAATGAGATTAGTGTGAAATTTGATTCAGTATTTTTAAAAGTTATTCATTTAGACGTCAATTCAGACGTCAATCCTCAACAGTTTACCATGTAATTTTGCAGGCCCCATCGGCTGGTATTAAGGCAGCTTCCCTGTAAATTTGACGAAGTTTGCTTAAATACTTCAAAAGTTATTAATGAGATTAGTGTGAAATTTGATTCAGTATTTTTAAAAGTTATTGATTTAGACGTCAATTTAGACGTCAATCCTCAACAGTTTATCATGTAATTTTGCAGGCCCCGTCGGCTGGTATTAAGGCAGCTTCCCTGTAAATTTGACAAAGTTTGATTAAATACTTCAAAAGTTCTTAATGAGCTTAGTGTAAAATTTGATTCAGTATTTTTAAAAGTTATTCATTTAGACCTCAATTCAGACGTCAATTCTCAACCGTTTACCATGTAATTTTGCAGGCACCATTGTCTGGTATTACGGCAACTTCGCTATTAATTTGGTGAAGTTTGCATGAGTACTTTCAAAGGTATTCATTTAGACGTCAATTCAGACGTCAATTCTCAACCGTTTTCCATGTAATTTTGCAGGCACCATCGCCTGGTATTAAGGCAACTTCTCTATTAATTTGGCGAAGTTTGATTAAGTACTTTAAAAGTTATTCATTTAGACGTTAATTCAGACGTCAATTCTCAACCGTTTTCCATGTAATTTTGCAGGCACCATCGCCTGGTATTACGGCAACTTCGCTATTAATTTGGCGAAGTTTGATTAAGTACTTTAAAAGTTATTCATTTAGACGTTAATTCAGACGTCAATTCTCAACCGTTTTCCATGTAATTTTGCATGCACCATACACTGGAATTACGGCAAATTCCCTGTAAGTTTGACAAAGTTTGATTAAGTACTTCAAAAGTTATTAATGAGATTAGTGTGAAATTTGATTCAGTATTTTTAAAAGTTATTCATTTAGACGGCAATTCAGACGTCAATTCTCAACCGTTTATCATGAGATTTTGCAAGCACCATCGGCTGGTATTAAGGCAACTTCCCTCTCAATTTGGCGAAGTTTGATTAAGTACTGCAAAAGTTAATAATGAGCTTAGTGTGAAATTTGATTGAGTACTTCTAAACGTTATTCATTTAGACGTCAATTCAGACGTCAATTCTCAACAGTTTACCATGTAATTTTGCAGGCACCATCAGCTGGTAATAAGGCAACATCCCTGTAAATTTGGCGAAGTTTGCTTGAATACTTCAAAAGATAATAATGAGATTAGTGTGAAATTTGATTGAGTATTTTTAAAAGTTATTCATTTAGACGTCAATTCGGACGTCAATTCTCAACAGTTTACCATGTAATTTTGCAGGCCCCATCGGCTGGTATTAAGGCAGCTTCCCTGTAAATTTAGCGAAGTTTGCTTGAATACTTCAAAATATATTAATGAAATTAGTGTGAAATTTGATTCAGTATTTTTAAAAGTTATTCATTTAGACGTCAATTCGGACGTCAATTCTCAACAGTTTACCATGTAATTTTGCAGGCCCCATCGGCTTGTATTAAGGCAGCTTCCCTGTAAATTTGGCAAAGTTTGATTAAATACTTCAAAAGTTATTAATGAGCTTAGTGTAAAATTTGATTGAGTATTTTTAAAAGTTATTCATTTAGACGTCAATTCAGACGTCAATTCCCAACAGTTTACCATGTAATTTTGCAGGCGCCATCGTCTGGTATTACGGCAACTACGCTATAAATTTGGCGAAGTTTGAATGAGTACTTTCAAAGTTATTAATTTAGACGTCAATTCAGACGTCAATTATCAACCGTTTTCCATGTAATTTTGCAGGCACCATCGCCTGGTATTGCGGCAACTTCGCTATTAATTTGGCAAAGTTTGATTGAGTACTTTAAAAGTTATTCATTTAGACGGCAATTCAGACGTCAATTCTCAACCGTTTATCATGAGATTTTGCAAGCACCATCGGCTGGTATTAGGCAACTTCCCTGTCAATTTGGCGAAGTTTGATTAAGTACTGCAAAAGTTATTCATGAGCTTAGTGTAAAATTTGATTGATTATTTCTAAAAGTTATTCATTTAGACGTCAATTCAGTCGTCAATTCTCAACAGTTTACCATGTAATTTTGCAAGCACCATCGGCTGGTATTTAGGCAACTTCCCTGTAAATGTGGCGAAGTTTGCTTCAATACTTCAAAAGTTATTAATTAGATCAGTGTGAAATTTGATTGAGTATTTCAAAAGTTATTCATTTAGACGTCAATTCAGACGTCAATTCTCAACCGTTTATCATGTAATTTTGCAAGCACCATCGGCTGGTATTAAGGCAACTTCCCTGTCAATTTGGCAAAGTTTGATTAAGTACTGCAAAAGTTATTAATGAGCTTAGTGTAAAATTTGATTGAGTATTTCTAAAAGTTATTCATTTCTTTGAAAGTTATTAATGATATTAGTGTGAAATTTGATTGATTATTTTAAAAGTTATTCATTTAGACGTTAATTCAGACGTCAATTCTGAACCGTTTACCATGTAATTTTGCAGGCCCCATCGGCTGGTATTAAGGCAGCTCCCCTGTAAATTTGGCAAAGTTTGATTAAATATTTCAAAAGTTATTAATGAGCTTAGTGTAAAATTTAATTGAGTATTTTTAAAAGTTATTCATTTAGACGTCAATTCAGACGTCAATTCTCAACAGTTTACCATGTAATTTTGCAGGCCCCATCGGCTGGTATTAAGGCAGCTTCCCTGTAAATTTAGCGAAGTTTGCTTGAATACTTCAAAAGATATTAATGAAATTAGTGTGAAATTTGATTCAGTATTTTTAAAAGTTATTCATTTAGACGTCAATTCGGACGTCAATTCTCAACAGTTTACCATGTAATTTTGCAGGCCCCATCGGCTTGTATTAAGGCAGCTTCCCTGTAAATTTGGCAAAGTTTGATTAAATACTTCAAAAGTTATTAATGAGCTTAGTGTAAAATTTGATTGAGTATTTTTAAAAGTTATTCATTTAGACGTCAATTCAGACGTCAATTCCCAACAGTTTACCATGTAATTTTGCAGGCGCCATCGTCTGGTATTACGGCAACTACGCTATAAATTTGGCGAAGTTTGAATGAGTACTTTCAAAGTTATTAATTTAGACGTCAATTCAGACGTCAATTATCAACCGTTTTCCATGTAATTTTGCAGGCACCATCGCCTGGTATTGCGGCAACTTCGCTATTAATTTGGCGAAGTTTGATGGAGTACTTTAAAAGTTATTCATTTAGACGGCAATTCAGACGTCAATTCTCAACCGTTTATCATGTGATTTTTGCAAGCACCATCGGCAGGTATTAAGGCAACTTTCCTGTCAATTTGGCGAAGTTTGATTAAGTTCTACAAAAGTTATTGATGAGCTTAGTGTAAAATTTGATTGAGTATTTCTAAAATTTATTCATTTCTTTGAAAGTTATTAATGATATTAGTGTGAAATGTGATTGATTATTTTAAAAGTTATTCATTTAGACGTCAATTTAGACGTCAATTCTCAAAAGTTTACCATGCAATTTTGCAGGCACCATCGCCTGGTATTACGGCAATTTCGCTATTAATTTAGCGAAGTTTGATTGAGTACTTTAAAAGTTATTCATTTAGACGTCAATTCAGACGTCAATTCTCAACCGTTTTCCCATGTAATTTTACAGGCCCCATCGGCTGGTATTAAGGCAACTTCCCTGTAAATTTGGCAAAGTTTGAATGAGTACTTTAAAAGTTATTCATTTAGACGTCAAATCAGACGTCAATTCTCAACCTTTTTCCATGTAATTTTGCAGGCACCATCGACTGGTATTACGGCAAGTTCCCTGTAAGTTTGACAAAGTGTGATTAAGTACTTTGAAAGTTATTAATGATATTAGTGTAAAATTTGATTGATTATTTTAAAAGTTATTCATTTAGACGTCAATTTAGACGTTAATTCTCAACCGTTTACCATGTAATTTTGCAGGCACCATCGACTGGTATTACGGCAAGTTCCCTGTAAGTTTGACAAAGTGTGATTAAGTACTTTGAAAGTTATTAATGATATTAGTGTAAAATTTGATTGATTATTTTCAAAGTTATTCATTTAGACGTCAATTCAGACGTCAATTCTCAACCGTTTACCATGTAATTTTGTAGGCACCATCGTCTGGTATTACGGCAACTACGCTATTAATTTGGCGAAGTTTGAATGAGTACTTTCAAAGTTATTCATTTAGACGTCAATTCAGACTTCAATTCTCAACCGTTTACCATGTAATTTTGCAGGCACCATCGTCTGGTATTACGGCAACTACGCTATCAATTTGGCGAAGTTTGAATGAGTACTTTCAAAGTTATTCATTTAGACGTCAATTCAGACGTCAATTCTCAACCGTTTATCATGTAATTTTGCAAGCACCATCGGCTGGTATTAAGGCAACTTCCCTGTCAATTTGGCAAAGTTTGATTAAGTACTGCAAAAGTTAATAATGAGCTTAGTGTAAAATTTGATTGAGTATTTCTAAAAGTTATTCATTTCTTTGAAAGTTATTAATGATATTAGTGTGAAATTTGATTGATTATTTTAAAAGTTATTCATTTAGACGTTAATTCAGACGTCAATTCTGAACCGTTTACCATGTAATTTTGCAGGACCCATCGGCTGGTATTAAGGCAGCTCCCCTGTAAATTTGGCAAAGTTTGATTAAATACTTCAAAAGTTATTAATGAGCTTAGTGTAAAATTAAATTGAGTATTTTTAAAAGTTATTCATTTAGACGTCAATTCAGACGTCAATTCTCAACCGTTTACCATGTAATTTTGCAGGCACCATCGCCTGGTATTACGGCAACTTCGCTATTAATTTGGCGAAGTTTGAATGAGTACTTTCAAAGTTATTCATTTAGACGTCAATTCAGACGTCAATTCTCAACCGTTTACCATGTAATTTTGTAGGCACCATCGTCTGGTATTACGGCAACTACGCTATTAATTTGGCGAAGTTTGAATGAGTACTTTCAAAGTTATTCATTTAGACGTCAATTCAGACTTCAATTCTCAACCGTTTACCATGTAATTTTGCAGGCACCATCGTCTGGTATTACGGCAACTACGCTATCAATTTGGCGAAGTTTGAATGAGTACTTTCAAAGTTATTCATTTAGACGTCAATTCAGACGTCAATTCTCAACCGTTTATCATGTAATTTTGCAAGCACCATCGGCTGGTATTAAGGCAACTTCCCTGTCAATTTGGCAAAGTTTGATTAAGTACTGCAAAAGTTATTAATGAGCTTAGTGTTAAATTTGATTGAGTATTTCTAAAAGTTATTCATGTCTTTGAAAGTTATTAATGATATTAGTGTGAAATTTGATTGATTATTTTAAAAGTTATTCATTTAGACGTTAATTCAGACGTCAATTCTGAACCGTTTACCATGTAATTTTGCAGGCCCCATCGGCTGGTATTAAGGCAGCTCCCCTGTAAATTTGGCAAAGTTTGATTAAATACTTCAAAAGTTATTAATGAGCTTAGTGTAAAATTTAATTGAGTATTTTTAAAAGTTATTCATTTAGACGGCAATTCAGACGTCAATTCTCAACCGTTTATCATGTGATTTTTGCAAGCACCATCGGCAGGTATTAAGGCAACTTTCCTGTCAATTTGGCGAAGTTTGATTAAGTTCTACAAAAGTTATTGATGAGCTTAGTGTAAAATTTGATTGAGTATTTCTAAAATTTATTCATTTCTTTGAAAGTTATTAATGATATTAGTGTGAAATGTGATTGATTATTTTAAAAGTTATTCATTTAGACGTCAATTTAGACGTCAATTCTCAAAAGTTTACCATGTAATTTTGCAGGCACCATCGCCTGGTATTACGGCAATTTCGCTATTAATTTAGCGAAGTTTGATTGAGTACTTTAAAAGTTATTCATTTAGACGTCAATTCAGACGTCAATTCTCAACCGTTCTCCCATGTAATTTTGCAGGCCCCATCGGCTGGTATTAAGGCAACTTCCCTGTAAATTTGGCAAAGTTTGAATGAGTACTTTAAAAGTTATTCATTTAGACGTCAAAGCAGACGTCAATTCTCAACCTTTTTCCATGTAATTTTGCAGGCACCATCGACTGGTATTACGGCAAGTTCCCTGTAAGTTTGACAAAGTGTGATTAAGTACTTTGAAAGTTATTAATGATATTAGTGTAAAATTTGATTGATTATTTTAAAAGTTATTCATTTAGACGTCAATTTAGACGTTAATTCTCAACCGTTTACCATGTAATTTTGCAGGCACCATCGACTGGTATTACGGCAAGTTCCCTGTAAGTTTGACAAAGTGTGATTAAGTACTTTGAAAGTTATTAATGATATTAGTGTAAAATTTGATTGATTATTTTAAAAGTTATTCATTTAGACGTCAATTCATACGTCAATTCTCAACCGTTTACCATGTAATTTTGCAGGCACCATCGTCTGGTATTACGGCAACTACGCTATAAATTTGGCGAAGTTTGAATGAGTACTTTCAAAGTTATTCATTTAGACGTCAATTCAGACGTCAATTCTCAACCGTTTACCATGTAATTTTGTAGGCACCATCGTCTGGTATTACGGCAACTACGCTATGAATTTGGCGAAGTTTGAATGAGTACTTTCAAAGTTATTCATTTAGAAGTCAATTCAGACTTCAATTCTCAACCGTTTACCATGTAATTTTGCAGGCACCATCGTCTGGTATTACGGCAACTACGCTATCAATTTGGCGAAGTTTGAATGAGTACTTTCAAAGTTATTCATTTAGACGTCAATTCAGACGTCAATTCTCAACCGTTTCCCATGCAATTTTGCAGGCACCATCGCCTGGTATTACGGCAACTTCGCTATTAATTTGGTGAAGTTTGATGGAGTACTTTAAAAGTTATGCATTTAGACGTCAATTCAGACGTCAATTTTCAACCGTTTTCCATGTAATTTTGCATGCACCATCGACTGGTATTACGGCAAGTTCCCTGTAAGTTTGACAAAGTTTGATTAAGTACTTCAAAAGTTATTAATGAGAATAGTTTAAAATTTGATTGAGTATTTTCAAAAGTTATTCATTTAGACGTCAATTCAGACGTCAATTCTCAACCGTTTATCATGTGATTTTGCAGGAGCCATCGGCTGATTTTAAGGCAACTTACCTGTAAATTTGGCAAAGTTTGATTAAATACTTCAAAAGTTATTAATGAGATTAGTGTGAAATTTGATTGAGTATTTTTAAAAGCTATTCATTTAGACGTGAATTCAGACGTCAATCCTCAACAGTTTACCATGTAATTTTGCAGATTCATCGGCTGGTATTAAGGCAGCTTCCCTGTAAATTTGGCAAAGTTTGATTAAATACTTCAAAAGTTATTAATGAGCTTAGTGTAAAATTTGATTGAGTATTTTTAAAAGTTATTCATTTAGACGTCAATTCATACGTCAATTCTCAACCGTTTACCATGTAATTTTGCAGGCACCATCGTCTGGTATTACGGCAACTACGCTATAATTTTGGCGAAGTTTGAATGAGTACTTTCAGAGTTATTCATTTAGACGTCAATTCAGACGTCAATTCTCAACCGTTTACCATGTAATTTTGTAGGCACCATCGTCTGGTATTACGGCAACTACGCTATTAATTTGGCGAAGTTTGAATGAGTACTTTCAAAGTTATTCATTTAGACGTCAATTCATACGTCAATTCTCAACCGTTTTCCATGTAATTTCGCAGGCACCATCGCCTGGTATTACGGCAACTTCGCTATTAATTTGGCGAGGTTTGATGAAGTACTTTAAAAGTTATTTATTTAGACGTCAATTCAGACGTCAATTCTCAACCGTTTTCCATATAATTTTGCATGCACCATCGACTGGTATTACGGCAAGTTCCCTGTAAGTTTGACAATGTTCGATTAAGTACTTCAAAAGTTATTAATGAGATTAGTTTAAAATTTGATTGAGTATTTTTTAAAATTATTCATTTAGACGGCAATTCAGACGTCAATTCTCAACCGTTTATTATGTGATTTTACAAGCACCATCGGCAGGTATTAAGCCAACTTCCCTGTCAATTTGGCGAAGTTTGATTAAGTTCTGCAAAAGTTATTAATGAGCTTAGTGTAAAATTTGATTGAGTATTTCTAAAAGTTATTCATTTCATTGAAAGTTATTAATTATATTAGTGTGAAATTTGATTGATTATTTGAAAAGTTATTCATTTAGACGTCAATTCAGACGCCAATTCTCAACCGTTTTCCATGTAATTTTGCAGGACCCATCGGCTGGTATTAAGGCAGCTTCCCTGTAAATTTGGCAAAGTTTGAATAAATACTTCAAAAGCTATTAATGAGCTTAGTGTAAAATTTGATTGAGTATTTCTAAAAGTTATTCATTTAGACGTCAATTCAGACGTCAATTCTTAACCGTTTACCATGTAATTTTGCAGGACCCATCGGCTGGTATTAAGGCAGCTTCCCTGTAAATTTGGCAAAGTTTGAATAAATACTTCAAAAGCTATTAATGAGCTTAGTGTAAAATTTGATTGAGTATTTCTAAAAGTTATTCATTTAGACGTCAATTCAGACGTCAATTCTCAACCGTTTACCATGTAACTCTGCAGGCACCATCGTCTGGTATTACGGCAACTTCGCTATTAATTTGGCGAAGTTTAAATAAGTACTTTAAAAGTTATTCCTTTAAACGTCAATTCAGACGTCAATTCTCAACCGTTTTCCATGTAATTTTGCAGGCACCATCGCCTGGTATTACGGCAACTTCACTATTAATTTGGCGAAGTTTAATTGAGTACTTTAAAAGTTATTCATTTAGACGTCAATTCAAACGTCTTTTCTTAACCGTTTTCCATGTAATTTTGCAGGCACCATCGACTGGTATTACGGCAAGTTCCCTGTAAGTTTGACAAAGTTTCATTAAGTACTTTGAAAGTTATTAATGATATTAGTGTAAAATTTGCTTGATTATTTTAATAGTTATTCATTTAGACGTCAATTCAGACGTCAATTCTCAACCGTTTTCCATATAATTTTGCATGCACCATCGCCTGGTATTACGACAAGTTTCCTGTAAGTTTGACTAAGTTTGATTAAGTACTTCAAAAGTTATTAATGAGATTAGTTTAAAATTTGATTAAGTATTTTTAAAAGTTATTCATTTAGACGGCAATTCAGACGTCAATTCTCAACCGTTTATCATGTGATTTTGCAAACACCATCGCCAGGTATTAAGGCAACTTCCCTGTCAATTTGGCGAAGTTTGATTAAGTTCTGCAAAAGTTATTAATGAGCTTAGCGTAAAATTTGATTGAGTATTTCTAAAAGTTATTCATTTCTTTGAAAGTTATTAATGACATTAGTGTGAAATTTGATTGATTTTTTTAAAAGTTATTCATTTAGACGTCAATTCAGACGTCAATTCTCAACCGTTTACCATGTAATTTTGCAGGCACCATCGGCTGATATTAAGGCAACTTCCCTGTAAATTTGGCAGAGTTTGATTAAATACTTCAAAAGTTATTACTGAGATTAGTGTGAAATTTGATTGAATATTTTTAAAAGTTATTCATTTAGACGTCAATTCAGACGTCAATTCTTAACCGTTTACCATGTAATTTTGCAGGACCCATCGACTGGTATTACGGCAAGTTCCCTGTAAGTTTGACAAAGTTTGATTAAGTACTTCAAAAGTTATTAATGAGATTAGTGTGAAATTTGATTCAGTATTTTTAAAAGTTATTCATTTAGACGTGAATTCAGACGTCAATTCTAAACCGTTTACCATGTGTTTTTACAGGCACCATCAGCTGGCCTTACGGCAAATTCTCTGTAAATTTGATAAAGTTTGATTAAGTACTTTGAAAGTTAATAATGATCTTAGTGTGAAATTTGATTGATTATTTTAAAAGTTATTCATTTAGACGTCCATTCAGACGTCAATCCTCAACAGTTTACCATGTAATATTGCAGGCCCCATCGGCTGGTATTAAGGCAGCTTCCCTGTAAATTTTGCAAAGTTTGATTAAATACTTCAAAAGTTATTAATGAGATTAGTGTGAAATTTGATTGAGTATTTTTAAAAGCTATTCATTTAGACGTGAATTCAGACGTCAATCCTCAACAGTTTGCCATGTAATTTTGCAGACTCATCGGCTGGTATTAAGGCAGCTTCCCTGTAAATTTGGCAAAGTTTGATTAAATACTTCAAAAGTTATTAATGAGCTTAGTGTAAAATTTGATTGAGTATTTTTAAAAGTTATTCATTTAGACGTCAATTCATACGTCAATTCTCAACCGTTTACCATGTAATTTTGCAGGCATCATCGTCTGGTATTACGGCAACTACGCTATTAATTTGGCGAAGTTTGAATGAGTACTTTCAAAGTTATTCATTTAGACGTCAATTCAGACGTCAATTCTCAACCGTTTACCATGTAATTTTGTAGGCACCATCGTCTGGTATTACGGCAACTACGCTATTAATTTGGCGAAGTTTGAATGAGTACTTTCAAAGTTATTCATTTAGACGTCAATTCAGACGTCAATTCTCAACCGTTTACCATGTAATTTTGCAGGCACCATCGTCTGGTATTACGGCAACTACGCTATCAATTTGGCGAAGTTTGAATGAGTACTTTCAAAGTTATTCATTTAGACGTCAATTCAGACGTCAATTCTCAACCGTTTTCCATGCAATTTTGCAGGCACCATCGCCTGGTATTACGGCAACTTCGCTATTAATTTGGTGAAGTTTGATGGAGTACTTTAAAAGTTATGCATTTAGACGTCAATTCAGACGTCAATTTTCAACCGTTTTCCATGTAATTTAGCATGCACCATCGACTGGTATTACGGCAAGTTCCCTGTAAGTTTGACAAAATTTGATTAAGTACTTCAAAAGTTATTAATGAGAATAGTTTAAAATTTGATTGAGTATTTTCAAAAGTTATTCATTTAGACGTCAATTCAGACGTCAATTCTCAACCGTTTATCATGTGATTTTGCAGGAGCCATCGGCTGATTTTAAGGCAACTTACCTGTAAATTTGGCAAAGTTTTATTAAATACTTCAAAAGTTATTAATGAGATTAGTGTGAAATTTGATTGAGTATTTTTAAAAGCTATTCATTTAGACGTGAATTCAGACGTCAATCCTCAACAGTTTACCATGTAATTTTGCAGACTCATCGGCTGGTATTAAGGCAGCTTCCCTGTAAATTTGGCAAAGTTTGATTAAATACTTCAAAAGTTATTAATGAGCTTAGTGTAAAATTTGATTGAGTATTTTTAAAAGTTATTCATTTAGACGTCAATTCAGACGTCAATTCTCAACCGTTTTCCATGTAGTTTTGCAGGCACCATCGCCTGGTATTACGGCAACTCCGCTATTAATTTGGCGAAGTTTGATTGAGTACTTGAAAAGTTATTCATTTAGACGTCAATTTAGACATCAATTCTCAACCGTTTTCCATGTAATTTTGCAGGCACCATCGCCTGGTATTACGGCAAATTCGCTATTAATGTGGCGAAGTTTCATTGAGTACTTTAAAAGTTACTCATTTAGACGTCAATTCAGACGTCAATTCTCAACCGTTTACCATGTAATTTTGCAGGCACCATCGGCTGATATTAAGGCAACTTCCTTGTAAATTTGGCAGAGTTTGATTAAATACTTCAAAAGTTATTACTGAGATTAGTGTGAAATTTGATTGAATATTTTTAAAAGTTATTCATTTAGACGTCAATTAAGACGTCAATTCTTAACCGTTTACCATGTAATTTTGCAGGACCCATCGACTGGTATTACGGCAAGTTCCCTGTAAGTTTGACAAAGTTTGATTAAGTACTTCAAAAGTTATTAATGAGATTAGTGTGAAATTTGATTCAGTATTTTTAAAAGTTATTCATTTAGACGTGAATTCAGACGTCAATTCTAAACCGTTTACCATGTGTTTTTACAGGCACCATCAGCTGGCCTTACGGCAAATTCTCTGTAAATTTGATAAAGTTTGATTAAGTACTTTGAAAGTTAATAATGATCTTAGTGTGAAATTTGATTGATTATTTTAAAAGTTATTCATTTAGACGTCCATTCAGACGTCAATCCTCAACAGTTTACCATGTAATATTGCAGGCCCCATCGGCTGGTATTAAGGCAGCTTCCCTGTAAATTTTGCAAAGTTTGATTAAATACTTCAAAAGTTATTAATGAGATTAGTGTGAAATTTGATTGAGTATTTTTAAAAGCTATTCATTTAGACGTGAATTCAGACGTCAATCCTCAACAGTTTGCCATGTAATTTTGCAGACTCATCGGCTGGTATTAAGGCAGCTTCCCTGTAAATTTGGCAAAGTTTGATTAAATACTTCAAAAGTTATTAATGAGCTTAGTGTAAAATTTGATTGAGTATTTTTAAAAGTTATTCATTTAGACGTCAATTCATACGTCAATTCTCAACCGTTTACCATGTAATTTTGCAGGCACCATCGTCTGGTATTACGGCAACTACGCTATAAATTTGGCGAAGTTTGAATGAGTACTTTCAAAGTTATTCATTTAGACGTCAATTCAGACGTCAATTCTCAACCGTTTACCATGTAATTTTGTAGGCACCATCGTCTGGTATTACGGCAACTACGCTATTAATTTGGCGAAGTTTGAATGAGTACTTTCAAAGTTATTCATTTAGACGTCAATTCAGACGTCAATTCTCAACCGTTTACCATGTAATTTTGCAGGCACCATCGTCTGGTATTACGGCAACTACGCTATCAATTTGGCGAAGTTTGAATGAGTACTTTCAAAGTTATTCATTTAGACGTCAATTCAGACGTCAATTCTCAACCGTTTTCCATGCAATTTTGCAGGCACCATCGCCTGGTATTACGGCAACTTCGCTATTAATTTGGTGAAGTTTGATGGAGTACTTTAAAAGTTATGCATTTAGACGTCAATTCAGACGTCAATTTTCAACCGTTTTCCATGTAATTTTGCATGCACCATCGACTGGTAGTACGGCAAGTTCCCTGTAAGTTTGACAAAATTTGATTAAGTACTTCAAAAGTTATTAATGAGAATAGTTTAAAATTTGATTGAGTATTTTCAAAAGATATTCATTTAGACGTCAATTCAGACGTCAATTCTCAACCGTTTATCATGTGATTTTGCAGGAGCCATCGGCTGATTTTAAGGCAACTTACCTGTAAATTTGGCAAAGTTTTATTAAATACTTCAAAAGTTATTAATGAGATTAGTGTGAAATTTGATTGAGTATTTTTAAAAGCTATTCATTTAGACGTGAATTCAGACGTCAATCCTCAACAGTTTACCATGTAATTTTGCAGACTCATCGGCTGGTATTAAGGCAGCTTCCCTGTAAATTTGGCAAAGTTTGATTAAATACTTCAAAAGTTATTAATGAGCTTAGTGTAAAATTTGCTTGAGTATTTTTAAAAGTTATTCATTTAGACGTCAATTCAGACGTTAATTCTCAACCGTTTTCCATGTAGTTTTGCAGGCACCATCGCCTGGTATTACGGCTACTCCGCTATTAATTTGGCGAAGTTTGATTGAGTACTTGAAAAGTTATTCATTTAGACGTCAATTTAGACATCAATTCTCAACCGTTTTCCATGTAATTTTGCAGGCACCATCGCCTGGTATTACGGCAAATTCGCTATTAATGTGGCGAAGTTTCATTGAGTACTTTAAAAGTTACTCATTTAGACGTCAATTCAGACGTCAATTCTCAACCGTTTACCATGTAATTTTGCAGGCACCATCGGCTGATATTAAGGCAACTTCCTTGTAAATTTGGCAGAGTTTGATTAAATACTTCAAAAGTTATTACTGAGATTAGTGTGAAATTTGATTGAATATTTTTAAAAGTTATTCATTTAGACGTCAATTCAGACGTCAATTCTTAACCGTTTACCATGTAATTTTGCAGGACCCATCGACTGGTATTACGGCAAGTTCCCTGTAAGTTTGACAAAGTTTGATTAAGTACTTCAAAAGTTATTAATGAGATTAGTGTGAAATTTGATTCAGTATTTTTAAAAGTTATTCATTTAGACGTGAATTCAGACGTCAATTCTAAACCGTTTACCATGTGTTTTTACAGGCACCATCAGCTGGCCTTACGGCAAATTCTCTGTAAATTTGATAAAGTTTGATTGAGTACTTTGAAAGTTAATAATGATCTTAGTGTGAAATTTGATTGATTATTTTAAAAGTTATTCATTTAGACGTCCATTCAGACGTCAATCCTCAACAGTTTACCATGTAATTTTGCAGACCCCATCGGCTGGTATTAAGGCAGCTTCCCTGTAAATTTGGCAAAGTTTGATTAAATACTTCAAAAGTTATTAATGAGATTAGTGTGAAATTTGATTGAGTATTTTTAAAAGCTATTCATTTAGACGTGAATTCAGACGTCAATCCTCAACAGTTTACCATGTAATTTTGCAGACTCATCGGCTGGTATTAAGGCAGCTTCCCTGTAAATTTGGCAAAGTTTGATTAAATACTTCAAAAGTTATTAATGAGCTTAGTGTAAAATTTGATTGAGTATTTTTAAAAGTTATTCATTTAGACGTCAATTCATACGTCAATTCTCAACCGTTTACCATGTAATTTTGCAGGCACCATCGTCTGGTATTACGGCAACTACGCTATAAATTTGGCGAAGTTTGAATGAGTACTTTCAAAGTTATTCATTTAGACGTCAATTCAGACGTCAATAATTCTCAACCGTTTACCATGTAATTTTGTAGGCACCATCGTCTGGTATTACGGCAACTACGCTATTAATTTGGCGAAGTTTGAATGAGTACTTTCAAAGTTATTCATTTAGACGTCAATTCAGACGTCAATTCTCAACCGTTTTCCATGCAATTTTGCAGGCACCATCGCCTGGTATTACGGCAACTTCGCTATTAATTTGGTGAAGTTTGATGGAGTACTTTAAAAGTTATGCATTTAGACGTCAATTCAGACGTCAATTTTCAACCGTTTTCCATGTAATTTTGCATGCACCATCGACTGGTATTACGGCAAGTTCCCTGTAAGTTTGACAAAGTTTGATTAAGTACTTCAAAAGTTATTAATGAGAATAGTTTAAAATTTGATTGAGTATTTTCAAAAGTTATTCATTTAGACGTCAATTCAGACGTCAATTCTCAACCGTTTATCATGTGATTTTGCAGGAGCCATCGGCTGATTTTAAGGCAACTTACCTGTAAATTTGGCAAAGTTTGATTAAATACTTCAAAAGTAATTAATGAGATTAGTGTGAAATTTGATTGAGTATTTTTAAAAGTTATTCATTTAGACGTCAATTCAGACGTCAATTCTTAACCGTTTACCATGTAATTTTGCAGAAACCATCGACTGGTATTACGGCAAGTTCCCTGTAAGTTTGACAAAGTTTGATTAAGTACTTCAAAAGTTATTAATAAGATTAGTGTGAAATTTGATTCAGTATTTTTAAAACTTATTCATTTAGACGTCGATTCAGACGTCAATTCTAAACCGTTTACCATGTGTTTTTACAGGCACCATCAGCTGGCCTTACGGCAAGTTCTCTGTAAATTTGACAAAGTTTGATTTAATTCTTTAAAAGTTATTGATGATATTAATGTGCAATTTGATTGATTATTTTAAAAGTTATTCATTTAGACGTCCATTCAGACGTCAATCCTCAACAGTTTACCATGTAATTCTGCAGGCCCCATCGGCTGGTATTAAGGCAGCTTCCCTGTGAATTGGGCAAAGTTTGATTAAATACTTCAAAAGTTATTAATGAGCTTAGTGTAAAATTTGATTGAGTATTTCTAAAAGTTATTCATTTAGACGGCAATTCAGACGTCAATTCTCAACCGTTTATCATGTGATTTTGCAAGCACCAGCGGCAGGTATTAAGGCAACTTCCCTGTCAATTTGGCGAAGATTGATTAAGTTCTGCAAAAGTTATTAATGAGCTTAGTGTAAAATTTGATTGAGTATTTCTAAAAGTTATTCATTTCTCTGAAAGTTATTAATGATATTAGTGTGAAATGTGATTGATTATTTTAAAAGTTATTCATTTAGACGTCAATTCAGACGTCATTTCTCAACCGTTTACCATGTAATTTTGCAGGCACCATCGCCTGGTATTACGGCAATTTCGCTAATAATTTAGCGAAGTTTGATTGAGTACTTTAAAAGTTATTCATTTAGACGTCAATTCAGACGTCAATTCTCAACCGTTTTCCCATGTAATTTTGCAGGCCCCATCGGCTGGTATTAAGGCAGCTTCCCTGTAAATTTGGCAAAGTTTGATTAAATACTTCAAAAGTTATTAATGAGCTTAGTGTAAAATTTGATTGAGTATTTCTAAAAGTTATTCATTTAGACGTCAATTCAGACGTCAATTCTCAACCGTTTACCATGTAACTATGCAGGCACCATCGTCTGGTATTACGGCAACTTCGCTATTAATTTGGCGAAGTTTAAATAAATACTTTAAAAGTTATTCATTTAGACGTCAGTTCAGACGTCAATTCTCAACCGTTTTCCATGTAATTTTGCAGGCACCATCGCCTGGTATTACGGCAGCTTCGCTATTAATTCGGCGAAGTTTGATTGAGTACTTTAAAAGTTATTCATTTAGACGTCAATTCAAACGTCTATTCTCAACCGTTTTCCATGTAATTTTGCAGGCACCATCGACTGGTATTACGGCAAGTTCCTTGTAAGTTTGACAAAGTTTGATTAAGTACTTTGAAAGTTATTAATGATATTAGTGTGAAATTTGATTGATTATTTTAAAAGTTATTCATTTAGACGTCAATTCAGACGTCAATTCTTAACCGTTTACCATGTAATTTTGCAGGCACCATCGTCTGGTATTACGGCAACTTCGCTATTAATTTGGCAAAGTTTGATGGAGTACTTTAAAAGTTATGCATTTAGACGTCAATTCAGACGTCAATTCTCAACCGTTTTCCATGTAATTTTGCATGCACCATCGACTGGTATTACGGCAAGTTCCCTGTAAGTTTGACAAAGTTTGATTAAGTACTTCAAAAGTTATTAATGAGAATAGTTTAAAATTTGATTGAGTATTTTTAAAAGTTATTCATTTAGACGGCAATTCAGACGTCAATTCTCAACCGTTTATCATGTGATTTTGCAGGAACCATCGGCTGGTTTTAAGGCAACTTACCTGTAAATTTGGCAAAGTTTGAATAAATACTTCAAAAGTTATTAATGAGATTAATGTGAAATTTGACTGAGTATTTTTAAAAGCTATTCATTTAGACGTGAATTCAGACGTCAATCCTCAACAGTTTACCATGTAATTTTGCAGACTCATCGGCTGGTATTAAGGCAGCTTCCCTGTAAATTTGGCAAAGTTTGATTAAATACTTCAAAAGTTATTAATGAGCTTAGTGTAAAATTTGATTGAGTATTTTTAAAAGTTATTCATTTAGACGTCAATTCATACGTCAATTCTCAACCGTTTACCATGTAATTTTGCAGGCACCATCGTCTGGTATTACGGCAACTACGCTATAAATTTGGCGAAGTTTGAATGAGTACTTTCAAAGTTATTCATTTAGACGTCAATTCAGACGTCAATTCTCAACCGTTTACCATGTAATTTTGTAGGCACCATCGTCTGGTATTACGGCAACTACGCTATTAATTTGGCGAAGTTTGAATGAGTACTTTCAAAGTTATTCATTTAGACGTCAATTCAGACGTCAATTCTCAACCGTTTACCATGTAATTTTGCAGGCACCATCGTCTGGTATTACGGCAACTACGCTATCAATTTGGCGAAGTTTGCATGAGTACTTTCAAAGTTATTCATTTAGACGTCAATTCAGACGTCAATTCTCAACCGTTTTCCATGCAATTTTGCAGGCACCATCGCCTGGTATTACGGCAACTTCGCTATTTATTTGGCGAAGTTTGATGGAGTACTTTAAAAGCTATGCATTTAGACGTCAATTCAGACGTCAATTCTCAACCGTTTCCCATGTAATTTTGCATGCACCATCGACTGGTATTACGGCAAGTTCCCTGTCAGTTTGACAAAGTTTGATTAAGTACTTCAAAAGTTATTAATGAGAATAGTTTAAAATTTGATTGAGTATTTTCAAAAGTTATTCATTTAGACGTCAATTCAGACGTCAATTCTCAACCGTTTATCATGTGATTTTGCAGGAGCCATCGGCTGATTTTAAGGCAACCCACCTGTAAATTTGGCAAAGTTTGATTAAATACTTCAAAAGTTATTATTGAGATTAGTGTGAAATTTGATTGAGTATTTTTGAAAGCTATTCATTTAGACGTGAATTCAGACGTCAATCCTCAACAGTTTACCATGTAATTTTGCAGACTCATCGGCTGGTATTAAGGCAGCTTCCCTGTAAATTTGGCAAAGTTTGATTAAATACTTCAAAAGCTATTAATGAGCTTAGTGTAAAATTTGATTGAGTATTTTTAAAAGTTATTCATTTAGACGTCAATTCATACGTCAATTCTCAACCGTTTACCATGTAATTTTGCAAGCACCATCGTCTGGTATTACGGCAACTACGCTATAATTTTGGCGAAGTTTGAATGAGTACTTTCAAAGTTATTCATTTAGACGTCAATTCAGACGTCAATTCTCAACCGTTTACCGTGTAATTTTGTAGGCACCATCGTCTGGTATTACGGCAACTACGCTATTAATTTGGCGAAGTTTGAATGAGTACTTTCAAAGTTATTCATTTAGACGTCAATTCATACGTCAATTCTCAACCGTTTTCCATGTAATTTTGCAGGCACCATCGGCTGATATTAAGGCAGCTTCCCTGTAAATTTGGCAAAGTTTGATTAAATACTTCAAAAGTAATTAATGAGATTAGTATGAAATTTGATTGAGTATTTTTAAAAGTTATTAATTTAGACGTCAATTCAGACGTCAATTCTTAACCGTTTACCATGTAATTTTGCAGAAACCATCGACTGGTATTACGGCAAGTTCCCTGTAAGTTTGACAAAGTTTGATTAAGTACTTCAAAAGTTAATAATGAGATTAGTGTGCAATTTGATTCAGTATTTTTAAAAGTTATTCATTTAGACGTCGATTCAGACGTCAACTCTAAACCGTTTACCATCTGTTTTTACAGGCACCATCAGCTGGCCTTACGGCAAGTTCTCTGTAATTTTGCCAAAGTTTGATTTAATTCTTTAAAAGTTATTGATGATATTAGTGTGCAATTTGATTGATTATTTTAAAAGTTATTCACTTAGACGTCCATTCAGACGTCAATCCTCAACAGTTTATCATGTAATTTTGCAGGCCCCATCGGCTGGTATTAAGGCAGCTTCCCTGTGAATTGGGCAAAGTTTGATTATATACTTCAAAAGTTATTAATGAGCTTAGTGTAAAATTTGATTGAGTATTTCTAAAAGTTATTCATTTAGACGGCAATTCAGACGTCAATTCTCAACCGTTTATCATGTGATTTTGCAAGCACCAGCGGCAGGTATTAAGGCAACTTCCCTGTCAATTTGGCGAAGTTTGATTAAGTTCTGCAAAAGTTATTAATGAGCTTAGTGTAAAATTTGATTGAGTATTTCTAAAAGTTATTCATTTCTCTGAAAGTTATTAATGATATTAGTGTGAAATGTGATTGATTATTTTAAAAGTTATTCATTTAGACGTCAATTCAGACGTCATTTCTCAACCGTTTACCATGTAATTTTGCAGGCACCATCGCCTGGTATTACGGCAATTTCGCTAATAATTTAGCGAAGTTTGATTGAGTACTTTAAAAGTTATTCATTTAGACGTCAATTCAGACGTCAATTCTCAACCGTTTTCCCATGTAATTTTGCAGGCCCCATCGGCTGGTATTAAGGCAGCTTCCCTGTAAATTTGGCAAAGTTTGATTAAATACTTCAAAAGTTATTAATGAGCTTAGTGTAAAATTTGATTGAGTATTTCTAAAAGTTATTCATTTAGACGTCAATTCAGACGTCAATTCTCAACCGTTTACCATGTAACTATGCAGGCACCATCGTCTGGTATTACGGCAACTTCGCTATTAATTTGGCGAAGTTTAAATAAGTACTTTAAAAGTTATTCATTTAGACGTCAGTTCAGACGTCAATTCTCAACCGTTTTCCATGTAATTTTGCAGGCACCATCGCCTGGTATTACGGCAGCTTCGCTATTAATTCGGCGAAGTTTGATTGAGTACTTTAAAAGTTATTCATTTAGACGTCAATTCAAACGTCTATTCTCAACCGTTTTCCATGTAATTTTGCAGGCACCATCGACTGGTATTACGGCAAGTTCCTTGTAAGTTTGACAAAGTTTGATTAAGTACTTTGAAAGTTATTAATGATATTAGTGTGAAATTTGATTGATTATTTTAAAAGTTATTCATTTAGACGTCAATTCAGACGTCAATTCTTAACCGTTTACCATGTCATTTTGCAGGCACCAGCGGCTGGTATTAAGGCAAATTCCCTGTAAATTTGGCAAAGTTTGATTAAATACTTCAAAAGGTATTAATGAGATTAGTGTGAAATTTGATTGAGTATTTTCAAAAGTTATTCATTTAGACTTCAATTCAGACGTCAATTCTCAACCGTTTTCCATGTAGTTTTGCAGGCACCATCGCCTGGTATTACGGCAACTCCGCTATTAATTTGGCGAAGTTTGATTGAGTACTTGAAAAGTTATTCATTTAGACGTCAATTTAGACGTCAATTCTCAACCGTTTTCCATGTAATTTTGCAGGCACCATCGCCTGGTATTACGGCAAATTCGCTATTAATGTGGCGAAGTTTCATTGAGTACTTTAAAAATTATTCATTTAGACGTCAATTCAGACGTCAATAATCAACCGTTTTCCATGTAATTTTGCAGGCACCATCAGCTTGTATTACGGCAAGTTCTCTGTAAGTTTGACAAAGTTTGATTGAGTTCTTTGAAAGTTATTAATGAAATTAGTGTGAGATTTGATTGAGTATTTTTTAAAGTTATTCATTTAGACGGCAATTCAGACGACAATTCTCAACCGTTTATCATGTGATTTTGCAAGCACCATCGGCTGGCATTACGGCAAGTTCTCCGTGAATTTGACGAAGTTTGATTAAGTACTTTGAAAGTTTATAATGAGATAAGTGTGAAACTTGATTGATTATTTCAAAAGTTGTTCATTTAGACGTCAATTCAAACGTCAATTCTCAACAATTTACCATGCAATTTTGCAGGCACCATCGCCTGGTATTACGGCAATTTCGCTATTAAATTAGCGAAGTTTGATTGAGTACTTTCAAAGTTATTCATTTAGACGTCAATTCAGACGTCAATTCTCAACAGTTTACCATGTAATTTGGCAGGCACCATTGGCTGGTATTGAGGCAACTTCCCTGTAAATTTGGCGAAGTTTGCTTAAATACTTCAAAAGTTATTAATGAGATTAGTGTGAAATTTGATTGAGTATTTCAAAAGTTATTCATTTAGACGTCAATTCAGACGTCAATTCTCAACCGTTTTCCATGTAGTTTTGCAGGCACCATCGACTGGTATTACGGCAAGTTCTCTGTAAGTTTGGCAAAGTTTGATTGAATACTTCAAAAGTTATTAATGAGATTAGTGTGAAATTTGATTGAGTATTTCAAAAGTTAATCATTTAGACGTCAATTCAGACGTCAATTCTCAACCGTTTACCATGTTATTTTGCTGGCACCATCGGCTGATATTAAGGCAACTTCCCTGTAAATTTGGCAAAGTTTGATTGAATACTTCAAAAGTTATTAATGAGATTAGTGTGAAATTTGATTGAGTATTATTAAAAGTTATTCATTTAGACGTCAATTCAGACGTCAATTTTCAACCGTTTTCCATGTAGTTTTGCAGGCACCATCGCCTGGTATTACGGCAACTCCGCTATTAATTTGGCGAAGTTTGATTGTATACTTGAAAAGTTATTCATTTAGACGTCAATTTAGACGTCAATTCTCAACCGTTTTCCATGTAATTTTGCAGGCACCATCGCCTGGTATTGCGGCAAATTCGCTATTAATGTGGCGAAGTTTCATTGAGTACTTTAAAAGTTATTCATTTAGACGTCAATTCAGACGTCAATTCTCAACCGTTTACCATGTAATTTTGCAGGCACCATCGGCTGATATTGAGGCAGCTTCCCTGTAAATTTGGCAAAGTTTGATTAAATACTTCAAAAGTAATTAATGAGATTAGTGTGAAATTTGATTGAGTATTTTTAAAAGTTATTCATTTAGACGTCAATTCAGACGTCAATTCTTAACCGTTTACCATGTAATTTTGCAGGAACCATCGACTGGTATTACGGCAAGTTCCCTGTAAGTTTGACAAAGTTTGATTAAGTGCTTCAAAAGTTATTAATGAGATTATTGTGAAATTTGATTCAGTATTTTTAAAAGTTATTCATTTAGACGTCGATTCAGACGTCAATTCTAAACCGTTTACCATGTGTTTTTACAGGCACCATCAGCTGGCCTTACGGCAAGTTCTCTGTAAATTTGACAAAGTTTGATCAAGTACTTTGAAAGTTATTGATGATATTAGATTTCAATTTGATTGATTATTTTAAAAGTTATTCATTTAGCCGTCCATTCAGACGTCAATCCTCAACAGTTTACCATGTAATTTTGCAGGCCCCATCGGCTGGTATTAAGGCAGCTTCCCTGTGAATTTGGCAAAGTTTGATTAAATACTTCAAAAGTTATTAATGAGCTTAGTGTAAAATTGGATTGAGTATTTCTAAAAGTTATTCATTTAGACGGCAATTCAGACGTCAATTCTCAACCGTTTATCATGTGATTTCGCAAGCACCATCGGCAGGTATTAAGGCAACTTCCCTGTCAATTTGGCGAAGTTTGATTAAGTTCTGCAAAAGTTATTAATGAGCTTAGTGTAAAATTTGATTGAGTATTTCTAAAAGTTATTTATTTCTTTGAAAGATATTAATGATATTAGTGTGAAATGTGATTGATTATTTTAAAAGTTATTCATTTAGACGTCAATTTAGACGTCAATTCTCAACCGTTTACCATGTAATTTTGCAGGCACCATCGCCTGGTATTACGGCAATTTCGCTATTAATTTAGCGAAGTTTGATTGAGTACTTTAAAAGTTATTCTTTTAGACGTCAATGCAGACGTCAATTCTCAACCGTTTTCCCATGTAATTTTGCAGGCCCCATCGGCTGGTATTAAGGCAACTTCCCTGTAAATTTGGCAAAGTTTGATTAAATACTTCAAAAGTTATTAATAAGCTTAGTGTAAAATTTGATTGAGTATTTCTAAAAGTTATTCATTTAGACGTCAATTCAGACGTCAATTCTCAACCGTTTATCATGTAATTTTGCAGGCACCATCGTCTGGTATTACGGCAACTTCGCTATTAATTTGGCGAAGTTTAAATAAGTACTTTAAAAGTTATTCATTTAGACGTTAATTCAGACGTCAATTCTCAACCGTTTTCCATGTAATTTTGCAGGCCTCATCGGCTGGTATTAAGGCAGCTTCCCTGTAAATTTGGCAAAGTTTGATTAAATACTTCAAAAGTTATTAATGAGCTTAGTGTAAAATTTGATTGAGTATTTCTAAAAGTTATTCATTTAGACGTCAATTCAGACGTCAATTCTCAACCGTTTACCATGTAACTTTGCAGGCACCATCGTCTGGTATTACGGCAACTTTGCTATTAATTTGGCGAAGTTTAAATAAGTACTTTAAAAGTTATTCATTTAGACGTCTGTTCAAACGTCAATTCTCAAGCGTTTTCCATGTAATTTTGCAGGCACCATCGCCTGGTATTACGGCAGCTTCGCTATTAATTTGGCGAAGTTTGATTGAGTACTTTAAAAGTTATTCATTTAGACGTCAATTCAAACGTCTATTCTCAACCGTTTTCCATGTAATTTTGCAGGCACCATCGACTGGTATTACGGCAAGTTCCCTGTAAGTTTGACAAAGTTTGATTAAGTACTTTGAAAGTTATTAATGATATTAGAGTGAAATTTAATTGATTATTTTAAAAGTTATTCATTTAGACGTCAATTCAGACATCAATTCTTAACCGTTTACCATGTCATTTTGCAGGCACCATCGGCTGGTATTAAGGCAACTTCCCTGTAAATTTGGCAAAGTTTGATTAAATACTTCAAAAGTTATTAATGAGATTATTGTGAAATTTAATTGATTATTTTAAAAGTTATTCATTTAGACGTCAATTCTGACATCAATTCTTAACCGTTTACCATGTCATTTTGCAGGCACCATCGGCTGGTATTAAGGCAACTTCCCTGTAAATTTGGCAAAGTTTGATTAAATACTTCAAAAGTTATTAATGAGATTATTGTGAAATTTGATTGAGTATTTTTAAAAGTTATTCATTTAGACATCAATTCAGACGTAAATTTTCAACCATTTTCCATGTAGTATTGCAGGCACCATCGCCTGGTATTACGGCAACTCCGCTATTAATTTGGCGAAGTTTGATTGAGTACTTGAAAAGTTATTCATTTAGACGTCAATTTAGACGTCAATTCTCAACCGTTTTCCATGTAATTTTGCAGGCACCATCGCCTGGTATTACGGCAAATTCGCTATTAATGTGGCGAAGTTTCATTGAGTACTTTAAAAGTTATTCATTTAGACGTCAATTCAGACGTCAATTCTCAACCGTTTTCCATGTAGTTTTGCAGGCACCATCGCCTGGTATTACGGCAACTCCGCTATTAATTTGGCGATGTTTGATTGTATACTTGAAAAGTTATTCATTTAGACGTCAATTTAGACGTCAATTCTCAACCGTTTTCCGTGTAATTTTGCAGGCACCATCGCCTGGTATTACGGCAAATTCGCTATTAATGCGGCGAAGTTTCATTGAGTACTTTGAAAGTTATTCATTCAGACGTCAATTCAGACGTCAATTCTCAACCGTTTATCATGTAATTTCGCAGGCACCATCGTCTGATATTAAGGCAGCTTCCCTGTAAATTTGGCAAAGTTTGATTAAATACTTCAAAAGTAATTAATGAGATTAGTGTGAAATTTGATTGAGTATTTTTAAAAGTTATTCATTTAGACGTCAATTCAGACGTCAATTCTCAACCGTTTACCATGTAATTTTGCAGGAACCATCGACTGGTATTACAGCAAGGTCCCTGTAAGTTTGACAAAGTTTGATTAAGTGCTTCAAAAGTTATTAATGAGATTAGTGTGAAATTTGATTCAGTATTTTTAAAAGTTATTCATTTAGACGTCGATTCAGACGTCAATTCTAAACCGTTTACCATGTGTTTTTACAGGCACCATCAGCTGGCCTTACGGCAAGTTCTCTGTAAGTTTGACAAAGTTTGATTAAGTACTTTGAAAGATATTAATGAGATTAGTGTGAGATTTGATTGAGTATTTTTTAAAGTTATTCATTTAGACGTCCATTCAGACGTCAATCCTCAACAGTTTACCATGTAATTTTGCAGGCCCCATCGGCTGGTATTAAGGCAGCTTCCCTGTGAATTTGGCAAAGTTTGATTAAATACTTCAAAAGTTATTAATGAGCTTAGTGTAAAATTTGATTGAGTATTTCTAAAAGTTATTCATTTAGACGGCAATTCAGACGTCAATTCTCAACCGTTTATCATGTGATTTTGCAAGCACCATCGGCAGGTATTAAGGCAACTTCCCTGTCAATTTGGCGAAGTTTGATTAAGTTCTGCAAAAGTTATTAATGAGCTTAGTGTAAAATTTGATTGAGTATTTCTAAAAGTTATTCATTTCTTTGAAAGATATTAATGATATTAGTGTGAAATGTGATTGATTATTTTAAAAGTTATTCATTTAGACGTCAATTCAGACGTCAATTCTCAACCGTTTACCATGTAATTTTGCAGGCACCATCGCCTGTTATTACGGCAATTTCGCTATTAATTTAGCGAAGTTTGATTTAGTACTTTAAAAGTTATTCTTTTAGACGTCAATGCGGACGTCAATTCTAAACCGTTTTCCCATGTAATTTTGCAGGCCCCATCGGCTGGTATTAAGGCAACTTCCCTGTAAATTTGGCAAAGTTTGATTAAATACTTCAAAAGTTATTAATAAGCTTAGTATAAAATTTGATTGAGTATTTCTAAAAGTTATTCATTTAGACGTCAATTCAGACGTCAATTCTCAACCGTTTATCATGTAACTTTGCAGGCACCATCGTCTGGTATTACGGCAACTTCGCTATTAATTTGGCGAAGTTTAAATAAGTACTTTGAAAGTTATTCATTTAGACGTCAGTTCAGACGTCAATTCTCAACCGTTTACCATGTAATTTTGCAGGCACCATCGCCTGGTATTACGGCAATTTCGCTATTAATTTAGCGAAGTTTGATTTAGTACTTTAAAAGTTATTCTTTTAGACGTCAATGCAGACGTCAATTCTCAACCGTTTTCCCATGTAATTTTGCAGGCCCCATCGGCTGGTACTAAGGCAACTTCCCTGTACATTTGGCAAAGTTTGATTAAATACTTCAAAAGTTATTAATAAGCTTAGTATAAAATTTGATAGAGTATTTCTAAAAGTTATTCATTTAGACGTCAATTCAGACGTCAATTCTCAACCGTTTACCATGTAATTTTGCAGGCACCATCGTCTGGTATTACGGCAACTTCGCTATTAATTTGGCGAAGTTTAAAAAAGTACTTTAAAAGTTATTCATTTAGACGTCAATTCAGACGTCAATTCTCAACCGTTTTCCATGTAATTTTGCAGGCCTCATCGGCTGATATTGGGGCAGCTTCCCTGTAAATTTGGCAAAGTTTGATTAAATACTTCAAAAGTTATTAGTGAGCTTAGTGTAAAATTTGATTGAGTATTTCTAAAAATTATTCATTTAGACGTCAATTCAGACGTCTATTCTCAACCGTTTACCATGTAACTTTGCAGGCACCATCGTCTGGTATTACGGCAACTTCGCTATTAATTTGGCGAAGTTTAAATAAGTACTTTGAAAGTTATTCATTTAGACGTCAGTTCAGACGTCAATTCTCGAGCGTTTTCCATGTAATTTTGCAGGCACCATGGCCTGGTATTACGGCAGCTTCGCTATTAATTTGGCGAAGTTTGATTGAGTACATTAAAAGTTATTCATTTAGACGTCAATTCAAACGTCTATTCTCAACCGTTTTCCATGTAATTTTGCAGGCACCATCGCCTGGTATTACGGCAAGTTCCCTGTAAGTTTGACAAAGTTTGATTAAGTACTTTGAAAGTTATTAATGATATTAGTGTGAAATTTGATTGATTATTTTAAAAGTTATTCATTTAGACGTCAATTCAGACGTCAATTCTTAACCGTTTACCATGTCATTTTGCAGGCACCATCGGCTGGTATTAAGGCAACTTCCCTGTAAATTTGGCAAAGTTTGATTAAATACTTCAAAAGTTATTAATGAGATTATTGTGAAATTTGATTGAGTATTTTTAAAAGTTTTTCATTTAGACGTCAATTCAGACGTCAATTTTCAACCATTTTCCATGTAGTATTGCAGGCACCATCGCCTGGTATTACGGCAACTCCGCTATTAATTTGGCGAAGTTTGATTGAGTACTTGAAAAGTTATTCATTTAGACGTCAATTTAGACGTCAATTCTCAACCGTTTTCCATGTAATTTTGCAGGCACCATCGCCTGGTATTACGGCAAATTCGCTATTAATGTGGCGAAGTTTCATTGAGTACTTTAAAAATTATTCATTTAGACGTGAATTCAGACGTCAATAATTAACCGTTTTCCATGTAATTTTGCAGGCACCATCGGCTTGTATTACGGCAAGTTCTCTGTAAGTTTGACAAAGTTTGATTGAGTTCTTTGAAAGTTATAATTGAGATTAGTGTGAGATTTGATTGAGTATTTTTTAAAGTTTTTCATTTAGACGGCAATTCAGACGACAATTCTCAACCGTTTATCATGTGATTTTGCAAGCACCATCGGCTTGCATTACGGCAAGTTCTCCGTGAATTTGACGAAGTTTGATTAAGTACTTTGAAAGTTTATAATGAGATTAGTGTGAAACTTGATTGATTATTTCAAAAGTTGTTCATTTAGACGTCCATTCAAACGTCAATTCTCAACAATTTACCATGCAATTTTGCAGGCACCATCGCCTGGTATTACGGCAATTTCGCTAATAATTTAGCGAAGTTTGATTGAGTACTTTCAAAGTTATTCATTTAGACGTCAATTCAGACGTCAATTCTCAACAGTTTACCATGTAATTTTGCAGGCACCATCGGCTGGTATTGAGGCAACTTCCCTGTAAATTTGGCGAAGTTTGTTTGAATACTTCAAAAGTTATTAATGAGATTAGTGTGAAATTTGATTGAGTATTTCAAAAGTTATTCATTTAGACGTCAATTCAGACGTCAATTCTCAACCGTTTTCCATGTAGTTTTGCAGGCACCATCGACTGGTATTTCGGCAAGTTCCCTGTAAGTGTGACAAAGTTTGATTAAGTACTTTGAAAGTTATTAATGATATTAGTGTGAAATTTGATTGATTATTTTAAAAGTTATTCATTTAGACGTCAATTCAGACGTCAATGCTTAACCGTTTACCATGTCATTTTGCAGGCACCATCGGCTGGTATTAAGGCAACTTCCCTGTAAATTTGGCAAAGTTTGATTAAATACTTCAAAAGTTATTAATGAGATTATTGTGAAATTTGATTGAGTATTTTTAAAAGTTATTCATTTAGACGTCAATTCAGACGTCAATTTTCAACCATTTTCCATGTAATTTTGCAGGCACCATCGCCTGGTATTACGGCAAATTCGCTATTAATGTGGCGAAGTTTCATTGAGTACTTTAAAAATTATTCATTTAGACGTCAATTCAGACGTCAATAATCAACCGTTTTCCATGTAATTTTGCAGGCACCATCGGCTTGTATTACGGCAAGTTCTCTGTAAGTTTGACACAGTTTGATTGAGTTCTTTGAAAGTTATTAATGAGATTGGTGTGAGATTTGATTGAGTATTTTTTAAAGTTATTCATTTAGACGGCAATTCAGACGACAATTCTCAACCGTTTATCATGTGATTTTGCAAGCACCATCGGCTGGCATTACGGCAAGTTCTCCGTGAATTTGACGAAGTTTGATTAAGTACTTTGAAAGTTTATAATGAGATTAGTGTGAAACTTGATTGATTATTTCAAAAGTTGTTCATTTAGACGTCCATTCAAACGTCAATTCTCAACAATTTACCATGCAATTTTGCAGGCACCATCGCCTGGTATTACGGCAATTTCGCTATTAATTTAGCGAAGTTTGATTGAGCACTTTCAAAGTTATTCATTTAGACGTCAATTCAGACGTCAATTCTCAAAAGTTTACCATGTAATTCTGCAGGCACCATCGGCTGGTATTGAGGCAACTTCCCTGTAAATTTGGCGAAGTTTGTTTAAATACTGCAAAAGATATTAATGAGATTAGTGTGAAATTTGATTGAGTATTTCAAAAGTTATTCATTTAGACGTCAATTCAGACGTCAATTCTCAACCGTTTTCCATGTAGTTTTGCAGGCACCATCGACTGGTATTACGGCAAGTTCCCTGTAAGTTTGACAAAGTTTGATTAAGTACTTTGAAAGTTATTAATGATATTAGAGTGAAATTTAATTGATTATTTTAAAAGTTATTCATTTAGACGTCAATTCAGACATCAATTCTTAACCGTTTACCATGTCATTTTGCAGGCACCATCGGCTGGTATTAAGGCAACTTCCCTGTAAATTTGGCAAAGTTTGATTAAATACTTCAAAAGTTATTAATGAGATTATTGTGAAATTTGATTGAGTATTTTTAAAAGTTATTCATTTAGACGTCAATTCAGACGTCAATTTTCAACTATTTTCCATGTAGTATTGCAGGCACCATCGCCTGGTATTACGGCAACTCCGCTATTAATTTGGCGAAGTTTGATTAAGTACTTGAAAAGTTATTCATTTAGACGTCAATTTAGACGTCAATTCTCAACCGTTTTCCATGTAATTTTGCAGGCACCATCGCCTGGTATTACGGCAAATTCGCTATTAATGTGGCGAAGTTTCATTGAGTACTTTAAAAATTATTCATTTAGACGTCAATTCAGACGTCAATAATCAACCGTTTTCCATGTAATTTTGCAGGCACCATCGGCTTGTATTACGGCAAGTTCGCTGTAAGTTTAACAAAGTTTGATTGAGTTCTTTGAAAGTTATTAATGAGATTGGTGTGAGATTTGATTGAGTATTTTTTAAAGTTATTCATTTAGACGGCAATTCAGACGACAATTCTCAACCGTTTATCATGTGATTTTGCAAGCACCATCGGCTGGCATTACGGCAAGTTCTCCGTGAATTTGACGAAGTTTGATTAAGTACTTTGAAAGTTTATAATGAGATTAGTGTGAAACTTGATTGATTATTTCAAAAGTTGTTCATTTAGACGTCCATTCAAACGTCAATTCTCAACAATTTACCATGCAATTTTGCAGGCACCTTCGCCTGGTATTACGGCAATTTCGCTATTAATTTAGCGAAGTTTGATTGAGCACTTTCAAAGTTATTCATTTAGACGTCAATTCAGACGTCAATTCTCAAAAGTTTACCATGTAATTTTGCAGGCACCATCGGCTGGTATTGAGGCAACTTCCCTGTAAATTTGGCGAAGTTTGTTTAAATACTGCAAAAGTTATTAATGAGATTAGTGTGAAATTTGATTGAGTATTTCAAAAGTTATTCATTTAGACGTCAATTCAGACGTCAATTCTCAACCGTTTTCCATGTAGTTTTGCAGGCACCATCGACTGGTATTACGGCAAGTTCCCTGTAAGTTTGAAAAGGTTTGATTAAGTACTTTGAAAGTTATTAATGATATTAGAGTGAAATTTAATTGATTATTTTAAAAGTTATTCATTTAGACGTCAATTCAGACATCTATTCTTAACCGTTTACCATGTCATTTTGCAGGCACCATCGGCTGGTATTAAGGCAACTTCCCTGTAAATTTGGCAAAGTTTGATTAAATACTTCAAAAGTTATTAATGAGATTATAGTGAAATTTGATTGAGTATTTTTAAAAGTTATTCATTTAGACGTCAATTCAGACGTCAATTTTCAACCATTTTCCATGTAGTATTGCAGGCACCATCGCCTGGTATTACGGCAACTCCGCTATTAATTTGGCGAAGTTTGATTAAGTACTTGAAAAGTTATTCATTTAGACGTCAATTTAGACGTCAATTCTCAACCGTTTTCCATGTAATTTTGCAGGCACCATCGCCTGGTATTACGGCAAATTCGCTATTAATGTGGCGAAGTTTCATTGAGTACTTTAAAAATTATTCATTTAGACGTCAATTCAGACGTCAATAATCAACCGTTTTCCATGTAATTTTGCAGGCACCATCGGCTTGTATTACGGCAAGTTCGCTGTAAGTTTGACAAAGTTTGATTGAGTTCTTTGAAAGTTATTAATGAGATTGGTGTGAGATTTGATTGAGTATTTTTTAAAGTTATTCATTTAGACGGCAATTCAGACGACAATTCTCAACCGTTTATCATGTGATTTTGCAAGCACCATCGGCTGGCATTACGGCAAGTTCTCCGTGAATTTGACGAAGTTTGATTAAGTACTTTGAAAGTTTATAATGAGATTAGTGTGAAACTTGATTGATTATTTCAAAAGTTGTTCATTTAGACGTCCATTCAAACGTCAATTCTCAACAATTTACCATGCAATTTTGCAGGCACCATCGCCTGGTATTACGGCAATTTCGCTATTAATTTAGCGAAGTTTGATTGAGCACTTTCAAAGTTATTCATTTAGACGTCAATTCAGACGTCAATTCTCAAAAGTTTACCATGTAATTTTGCAGGCACCATCGGCTGGTATTGAGGCAACTTCCCTGTAAATTTGGCGAAGTTTGTTTAAATACTGCAAAAGTTATTGATGAGATTAGTGTGAAATTTGATTGAGTATTTCAAAAGTTATTCATTTAGACGTCAATTCAGACGTCAATTCTCAACCGTTTTCCATGTAGTTTTGCAGGCACCATCGACTGGTATTACGGCAAGTTCCCTGTAAGTTTGAAAAGGTTTGATTAAGTACTTTGAAAGTTATTAATGATATTAGAGTGAAATTTAATTGATTATTTTAAAAGTTATTCATTTAGACGTCAATTCAGACATCTATTCTTAACCGTTTACCATGTCATTTTGCAGGCACCATCGGCTGGTATTAAGGCAACTTCCCTGTAAATTGGCAAAGTTTGATTAAATACTTCAAAAGTTATTAATGAGATTATAGTGAAATTTGATTGAGTATTTTTAAAAGTTATTCATTTAGACGTCAATTCAGACGTCAATTTTCAACCATTTTCCATGTAGTATTGCAGGCACAATCGCCTGGTATTACGGCAACTCCGCTATTAATTTGGCGAAGTTTGATTAAGTACTTGAAAAGTTATTCATTTAGACGTCAATTTAGACGTCAATTCTCAACCGTTTTCCGTGTAATTTTGCAGGCACCATCGCCTGGTATTACGGCAAATTCGCTATTAATGTGGCGAAGTTTCATTGAGTACTTTAAAAGTTATTCATTTAGACGTCAATTCAGACGTCAATTCTCAACCGTTTATCATGTAATTTCGCAGGCACCATCGGCTGATATTAAGGCAGCTTCCCTGTAAATTTGGCAAAGTTTGATTAAATACTTCAAAAGTAATTAATGAGATTAGTGTGAAATTTGATTGAGTATTTTTAAAAGTTATTCATTTAGACGTCAATTCAGACGTCAATTCTCAACCGTTTTCCATGTAGTTTTGCAGGCACCATCGCCTGGTATTACGGCAACTCCGCTATTAATTTGGCGATGTTTGATTGTATACTTGAAAAGTTATTCATTTAGACGTCAATTTAGACGTCAATTCTCAACCGTTTTCCGTGTAATTTTGCAGGCACCATCGCCTGGTATTACGGCAAATTCGCTATTAATGTGGCGAAGTTTCATTGAGTACTTTGAAAGTTATTCATTTAGACGTCAATTCAGACGTCAATTCTCAACCGTTTATCATGTAATTTCGCAGGCACCATCGTCTGATATTAAGGCAGCTTCCCTGTAAATTTGGCAAAGTTTGATTAAATACTTCAAAAGTAATTAATGAGATTAGTGTGAAATTTGATTGAGTATTTTTAAAAGTTATTCATTTAGACGTCAATTCAGACGTCAATTCTCAACCGTTTACCATGTAATTTTGCAGGAACCATCGACTGGTATTACAGCAAGGTCCCTGTAAGTTTGACAAAGTTTGATTAAGTGCTTCAAAAGTTATTAATGAGATTAGTGTGAAATTTGATTCAGTATTTTTAAAAGTTATTCATTTAGACGTCGATTCAAACGTCAATTCTAATCCGTTTACCATGTGTTTTTACAGGCACCATCAGCTGGCCTTACGGCAAGTTCTCTGTAAGTTTGACAAAGTTGATTAAGTACTTTGAAAGTTATTAATGAGATTAGTGTGAGATTTGATTGAGTATTTTTTAAAGTTGTTCATTTAGACGTCCATTCAGACGTCAATCCTCAACAGTTTACCATGTAATTTTGCAGGCCCCATCGGCTGGTATTAAGGCAGCTTCCCTGTAAATTTGGCAAAGTTTGATTAAATACTTCAAAAGTTATTAATGAGCTTAGTGTAAAATTTGATTGAGTATTTCTAAAAGTTATTCATTTAGACGGCAATTCAGACGTCAATTCTCAACCGTTTATCATGTGATTTTGCAAGCACCATCGGCAGGTATTAAGGCAACTTCCCTGTCAATTTGGCGAAGTTTGATTAAGTTCTGCAAAAGTTATTAATGAGCTTAGTGTAAAATTTGATTGAGTATTTCTAAAAGTTATTCATTTCTTTGAAAGATATTAATGATATTAGTGTGAAATGTGATTGATTATTTTAAAAGTTATTCATTTAGACGTCAATTCAGACGTCAATTCTCAACCGTTTACCATGTAATTTTGCAGGCACCATCGCCTGGTATTACGGCAATTCGCTATTAATTTAGCGAAGTTTGATTTAGTACTTTAAAAGTTATTCTTTTAGACGTCAATGCAGACGTCAATTCTCAACCGTTTTCCCATGTAATTTTGCAGGCCCCATCGGCTGGTATTAAGGCAACTTCCCTGTAAATTTGGCAAAGTTTGATTAAATACTTCAAAAGTTATTAATAAGCTTAGTATAAAATTTGATTGAGTATTTCTAAAAGTTATTCATTTAGACGTCAATTCAGACGTCAATTCTCAACCGTTTACCATGTAATTTTGCAGGCACCATCGTCTGGTATTATGGCAACTTCGCTATTAATTTGGCGAAGTTTAAATAAGTACTTTAAAAGATATTCATTTAGACGTCAATTCAGACGTCAATTTCTCAACCGTTTTCCATGTAATTTTGCAGGCCTCATCGGCTGGTATTAAGGCAGCTTCCCTGTAAATTTGGCAAAGTTTGATTAAATACTTCAAAAGTTATTAATGAGCTTAGTGTAAAATTTGATTGAGTATTTCTAAAAGTTATTCATTTAGACGTCAATTCAGACGTCAATTCTCAATTGTTTACCATGTAACTTTGCAGGCACCATCGTCTGGTATTACGGCAACTTCGCTATTAATTTGGCGAAGTTTAAATAAGTACTTTGAAAGTTATTCATTTAGACGTCAGTTCAGACGTCAATTCTCAAGCGTTTTCCATGTAATTTTGCAGGCACCATCGCCTGGTATTACGGCAGCTTCGCTATTAATTTGGCGAAGTTTGATTGAGTACTTTAAAAGTTATTCATTTAGACGTCAATTCAAACGTCTATTCTCAACCGTTTTCCATGTAATTTTGCAGGCACCATCGCCTGGTATTACGGCAAGTTCCCTGTAAGTTTGACAAAGTTTGATTAAGTACTTTGAAAGTTATTAATGATATTAGTGTGAAATTTGATTGATTATTTTAAAAGTTATTCATTTAGACGTCAATTCAGACGTCAATTCTTAACCGTTTACCATGTAATTTTGCTGGCACCATCGGCTGGTATTAAGGCAACTTCCCTGTAAATTTGGCAAAGTTTGATTAAATACTTCAAAAGTTATTAATGAAATTAATGTGAAATTTGATTGAGTATTTTTAAAAGCTATTCATTTAGACGTCAGTTCAGACGTCAATTCTCAAGCGTTTTCCATGTAATTTTGCAGGCACCATCGCCAGGTATTACGGCAGCTTCGCTATTAATTTGGCAAAGTTTGATTGAGTACTTTAAAAGTTATTCATTTAGACGTCAATTCAAACGTCTATTCTCAACCGTTTTCCATGTAATTTTGCAGGCACCATCGCCTGGTATTACGGCAAGTTCCCTGTAAGTTTGATAAAGTTTGATTAAGTACTTTGAAAGTTATTAATGATATTAGTGTGAAATTTGATTGATTATTTTAAAAGTTATTCATTTAGACGTCAATTCAGACGTCAATTCTTAACCGTTTACCATATCATTTTGCAGGCACCATCGGCTGGTATTAAGGCAACTTCCCCTGTAAATTTGGCAAAGTTTGATTAAATACTTCAAAAGTTATTAATGAGATTAGTGTGAAATTTGATTGAGTATTTTTAAAAGTTATTCATTTAGACGTCAATTCAGACGTCAATTCTCAACCGTTTTCCATGTAGTTTTGCAGGCACCATCGCCTGGTATTACGGCAACTCCGCTATTAATTTGGCGAAGTTTGATTGTATACTTGAAAAGTTATTCATTTAGACGTCAATTTAGACGTCAATTCTCACCGTTTTCCATGTAATTTTGCAGGCACCATCGCCTGTTATTACGGCAAATTCGCTATTAATGTGGCGAAGTTTCATTGAGTACTTTAAAAATTATTCATTTAGACGTCAATTCAGACGTCAATTCTTAACCGTTTACCATATCATTTTGCAGGCACCATCGGCTGATATTAAGGCAGCTTCCCTGTAAATTTGGCAAAGTTTGATTAAATACTTCAAAAGTAATTAATGAGATTAGTGTGAAATTTGATTGAGTATTTTTAAAAGTTATTCATTTAGACGCCAATTCAGACGTCAATTCTTAACCGTTTACCATGTAATTTTGCATTAACCATCGACTGGTATTACAGCAAGTTCCCTGTAAGTTTGACAAAGTTTGATTGAGTGCTTCAAAAGTTATTAATGAGATTAGTGTGAAATTTGATTCAGTATTTTTAAAAATTATTCATTTAGACGTCGATTCAGACGTCAATTCTAAACCGTTTACCATGTAAATTTGCAGGCACCATCGGCTGATATTAAGGCAGCTTCCCTGTAAATTTGGCAAAGTTTGATTAAATACTTCAAAAGTTGTTAATGAGATTAGTGTGAAATTTGAATGAGTATTTTTAAAAGTTATTCATTTAGACGTCAATTCAGACGTCAATTCTCAACCGTTTTCCATGTAATTTTGCAGGCACCATCGCCTGGTATTACGGCAAATTCGCTATTAATGTGGCGAAGTTTCATTGAGTACTTTAAAAATTATTCATTTAGACGTCAATTCAGACGTCAATAATCAACCGTTTTCCATGTAATTTTGCAGGCACCATCGGCTGATATTAAGGCAGCTTCTCTGTAAATTTGGCAAAGTTTGATTAAATACTTCAAAAGTAATTAATGAGATTAGTGTGAAATTTGATTGAGTATTTTTAAAAGTTATTCATTTAGACGCCAATTCAGACGTCAATTCTTAACCGTTTACCATGTAATTTTGCAGGAACCATCGACTGGTATTACAGCAAGTTCCCTGTAAGTTTGACAAAGTTTGATTAAGTGCTTCAAAAGTTATTAATGAGATTAGTGTGAAATTTGATTCAGTATTTTTAAAAGTTATTCATTTAGACGTCGATTCAGACGTCAATTCTAAACCGTTTACCATGTGTTTTTACAGGCACCATCAGCTGGCCTTACGGCAAGTTCTCTGTAAGTTTGACAAAGTTTGATTAAGTACTTTGAAAGTTATTAATGAGATTAGTGTGAGATTTGATTGAGTATTTTTTAAAGTTATTCATTTAGACGTCCATTAAGACGTCAATCCTCAACAGTTTACCATGTAATTTTGCAGGCCCCATCGGCTGGTATTAAGGCAGCTTCCCTGTGAATTTGGCAAAGTTTGAATAAATACATTAAAAGTTATTAATGAGCTTAGTGTAAAATTTGATTGAGTATTTCTAAAAGTTATTCATTTAGACGGCAATTCAGACGTCAATTCTCAACCGTTTATCATGTGATTTTGCAAGCACCATCGGCAGGTATTAAGGCAACTTCCCTGTCAATTTGGCGAAGTTTGATTAAGTTCTGCAAAAGTTATTAATGAGCTTAGTGTAAAATTTGATTGAGTATTTCTAAAAGTTATTCATTTAGACGTCAATTCAGACGTCAATTCTCAACCGTTTACCATGTAACTTTGCAGGCACCATCGTCTGGTATTACGGCAACTTCGCTATTAATTTGGCGAAGTTTGATTGAGTACTTTAAAAGTTATTCATTTAGACGTCAATTCAAACGTCTATTCTCAACCGTTTTCCATGTAATTTTGCAGGCACCATCGACTGGTATTACGGCAAGTTCCCTGTAAGTTTGACAAAGTTTGATTAAGTACTTTGAAAGTTATTAATGATATTAGTGTGAAATTTGATTGATTATTTTAAAAGTTATTCATTTAGACGTCAATTCAGACGTCAATTCTTAACCGTTTACCATGTCATTTTGCAGGCACCATCGGCTGGTATTAAGGCAACTTCCCTGTAAATTTGGCAAATTTTGATTAAATACTTCAAAAGTTATTAATGAGATTATTGTGAAATTTGATTGAGTATTTTTACAAGTTATTCATTTAGACGTCAATTCAGACGTCAATTTTCAACCATTTTCCATGTAGTATTGCAGGCACCATCGCCTGGTATTACGGCAACTCCGCTATTAATTTGGCGAAGTTTGATTGAGTATTTGAAAAGTTATTCATTTAGACGTCAATTCAGACGTCAATTCTCAACAGTTTACCATATAATTTTGCAGGCGCCATCGTCTGGTATTACGGCAACTACGCTATAAATTTGGCGAAGTTTGAATAAGTATTTTCAAAGTTATTCATTTAGACGTCAATTCAGAGGTCAATTCTCAACCGTTTTCCATGTAACTTTGCAGGCACCATCGGCTGGTATTAAGGCAACTTCCCTGTCAATTTGGCGAAGTTTGATTGAGTACTGCAAAAGTTATTCATGAGCTTAGTGTAAAATTTGATTGAGTATTTCTAATAGTTATTCATTTAGACGTCAATTCAGACGTCAATTCTCAACAGTTTACCATGTAATTTTGCAGGCACCATCGGCTGTTATTAAGGCAGCTTCCCTGTAAATTTGGCGATGTTTGAATAAAAACTTCAAAAGTTAATAATGAGATTAATGTGAAATTTGATTCAGTATTTTTAAAAGTTATTCATTTAGACGTCAATTCAGACGTCAATCCTCAACAGTTTACCATGTAATTTTGCAGGCCCCATCGGCTGGTATTAAGGCAGCTTCCCTGCAACCTGACTAAGTTTGATTAAATACTTCAAAAGTTATTAATGAGCTTAGTGTAAAATTTGATCGAGTATTTCCAAAAGTTATTCATTTAGACGTCAATTCAGACGTCAATTCTCAACAGTTTACCATGTAATTTTGAATGCACCGTTGGCTGGTATTAAGGCAACTTCCCTGTAAATTTGGCAAAGTTTGCTTAAATACTTCAAAAGTTATTAATGAGATTAGTGTGAAATTTGATTCAGTATTTTTAAAAGTTATTCATTTAGACATCAATTCAGACGTCAATCCATAACAGTTTACCATGTAATTTTGCAGGCCCCATCGGCTGGTACTAAGGCAGCTTCCCTGTGAATTTGGCAAAGTTTGATTAAATACTTCAAAAGTTATTAATGAGCTTAGTGTAAAATTTGATTGAGTATTTCTAAAAGTTATTCATTTAGACGTCAATTCAGACGTCAATTCTCAACAGTTTACCATGTAATTTTGCAGGCACCATCTGCTGTTATTTAGGCAACTTCGCTGTAAATGTGGCGAAGTTTGCTTAAATACTTCAAAAGTTATTAAATAGATCAGTGTGAAATTTGATTGAGTATTTCAAAAGTTATTCATTTAGACGTCAATTCAGACGTCAATTCTCAACCGTTTATCATGTAATTTTGCAAGCACCATCGGCTGGTATTAAGGCAACTTCCCTGTAAAGTTGGCAGAGTTTGAATAAATACTTCAAAAGTTATTAATGAGATTAGAGTTAAATTTGATTCAGTGTTTTTAAAAGTTATTCATTTAGACGTCAATTCAGACGTCAATCCTCAACAGTTTACCATGTAATTTTACAGGCCCCATCGGCTGGTATTAAGGCAGCTTCCCTGTAAACTTGGCAAAGTTTGATTAAATACTTCAAAAGTTATTAATGAGCTTAGTGTAAAATTTGATTGAGTATTTCTTAAAGTTATTCATTTAGACGTCAATTCAGACGTCAATTCTAAACCGTTTTCCATGTAATTTTGCAGGCACCATCGCCTGGTATTAGGCAACTTCCCTGTAAATTTGGCGAAGTTTGCTTAAATACTTCAAAAGTTATTAATGAGATTAGTGTGAAATTTGATTGAGTATTTTAAAAGTTATTAATTTAGACGTCAATTCAGACGTCAATTCTCAACCGTTTTCCATGTAATTTTGCAGGCACCATCGACTGGTATTACGGCAAGTTCCCTGTAAGTTTGACAAAGTTTGATTAAGTACTTCAAATGTTATTAATGAGATTAGTGTGAAATTTGATTCAGTATTTTTAAAAGTTATTCATTTAGACGTCAATTCAGACGTCAATTCTAAACCGTTTACCATGTGTTTTCACAGGCACCATCGGCTTGCCTTACGGCAAGTTCTCTGTGAATTTGACAAAGTTTGATTGAGTACTTTGAAAGTTATTAATGATATTAATGTGAAATTAGATTGATTATTTCAAAAGTTATTCATTTAGACGTCAATTCAGACGTCAATTCTCAACCGTTTACCATGTAATTTTGCAGGCACGATAGGCTGGTATTAAGGCAACTGCCCTGTAAATTTGGCAAAGTTTGATTAAATACTTCAAAAGTTATTAATGAGATTAGTGTGAAATTTGATTGAGTATTTTTAAAAGTTATTCATTTAGACGTCAATTCAAACGTCAATTCTCAACCGTTTTCCATGTAATTTTGCATGCACCATCGACTGGTATTACGGCAAGTTCTCCCTAAGTTTGACAAAGTTTGATTAAGTACTTCAATAGTTATTAATGAGATTAGTGTGAAATTTGATTCAGTATTTTTAAAAGTTATTTATTTAGACGGCAATTCAGATGTCAATTCTCAACAGTTTACCATGTAATTTTGCAGGCACCATCATATGGTATTAAGGCAACTTCCCTGTCAATTTGGCAAGGTTTGCTTAAATACTTCAAAAGTTATTAATGAGATTAGTGTGACATTTTTTTTCAGTATTTTTAAAAGTTATTCATTTAGACGTCAATTCAGACGTCAATCCTCAACAGTTTATCATGTAATTTTGTAGGCCCCATCGGCTGGTATTAAGGCAGCTTCCCCGTAAATTTGGCAAAGTTTGCTTAAATACTTCAAAAGTTATTAATGAGCTTAGTGTAAAATTTGATTGAGTATTTTTAAAAGTTATTCATTTAGACGTCAATTCAGACGTCAATTCTCAACCGTTTTCCATGTAATTTTGCATGCGCCATCGACTAGTATTACGGCAAGTTCCCTGTAAGTTTGACAAAGTTTGATTAAGTACTTCAAAAGTTATTAATGAGATTAGTGTGAAATTTGATTCAGTATTTTTAAAAGTTATTCATTTAGACGTCAGTTCAGACGTCAATTCTAAACCGTTTACCATGTAATTCTGCAGGCACCATCGTCTGGTATTAAGGCAACTTCCCTATAAATTTGGCAAAGTTTGATTTAATACTTTAAAGTTATTAATGAGATTAGTGTGAAATTTGATTGAGTATTTTTAAAAGTTATTCATTTAGACGTCAATTCAGACGTCAATTCTCAACCGTTTTCCATGTAATTTTGCATGCACCATCGACCAGTATTACGGCAAGTTCCCTGTAAGTTTGACAAAGTTTGATTAAGTACTTCAAAAGTTATTAATGAGATTAGAGTGAAATTTGATTGATTATTTTTAAAAGTTATTCATTTAAACGGCAATTTAGACGTCAATTCTCAACAGTTTACCATGTAATTTTGCAGGCCCCATCGGCTGGTATTAAGGCAGCTTCCCTGTAAACTTGGCAAAGTTTGATTAAATACTTCAAAAGTTATTAATGAGCTTAGTGTAAAATTTGATCAATTTGTCAATTCAAACGTCAATTCTCAACCGTTTTCCATGTAATTTTGCATGCACCATCGACTGGTATTACGGCAAGTTCTCTGTAAGTTTGACAAAGTTTGAATAAAAACTTCAAAAGTTAATAATGAGATTAATGTGAAATTTGATTCAGTATTTTTAAAAGTTATTCATTTAGACGTCAATTCAGACGTCAATCCTCAACAGTTTACCATGTAATTTTGCAGGCCCCATCGGCTGGTATTAAGGCAGCTTCCCTGTAAACTTGACAAAGTTTGATTAAATACTTCAAAAGTTATTAATGAGCTTAGTGTAAAATTTGATCGAGTATTTCCAAAAGTTATTCATTTAGACGTCAATTCAGACGTCAATTCTCAACAGTTTACCATGTAATTTTGAAGGCACCGTTGGCTGGTATTAAGGCAACTTCCCTGTAAATTTGGCAAAGTTTGCTTAAATACTTCAAAAGTTATTAATGAGATTAGTGTGAAATTTGATTCAGTATTTTTAAAAGTTATTCATTTAGACATCAATTCAGACGTCAATCCATAACAGTTTACCATGTAATTTTGCAGGCCCCATCGGCTGGTACTAAGGCAGCTTCCCTGTAAATTTGGCAAAGTTTGATTAAATACTTCAAAAGTTATTAATGAGCTTAGTGTAAAATTTGATTGAGTATTTCTAAAAGTTATTCATTTAGACGTCAATTCAGACGTCAATTCTCAACAGTTTACCATGCAATTTTGCAGGCACCATCTGCTGTTATTTAGGCAACTTCGCTGTAAATGTGGCGAAGTTTGCTTAAATACTTCAAAAGTTATTAAATAGATCAGTGTGAAATTTGATTGAGTATTTCAAAAGTTATTCATTTAGTCGTCAATTCAGACGTCAATTCTCAACCGTTTATCATGTAATTTTGCAAGCACCATCGGCTGGTATTAAGGCAACTGCCCTGTAAAGTTGGCAGAGTTTGAATAAATACTTCAAAAGTTATTAATGAGATTAGAGTTAAATTTGATTCAGTGTTTTTAAAAGTTATTCATTTAGACGTCAATTCAGACGTCAATCCTCAACAGTTTACCATGTAATTTTACAGGCCCCATCGGCTGGTATTAAGGCAGCTTCCCTGTAAACTTGGCAAAGTTTGATTAAATACTTCAAAAGTTATTAATGAGCTTAGTGTAAAATTTGATTGAGTATTTCAAAAGTTATTAATTTAGACGTCAATTCAGACGTCAATTCTCAACCGTTTTCCATGTAATTTTGCAGGCACCATCGACTGGTATTACGGCAAGTTCCCTGTAAGTTTGACAAAGTTTGATTAAGTACTTCAAAAGTTATTAATGAGATTAGTGTGAAATTTGATTCAGTATTTTTAAAAGTTATTCATTTAGACGTCAATTCAGACGTCAAATCTAAACCGTTTACCATGTGTTTTCACAGGCACCATCGGCTGGCCTTACGGCAAGTTCTCTGTGAATTTGACAAAGTTTGATTGAGTACTTTGAAAGTTATTAATGATATTAGTGTGAAATTAGATTGATTATTTCAAAAGTTATTCATTTAGACGTCAATTCAGACGTCAATTCTTAACCGTTTACCATGTAATTTTGCAGGCACGATAGGCTGGTATTAAGGCAACTTCCTGGTAAATTTGGCAAAGTTTGCTTAAATACTTCAAAAGTTATTAATGAGATTAGTGTGAAATTTGATTCAGTATTTTTAAAAGTTATTCATTTAGACGTCAATTCAGACGTCAATCCTCAACAGTTTACCATGTAATTTTGCAGGCCCCATCGGCTGGTACTAAGGCAGCTTCCCTGTAAATTTGGCAAAGTTTGATTATATACTTCAAAAGTTAATAATGAGCTTAGTGTAAAACTTGATTGAGTATTTCTAAAAGTTATTCATTTAGACGTCAATTCAGATGTCAATTCTCAACAGTTTACCATCTAATTTTGCAGGCACCATCGGCTGTTATTTAGGCAACTTCGCTGTAAATGTGGCGAAGTTTGCTTAAATACTTCACAAGTTATTAATTAGATCAGTGTGAAATTTGATTGAGTATTTCAAAAGTTATTCATTTAGACGTCAATTCAGACGTCAATTCTCAACCGTTTATCATGTAATTTTGCAAGCACCATCGGCTGGTATTAAGGCAACTTCCCTGTAAATTTGGCAGAGTTTGAATAAATACTTCAAAAGTTATTTATGAGATTAGAGTTAAATTTGATTCAGTGTTTTTAAAAGTTATTAATTTAGACGTCAATTCAGACGTCAATCCTCAACAGTTCACCATGTAATTTTACAGGCCCCATCGGCTGGTATTAAGGCAACTTCCCTGTAAACTTGGCAAAGTTTGATTAAATACTTCAAAAGTTATTAATGAGCTTAGTGTAAAATTTGATTGAGTATTTCTTAAAGTTATTCATTTAGACGTCAATTCAGACGTCAATTCTAAACCGTTTTCCATGTAATTTTGCAGGCACCATCGCCTGGTATTAGGCAACTTCCCTGTAAATTTGGCGAAGTTTGCTTAAATACTTCAAAAGTTATTAATGAGATTAGTGTGAAATTTGATTGAGTATTTCAAAAGTTATTAATTTAGACGTCAATTCAGACGTCAATTCTCAACCGTTTTCCATGTAATTTTGCAGGCACCATCGACTGGTATTACGGCAAGTTCCCTGTAAGTTTGACAAAGTTTGATTAAGTACTTCAAAAGGTATTAATGAGATTAGTGTGAAATTTGATTCAGTATTTTTAAAAGTTATTCATTTAGACGTCAATTCAGACGTCAATTCTAAACCGTTTTCCATGTAATTTTGCAGGCACCATCGCCTGGTATTAGGCAACTTCCCTGTAAATTTGGCGAAGTTTGCTTAAATACTTCAAAAGTTATTAATGAGATTAGTGTGAAATTTGATTGAGTATTTTTAAAAGTTATTCATTTAGACGTCAATTCAGACGTCAATTCTCAACCGTTTTCCATGTAATTTTGCATGCACCATCGACTAGTATTACGGCAAGTTCCCTGTAAGTTTGACAAAGTTTGATTAAGTACTTCAAAAGTTATTAATGAGATTAGTGTGAAATTTGATTGATTATTTTTAAAAGTTATTCATTTAAACGGCAATTTAGACGTCAATTCTCAACAGTTTACCATGTAATTTTGCAGGCCCCATCGGCTGGTATTAAGGCAGCTTCCCTGTAAACTTGGCAAAGTTTGATTAAATACTTCAAAAGTTATTAATGAGCTTAGTGTAAAATTTGATCAATTTGTCAATTCAAACGTCAATTCTCAACCGTTTTCCATGTAATTTTGCATGCACCATCGACTGGTATTACGGCAAGTTCTCTGTAAGTTTGACAAAGTTTGAATAAAAACTTCAAAAGTTAATAATGAGATTAATGTGAAATTTGATTCAGTATTTTTAAAAGTTATTCATTTAGACGTCAATTCAGACGTCAATCCTCAACAGTTTACTATGTAATTTTGCAGGCCCCATCGGCTGGTATTAAGGCAGCTTCCCTGTAAACTTGACAAAGTTTGATTAAATACTTCAAAAGTTATTAATGAGCTTAGTGTAAAATTTGATCGAGTATTTCCAAAAGTTATTCATTTAGACGTCAATTCAGACGTCAATTCTCAACAGTTTACCATGTAATTTTGAAGGCACCGTTGGCTGGTATTAAGGCAACTTCCCTGTAAATTTGGCAAAGTTTGCTTAAATACTTCAAAAGTTATTAATGAGATTAGTGTGAAATTTGATTCAGTATTTTTAAAAGTTATTCATTTAGACATCAATTCAGACGTCAATCCATAACAGTTTACCATGTAATTTTGCAGGCCCCATCGGCTGGTACTAAGGCAGCTTCCCTGTAAATTTGGCAAAGTTTGATTAAATACTTCAAAAGTTATTAATGAGCTTAGAGTAAAATTTGATTGAGTATTTCTAAAAGTTATTCATTTAGACGTCAATTCAGACGTCAATTCTCAACAGTTTACCATGTAATTTTGCAGGCACCATCTGCTGTTATTTAGGCAACTTCGCTGTAAATGTGGCGAAGTTTGCTTAAATACTTCAAAAGTTATTAAATAGATCAGTGTGAAATTTGATTGAGTATTTCAAAAGTTATTCATTTAGACGTCAATTCAGACGTCAATTCTCAACCGTTTATCATGTAATTTTGCAAGCACCATCGGCTGGTATTAAGGCAACTGCCCTGTAAAGTTGGCAGAGTTTGAATAAATACTTCAAAAGTTATTAATGAGATTAGAGTAAATTTGATTCAGTGTTTTTAAAAGTTATTCATTTAGACGTCAATTCAGACGTCAATCCTCAACAGTTTACCATGTAATTTTACAGGCCCCATCGGCTGGTATTAAGGCAGCTTCCCTGTAAACTTGGCAAAGTTTGATTAAATACTTCAAAAGTTATTAATGAGCTTAGTGTAAAATTTGATTGAGTATTTCAAAAGTTATTAATTTAGACGTCAATTCAGACGTCAATTCTCAACCGTTTTCCATGTGATTTTGCAGGCACCATCGACTGGTATTACGGCAAGTTCCCTGTAAGTTTGACAAAGTTTGATTAAGTACTTCAAAAGTTATTAATGAGATTAGTGTGAAATTTGATTCAGTATTTTTAAAAGTTATTCATTTAGACGTCAATTCAGACGTCAATTCTAAACCGTTTACCATGTGTTTTCACAGGCACCATCGGCTGGCCTTACGGCAAGTTCTCTGTGAATTTGACAAAGTTTGATTGAGTACTTTGAAAGTTATTAATGATATTAGTATGAAATTAGATTGATTATTTCAAAAGTTATTCATTTAGACGTCAATTCAGACGTCAATTCTTAACCGTTTACCATGTAATTTTGCAGGCACGATAGGCTGGTATTAAGGCAACTTCCCGGTAAATTTGGCAAAGTTTGCTTAAATACTTCAAAAGTTATTAATGAGATTAGTGTGAAATTTGATTCAGTATTTTTAAAGGTTATTCATTTAGACGTCAATTCAGACGTCAATCCTCAACAGTTTACCATGTAATTTTGCAGGCCCCATCGGCTGGTACTAAGGCAGCTTCCCTGTATATTTGGCAAAGTTTGATTATATACTTCAAAAGTTAATAATGAGCTTAGTGTAAAACTTGATTGAGTATTTCTAAAAGTTATTCATTTAGACGTCAATTCAGATGTCAATTCTCAACAGTTTACCATGTAATTTTGCAGGCACCATCGGCTGTTATTTAGGCAACTTCGCTGTAAATGTGGCGAAGTTTGCTTAAATACTTCACAAGTTATTAATTAGATCAGTGTGAAATTTGATTGAGTATTTCAAAAGTTATTCATTTAGACGTCAATTCAGACGTCAATTCTCAACCGTTTATCATGTAATTTTGCAAGCACCATCGGCTGGTATTAAGGCAACTTCCCTGTAAATTTGGCAGAGTTTGAATAAATACTTCAAAAGTTATTTGTGAGATTAGAGTTAAATTTGATTCAGTGTTTTTAAAAGTTATTAATTTAGACGTCAATTCAGACGTCAATCCTCAACAGTTTACCATGTAATTTTACAGGCCCCATCGGCTGGTATTAAGGCAACTTCCCTGTAAACTTGGCAAAGTTTGATTAAATACTTCAAAAGTTATTAATGAGCTTAGTGTAAAATTTGATTGAGTATTTCTTAAAGTTATTCATTTAGACGTCAATTCAGACGTCAATTCTAAACCGTTTTCCATGTAATTTTGCAGGCACCATCGCCTGGTATTAGGCAACTTCCCTGTAAATTTGGCGAAGTTTGCTTAAATACTTCAAAAGTTATTAATGAGATTAGTGTGAAATTTGATTGAGTATTTCAAAAGTTATTAATTTAGACGTCAATTCAGACGTCAATTCTCAACCGTTTTCCATGTAATTTTGCAGGCACCATCGACTGGTATTACGGCAAGTTCCCTGTAAGTTTGACAAAGTTTGATTAAGTACTTCAAAAGGTATTAATGAGATTAGTGTGAAATTTGATTCAGTATTTTTAAAAGTTATTCATTTAGACGTCAATTCAGACGTCAATTCTAAACCGTTTACCATGTGTTTTCACAGGCACCATCGGCTGGCCTTACGGCAAGTTCTCTGTAAATTTGACAAAGTTTGATTGAGTACTTTGAAAGTTATTAATGATATTAGTGTGAAATTAGATTGATTATTTCAAAAGTTATTCATTTAGACGTCAATTCAGACGTCAATTCTCAACCGTTTACCATGTAATTTTGCAGGCGCCATCGTCTGGTATAGAGGCAACTGCCCTGTCAATTTGGCAAAGTTTGCTTAAATACTTCAAAAGTTATTAATGAGATTAGTGTGACATTTTTTTCAGTATTTTTAAAAGTTATTCATTTAGACGTCAATTCAGACGTCAATTCTTAACCGTTTACCATGTAATTTTGCAGGCACGATAGGCTGGTATTAAGGCAACTTCCCGGTAAATTTGGCAAAGTTTGCTTAAATACTTCAAAAATTATTAATGAGATTAGTGTGAAATTTGATTCAGTATTTTTAAAAGTTATTCATTTAGACGTCAATTCAGACGTCAATCCTCAACAGTTTACCATGTAATTTTGCAGGCCCCATCGGCTGGTACTAAGGCAGCTTCCCTGTAAATTTGGCAAAGTTTGATTATATACTTCAAAAGTTAATAATGAGCTTAGTGTAAAACTTGATTGAGTATTTCTAAAAGTTATTCATTTAGACGTCAATTCAGATGTCAATTCTCAACAGTTTACCATGTAATTTTGCAGGCACCATCGCCTGGTATTAGGCAACTTCCCTGTAAATTTGGCGAAGTTTGCTTAAATACTTCACAAGTTATTAATTAGATCAGTGTGAAATTTGATTGAGTATTTCAAAAGTTATTAATTTAGACGTCAATTCAGACGTCAATTCTCAACCGTTTTCCATGTGATTTTGCAGGCACCATCGACTGGTATTACGGCAAGTTCCCTGTAAGTTTGACAAAGTTTGATTAAGTACTTCAAAAGTTATTAATGAGATTAGTGTGAAATTTGATTCAGTATTTTTAAAAGTTATTCATTTAGACGTCAATTCAGACGTCAATTCTAAACCGTTTACCATGTGTTTTCACAGGCACCATCGGCTGGCCTTACGGCAAGTTCTCTGTGAATTTGACAAAGTTTGATTGAGTACTTTGAAAGTTATTAATGATATTAGTATGAAATTAGATTGATTATTTCAAAAGTTATTCATTTAGACGTCAATTCAGACGTCAATTCTTAACCGTTTACCATGTAATTTTGCAGGCACGATAGGCTGGTATTAAGGCAACTTCCCGGTAAATTTGGCAAAGTTTGCTTAAATACTTCAAAAGTTATTAATGAGATTAGTGTGAAATTTGATTCAGTATTTTTAAAGGTTATTCATTTAGACGTCAATTCAGACGTCAATCCTCAACAGTTTACCATGTAATTTTGCAGGCCCCATCAGCTGGTACTAAGGCAGCTTCCCTGTATATTTGGCAAAGTTTGATTATATACTTCAAAAGTTAATAATGAGCTTAGTGTAAAACTTGATTGAGTATTTCTAAAAGTTATTCATTTAGACGTCAATTCAGATGTCAATTCTCAACAGTTTACCATGTAATTTTGCAGGCACCATCGGCTGTTATTTAGGCAACTTCGCTGTAAATGTGGCGAAGTTTGCTTAAATACTTCACAAGTTATTAATTAGATCAGTGTGAAATTTGATTGAGTATTTCAAAAGTTATTCATTTAGACGTCAATTCAGACGTCAATTCTCAACCGTTTATCATGTAATTTTGCAAGCACCATCGGCTGGTATTAAGGCAACTTCCCTGTAAATTTGGCAGAGTTTGAATAAATACTTCAAAAGTTATTTGTGAGATTAGAGTTAAATTTGATTCAGTGTTTTTAAAAGTTATTAATTTAGACGTCAATTCAGACGTCAATCCTCAACAGTTTACCATGTAATTTTACAGGCCCCATCGGCTGGTATTAAGGCAACTTCCCTGTAAACTTGGCAAAGTTTGATTAAATACTTCAAAAGTTATTAATGAGCTTAGTGTAAAATTTGATTGAGTATTTCTTAAAGTTATTCATTTAGACGTCAATTCAGACGTCAATTCTAAACCGTTTTCCATGTAATTTTGCAGGCACCATCGCCTGGTATTAGGCAACTTCCCTGTAAATTTGGCGAAGTTTGCTTAAATACTTCAAAAGTTATTAATGAGATTAGTGTGAAATTTGATTGAGTATTTCAAAAGTTATTAATTTAGACGTCAATTCAGACGTCAATTCTCAACCGTTTTCCATGTAATTTTGCAGGCACCATCGACTGGTATTACGGCAAGTTCCCTGTAAGTTTGACAAAGTTTGATTAAGTACTTCAAAAGGTATTAATGAGATTAGTGTGAAATTTGATTCAGTATTTTTAAAAGTTATTCATTTAGACGTCAATTCAGACGTCAATTCTAAACCGTTTACCATGTGTTTTCACAGGCACCATCGGCTGGCCTTACGGCAAGTTCTCTGTAAATTTGACAAAGTTTGATTGAGTACTTTGAAAGTTATTAATGATATTAGTGTGAAATTAGATTGATTATTTCAAAAGTTATTCATTTAGACGTCAATTCAGACGTCAATTCTCAACCGTTTACCATGTAATTTTGCAGGCACCATCGTCTGGTATAGAGGCAACTGCCCTGTCAATTTGGCAAAGTTTGCTTAAATACTTCAAAAGTTATTAATGAGATTAGTGTGACATTTTTTTCAGTATTTTTAAAAGTTATTCATTTAGACGTCAATTCAGACGTCAATTCTTAACCGTTTACCATGTAATTTTGCAGGCACGATAGGCTGGTATTAAGGCAACTTCCCGGTAAATTTGGCAAAGTTTGCTTAAATACTTCAAAAATTATTAATGAGATTAGTGTGAAATTTGATTCAGTATTTTTAAAAGTTATTCATTTAGACGTCAATTCAGACGTCAATCCTCAACAGTTTACCATGTAATTTTGCAGGCCCCATCGGCTGGTACTAAGGCAGCTTCCCTGTAAATTTGGCAAAGTTTGATTATATACTTCAAAAGTTAATAATGAGCTTAGTGTAAAACTTGATTGAGTATTTCTAAAAGTTATTCATTTAGACGTCAATTCAGATGTCAATTCTCAACAGTTTACCATGTAATTTTGCAGGCACCATCGCCTGGTATTAGGCAACTTCCCTGTAAATTTGGCGAAGTTTGCTTAAATACTTCACAAGTTATTAATTAGATCAGTGTGAAATTTGATTGAGTATTTCAAAAGTTATTAATTTAGACGTCAATTCAGACGTCAATTCTCAACCGTTTTCCATGTGATTTTGCAGGCACCATCGACTGGTATTACGGCAAGTTCCCTGTAAGTTTGACAAAGTTTGATTAAGTACTTCAAAAGTTATTAATGAGATTAGTGTGAAATTTGATTCAGTATTTTTAAAAGTTATTCATTTAGACGTCAATTCAGACGTCAATTCTAAACCGTTTACCATGTGTTTTCACAGGCACCATCGGCTGGCCTTACGGCAAGTTCTCTGTGAATTTGACAAAGTTTGATTGAGTACTTTGAAAGTTATTAATGATATTAGTATGAAATTAGATTGATTATTTCAAAAGTTATTCATTTAGACGTCAATTCAGACGTCAATTCTTAACCGTTTACCATGTAATTTTGCAGGCACGATAGGCTGGTATTAAGGCAACTTCCCGGTAAATTTGGCAAAGTTTGCTTAAATACTTCAAAAGTTATTAATGAGATTAGTGTGAAATTTGATTCAGTATTTTTAAAGGTTATTCATTTAGACGTCAATTCAGACGTCAATCCTCAACAGTTTACCATGTAATTTTGCAGGCCCCATCGGCTGGTACTAAGGCAGCTTCCCTGTATATTTGGCAAAGTTTGATTATATACTTCAAAAGTTAATAATGAGCTTAGTGTAAAACTTGATTGAGTATTTCTAAAAGTTATTCATTTAGACGTCAATTCAGATGTCAATTCTCAACAGTTTACCATGTAATTTTGCAGGCACCATCGGCTGTTATTTAGGCAACTTCGCTGTAAATGTGGCGAAGTTTGCTTAAATACTTCACAAGTTATTAATTAGATCAGTGTGAAATTTGATTGAGTATTTCAAAAGTTATTCATTTAGACGTCAATTCAGACGTCAATTCTCAACCGTTTATCATGTAATTTTGCAAGCACCATCGGCTGGTATTAAGGCAACTTCCCTGTAAATTTGGCAGAGTTTGAATAAATACTTCAAAAGTTATTTATGAGATTAGAGTTAAATTTGATTCAGTGTTTTTAAAAGTTATTAATTTAGACGTCAATTCAGACGTCAATCCTCAACAGTTTACCATGTAATTTTACAGGCCCCATCGGCTGGTATTAAGGCAACTTCCCTGTAAACTTGGCAAAGTTTGATTAAATACTTCAAAAGTTATTAATGAGCTTAGTGTAAAATTTGATTGAGTATTTCTTAAAGTTATTCATTTAGACGTCAATTCAGACGTCAATTCTAAACCGTTTTCCATGTAATTTTGCAGGCACCATCGCCTGGTATTAGGCAACTTCCCTGTAAATTTGGCGAAGTTTGCTTAAATACTTCAAAAGTTATTAATGAGATTAGTGTGAAATTTGATTGACTATTTCAAAAGTTATTAATTTAGACGTCAATTCAGACGTCAATTCTCAACCGTTTTCCATGTAATTTTGCAGGCACCATCGACTGGTATTACGGCAAGTTCCCTGTAAGTTTGACAAAGTTTGATTAAGTACTTCAAAAGGTATTAATGAGATTAGTGTGAAATTTGATTCAGTATTTTTAAAAGTTATTCATTTAGACGTCAATTCAGACGTCAATTCTAAACCGTTTACCATGTGTTTTCACAGGCACCATCGGCTGGCCTTACGGCAAGTTCTCTGTAAATTTGACAAAGTTTGATTGAGTACTTTGAAAGTTATTAATGATATTAGTGTGAAATTAGATTGATTATTTCAAAAGTTATTCATTTAGACGTCAATTCAGACGTCAATTCTCAACCGTTTACCATGTAATTTTGCAGGCACCATCGTCTGGTATTGAGGCAACTGCCCTGTCAATTTGGCAAAGTTTGCTTAAATACTTCAAAAGTTATTAATGAGATTAGTGTGACATTTTTTTCAGTATTTTTAAAAGTTATTCATTTAGACGTCAATTCAGACGTCAATTCTTAACCGTTTACCATGTAATTTTGCAGGCACGATAGGCTGGTATTAAGGCAACTTCCCGGTAAATTTGGCAAAGTTTGCTTAAATACTTCAAAAATTATTAATGAGATTAGTGTGAAATTTGATTCAGTATTTTTAAAAGTTATTCATTTAGACGTCAATTCAGACGTCAATCCTCAACAGTTTACCATGTAATTTTGCAGGCCCCATCGGCTGGTACTAAGGCAGCTTCCCTGTAAATTTGGCAAAGTTTGATTATATACTTCAAAAGTTAATAATGAGCTTAGTGTAAAACTTGATTGAGTATTTCTAAAAGTTATTCATTTAGACGTCAATTCAGATGTCAATTCTCAACAGTTTACCATGTAATTTTGCAGGCACCATCGCCTGGTATTAGGCAACTTCCCTGTAAATTTGGCGAAGTTTGCTTAAATACTTCAAAAGTTATTAATGAGATTAGTGTGAAATTTGATTGAGTATTTCAAAAGTTATTAATTTAGACGTCAATTCAGACGTCAATTCTCAACCGTTTTCCATGTAATTTTGCAGGCACCATCGACTGGTATTACGGCAAGTTCCCTGTAAGTTTGACAAAGTTTGATTGAGTACTTCAAAAGTTATTAATGAGATTAGTGTGAAATTTGATTCAGTATTTTTAAAAGTTATTCATTTAGACGTCAATTCAGACGTCAATTCTAAACCGTCTACCATGTGTTTTCACAGGCACCATCGGCTGGCTTTACGGCAAGTTCTCTGTAAATTTGACAAAGTTTGATTGAGTACTTTGAAAGTTATTAATGATATTATTGTGAAATTTGATTGATTATTTCAAAAGTTATACATTTAGACGTCAATTCAGACGTCAATTCTCAACCGTTTACCATGTAATTTTGCAGGCACGATAGGCTGGTATTAAGGCAACTGCCCTGTAAATTTGGCAAAGTTTGATTAAATACTTCAAAAGTTATTAATGAGATTAGTGTGAAATTTGATTGAGTATTTTTAAAAGTTATTCATTTAGACGTCAATTCAAACGTCAATTCTCAACAGTTTACCATGTAATTTTGCAGGCGCCATCGTCTGGTATTGAGGCTGCTTCCTTGTCAATTTGGCAAAGTTTGCTTAAATACTTCAAAAGTTATTAATGAGATTAGTGTGACATTTTTTTCAGTATTTTTAAAAGTTATTCATTTAGACGTCAATTCAGACGTCAATCCTCAACAGTTTATCATGTAATTTTGTAGGCCCCATTGGCTGGTATTAAGGCAGCTTCCCTGTAAATTTGGCAAAGTTTGCTTAAATACTTCAAAAGTTATTAATGAGCTTAGTGTAAAATTTGATTGAGTATTTTTAAAAGTTATTCATTTAGACGTCAATTCAGACGTCAATTCTCAACCGTTTTCCATGTAATTTTGCATGCGCCATCGACTAGTATTACGGCAAGTTCCCTGTAAGTTTGCCAATGTTTGATTAAGTACTTCAAAAATTATTAATGAGATTAGTGTGAAATTTGATTCAGTATTTTTAAACGTTATTCATTTAGACGTCAGTTCAGACGTCAATTCTAAACCGTTTACCATGTAATTCTGCAGGCACCATCGTCTGGTATTAAGGCAGCTTCCCTGTCAATTTGGCGAAGTTTGAATAAAAACTTCAAAAGTTATTATTGAGATTAATGTGAAATTTGAATCAGTATTTTTAAAAGTTATTCATTTAGACGTCAATTCAGACGTCAATCCTCAACAGTTTACCATGTAATTTTGCAGGCACCATCGCCTGGTATTACGGCAACTTCGTTATTAATTTGGCGAAGTTTGATTGAGTACTTTAAAAGTTATTCATTTAGACGTTAATTAGGACGTCAATTCTCAACCGTTTTCCATGTAATTTTGCATGCACCATCCACTGGAATTACGGCAAGTTCCCTGTAAGCTTGACAAAGTTTGATTAAGTACTTCAAAAGTTATTAATGAGATTAGTGTGAAATTTGATTCAGTATTTTTAAAAGTTATTCATTTAGACGGCAATTCAAACGTCAATTCTCAACCGTTTATCATGAGATTTTGCAAGCACCATCGGCTGGTATTACGGCAACTTCCCTGTTAATTTGGCGAAGTTTAATTAAGTACTGCAAAAGTCAATAATGAGCTTAGTGTGAAATTTGATTGAGTATTTCTAAAAGTTATTCATTTAGACGTCAATTCAGACGTCAATTCTCAACAGTTTACCATGTAATTTTGCAGGCACCATCGGCTGGTAATAAGGCAACAACCCTGTAAATTTGTCGAGGTTTGCTTAAATACTTCAAAAGTTATTAATGAGATCAGTGTGAAATTTGATTGAGTATTTCAAAAGTTATTAATTTAGACGTCAATTCAGACGTCAATTCTCAACCGTTTATCATGTAATTTTGCAAGCACCATCGGCTGGTATTAAGGCAACTTCCCTGTCAATTTGGCGAAGTTTGATTAAGTACTGCAAAAGTTATTAATGAGCTTAGTGTAAAATGTGATTAAGTATTTATAAAAGTTATTCATTTAGACGTCAATTCAGACGTCAGTTCTCAACAGTTTACCATGTAATTTTGAAGGCACTATCGGCTGGTATTAAGGCAACTTCCCTGTAAATTTGGTGATGTTTGAATAAAAACTGCACAAGTTATTAATGAGATTAATGTGAAATTTGATTCAGTTTTTTTTAAAGTTATTCATTTAGACGTCAATTCAGACGTCAATCCTCAACAGTTTACCATGTAATTTTGCAGGCCCCATCGGCTGGTACTAAGGCAGCTTCCCTGTAGACTTGGCAAGGTTTGATTAAATACTTCAAAAGTTATTAATGAGCTTAGTGTAAAATTTGATCGAGTATTTCCAAAAGTTATTCATTTAGACGTCAATTCAGACGTCAATTCTCAACAGTTTACCATATAATTTTGAAGGCACCATTGGCTGGTATTAAGGCAACTTCCCTGTAAATTTGGCGAAGTTTGCTTAAATACTTCAAAAGTTATTAATGAGATTAGTGTGAAATTTGATTCAGTATTTTTAAACGTTATTCATTTAGACGTCAATTCAGACGTCAATTCTCAACAGTTTACCATGTGATTGTGCAGGCCCCATTGGCTGGTATTAAGGCAGCTTCCCTGTAAATTTGGCAAAGTTTGATGAAATACTTCAAAAGTTATTAATGAGCTTAGTGTAAAATTTGATTGAGTATTTCTAAAAGTTATTCATTTAGACGTCAATTCAGACGTCAATTCTCAACAGTTTACCATGTAATTTTGCAGGCAACATCGGCTGTTATTTAGGCAACTTCGCTGTAAATGTGGCGAAGTTTGCTCAAATACTTCAAAAGTTATTAAATAGATCAGTGTGAAATTTGATTGAGTATTTCAAAAGTTATTCATTTAGACGTCCATTCAGACGTAAATTCTCAACCGTTTATCATGTAATTTTGCAAGCACCATCGGCTGGTATTAAGGCAACTTCCCTGTAAATTTGGCAGAGTTTGAATAAATACTTCAAAAGTTATCAATGAGATTAGAGTTAAATTTGATTCAGTGTTTTTAAAAGTTATTCATTTAGACGTCAATTCAGACGTCAATCCTCAACAGTTTACCATGTAATTTTACAGGCCCCATCGGCTGGTATTAAGGCAGCTTCCCTGTAAACTTGGCAAAGTTTGTTTAAATACTTCAAAAGTTATTAATGAGCTTAGTGTAAAATTTGATTGAGTATTTCTTAAAGTTATTCATTTAGACGTCAATTCAGACGTCAATTCTAAACCGTTTTCCATGTAATTTCGCAGGCACCATCGCCTGGTATTAGGCAGCTTCCCTGTAAATTTGGCGAAGTTTGCTTAAATACTTCAAAAGTTAATAATGAGATTAGTGTGAAATTTGATTGAGTATTTCAAAAGTTATTAATTTAGACGTCAATTCAGACGTCAATTCTCAACCGTTTTCCATGTAATTTTGCAGGCACCATCGACTGGTATTACGGCAAGTTCCCTGTAAGTTTGACAAAGTTTGATCAAGTACTTCAAAAGTTATTAATGAGATTAGTGTGAAATTTGATTCAGTATTTTTAAAAGTTAGTCATTTAGACGTCAATTCAGACGTCAATTCTGAACCGTTTACCATGTGTTTTCACAGGCACTATCGGCTGGCCTTACGGCAAGTTCTCTGTAAATTTGACAAAGTTTGATTGAGTACTTTGAAAGTTATTAATGATATTAGTGTGAAATTTGATTGATTATTTCAAAAGTTATTCATTTAGTCGTCAATTCAGACGTCAATTCTCAACCGTTTACCATGTAATTTTGCAGGCACGATAGGCTGGTATTAAGGCAACTGCCCTGTAAATTTGGCAAAGTTTGATTAAATACTTCAAAAGTTATTAATGAGATTAGTGTGAAATTTGATTGAGTAATTTTAAAAGTTATTCATTTAGACGTCAATTCAAACGTCAATTCTCAACCGTTTTCCATGTAATTTTGCATGCACCATCGACTGGTATTACGGCAAGTTCTCTGTAAGTTTGACAAAGTTTGATTAAGTACTTCAATAGTTATTAATGAGATTAGTGTGAAATTTGATTCAGTATTTTTAAAAGTTATTTATTTAGACGGCAATTCAGATGTCAATTCTCAACCGTTTACAATGTAATTTTGCAGGCACCATCGTCTGGTATTACGGCAACTTCGCTATTAATTTGGCGAAGTTTGAATGAGTACTTTGAAAGTTATTCATTGAGACGTCAATTCAGACGTCAATTCTCAACAGTTTTCCATGTAATTTTGCATGCACCATCGACTGGTATTACGGCAAGTTCTCTGTAAGTTTGACAAAGTTTGATAAAGTACTTCAAAAGTTATTAATGAGATTAGTGTGAAATTTGACTCACTATTTTTAAAAGTTATTCATTTAGACGTCAATTCAGACGTCAATCCTCAACAGTTTACCATGTAATTTTGCAGGCCCCATCAGCTGGTATTAAGGCAGCTTCCCTGTAAACTTGGCAAAGTTTGATTAAATACTTCAAAAGTTATAAATGAGTTTAGTGTAAAATTTAATTGAGTATTTCTAAAAGTTATTCATCTAGACGTCAATTTTGACGTCAATTCTCACCAGTTTACCATGTAATTTTGCAGGCACCATCGGCTGGTATTAAGGCAGCTTCCCTGTAAATTTGGCAAAGTTTGATTAAATACTTCAAAAGTTATTAATGAGCTTAGTGTAAAATTTGATTGAGTATTTTTAAAAGTTATTCATTTAGACGGCAATTCAGACGTCAATTCTTAACCGTTCATCATGTGATTTCGCAAGCACCATCGGCTGGTATTAAGGCAACTTCCCTGTCAATTTGGCGAAGTTTGATTAAGTACTGCAAAAGTTATTAATGAGATTAGTGTAAAATTTGATTCAGTGTTTTTAAAAGTTATTGATTTAGACGTCAATTCAGACGTCAATCCTCAACAGTTTACCATGTAATTTTGCAGGCCCCATCGGCTGGTATTAAGGCAGCTTCCCTGTAACTTTGGCAAAGTTTGATTAAATACTTCAAAAGTTATTAATGAGCTTAGTGTAAAATTTGATTGAGTATTTTTAAAAGTTATTCATTTAGACGGCAATTCAGACGTCAATTCTTAACCGTTCATCATGTGATTTCGCAAGCACCATCGGCTGGTATTAAGGCAACTTCCCTGTCAATTTGGCGAAGTTTGATTAAGTACTGCAAAAGTTATTAATGAGATTAGTGTGAAATTTGACTCAGTATTTTTAAAAGTTATTCATTTAGACGTCAATTCAGACGTCAATCCTCAACAGTTTACCATGTAATTTTGCAGGCCCCATCAGCTGGTATTAAGGCAGCTTCCCTGTAAACTTGGCAAAGTTTGATTAAATACTTCAAAAGTTATAAATGAGTTTAGTGTAAAATTTAATTGAGTATTTCTAAAAGTTATTCATCTAGACGTCAATTTTGACGTCAATTCTCACCAGTTTACCATGTAATTTTGCAGGCACCATCGGCTGGTATTAAGGCAGCTTCCCTGTAAATTTGGCAAAGTTTGCTTAAATACTTTAAAAGTTATTAATGAGATTAGGGTGAAATTTGATTCAGTATTTTTAAAAGTTATTCATTTAGACGTCAATTCAGACGTCAATCCTCAACAGTTTATCATGTAATTTTGCAGGCCCCATCGGCTGGTATTAAGGCAGCTTCCCTGTAAATTTGGCAAAGTTTGATTAAATACTTCAAAAGTTATTAATGAGCTTAGTGTAAAATTTGATTGAGTATTTTTAAAAGTTATTCATTTAGACGGCAATTCAGACGTCAATTCTTAACCGTTCATCATGTGATTTCGCAAGCACCATCGGCTGGTATTAAGGCAACTTCCCTGTCAATTTGGCGAAGTTTGATTGAGTACTGCAAAAATTATTAATGAGATTAGTGTGAAATTTGATTCAGTGTTTTTAAAAGTTATTAATTTAGACGTCAATTCAGACGTCAATCCTCAACAGTTTACCATGTAATTTTGCAGGCCCCATCGGCTGGTATTAAGGCAGCTTCCCTGTAAATTTGACAAAGTTTAAATAAATACTTCAAAAGTTATTAATGAGCTTAGTGTAAAATTTGATTGAGTATTTTTAAAAGTTATTCATTTAGACGTCAATTCAGACGTTAATTCCCCACCGTTTACCATGTAATTTTGCATGCGCCATCGTCTGGTATTACGGCAACAACGCTATAAATTTGGCAAAGTTTGAATGAGTACTTTCAAAGTTATTCATTTAGACGTCAATTCAGACGTCAATTCTCAACCGTTTTCCATGTAATTTTGCAGGCACCATCGCCTGGTATTGCGGCAACTTCGCTATTAATTTGGCAAAGTTTGATTGAGTACTTTAAAAGTTATTCATTTAGACGTCAATTCAGACGTCAATTCTCAACCGTTTTCAATGTAATTTTGCATGCACCATCGACTGGTATTAAGGCAACTTCCCTGTAAATTTGGCGAAGTTTGATTAAATGCTTCAAAAGATATTAATGATATTAGTGTGAAATTTGATTGAGTATTTCTAAAAGTTATTCATTTAGACGTCAATTCGGACGTCAATTCTCAACAGTTTACCATGTAATTTTGCAGGCCCCATCGGCTGGTATTAAGGCCACTTCCCTGTAAATTTGGCAAAGTTTGATTAAATACTTCAAAAGTTATTAATGAGCTTAGTGTAAAATTTGATTGAGTATTTTTGAAAATTATTCATTTAGACGTCAATTCAGACGTCAATTCTCAACAGTTTACCATATAATTTTGCAGGCGCCATCGTCTGGTATTACGGCAACTACGCTATAAATTTGGCGAAGTTTGAATAAGTACTTTCAAAGTTATTCATTTAGACGTCATTTCAGACGTCAATTCTCAACCGTTTTCCATGTAATTTTGCAGGCACCATCGCCTGGTATTGCGGCAACTTCGCTAATAATTTGGCAAAGTTTGATTGAGTACTTTAAAAGTTATTCATTTAGACGGCAATTCAGACGTCAATTCTCAACCGTTTATCATGGGATTTTGCAAGCACCATCGGCTGGTATAAGGCAACTTCCCTGTCAATTTGGCGAAGTTTGATTAAGTACTGCAAAAGTTATTCATGAGCTTAGTGTAAAATTTGATTGAGTATTTCTAAAAGTTATTCATTTAGACGTCAATTCAGACGTCAATTCTCAACAGTTTACCATGTGATTTTGCAGGCACCATCGGCTGGTATTTAGGCAACTTCTCTGTAAATGTGGCGAAGTTTGCTTAAATACTTCAAAAGTTATTAATTAGATAAGTGTGAAATTTGATTGAGTATTTCAAAAGTTATTCATTTAGACGTCAATTCAGACGTCAATTCTCAACCGTTTATCATGTAATTTTTCAAGCACCATCGGCTGGTATTCAGGCAACTTCCCTGTCAATTTGGCGAAGTTTGATTAAGTACTGCAAAAGTTATTAATGAGCTTAGTGTGAAATTTGATTCAGTATTTTTAAAAGTTATTCATTTAGACGTCAGTTCAGACGTCAATTCTAAACCGTTTACCATGTAATTCTGCAGGCACCATCGTCTGGTATTAAGGCAACTTCCCTGTAAATTTGGCAGAGTTTGATTAAATACTTCAAAAGTTATTAATGAGATTAGTGTGAAATTTGATTTAGTATTTTTAAAAGTTATTCATTTAGACGTCAATTAAGACGTCAATTCTAAACCGTTTTCCATGTAATTTTGCAGGCGCAATCGTCTGGTATTACGGCAACTACGCTATTAATTTGGCGAAGTTTGAATAAGTACTTTCAAAGTTATTCATTTAGACGTCAATTCAGACGTCAATTCTCAACCGTTTTCCATGTAATTTTGCAGGCACCGTCGCCTGGTATTAGGCAACTTCCCTGTAAATTTGGCGAAGTTTGCTTAAATACTTCAAAAGTTATTAATGAGATTAGTGTGAAATTTGATTGAGTATTTCAAAAGTTATTCATTTAGACGTCATTTCAGACGTCAATTCTCAACCGTTTTCCATGTAATTTTGCAGGCACCATCGACTGGTATTATGGCAAGTTCCCTGTAAGTTTGACAAAGTTTGATTAAGTACTTTAACAGTTATTAATGAGATTAGTGTGAAATTTGATTGAGTATTTTTAAAAGTTATTCATTTAGACGGCAATTCAGACGTCAATTCTCAACTGTTTATCATGTGATTTTGCAAGCACCATCGGCCTACATTACGGCAGTTTTCTGTGAATTTGACGAGGTTTGATTAATTACTTTGAAAGTTATTAATAATATTAATGTGAAATTTGATTGATTCTTTCAAAAGTTATTCATTTAGACTTCAATTCAGACGTCAATTCTTAACCGTTTACGATGTAATTTTGCAGGCACCATCGGCTGGTATTAAAGCAACTTCCCTGTAAATTTGGCGAAGTTTGATTAAATACTTCAAAAGATATTAATGAGATTAGTGTGAAATTTGATTGAGTATTTCTAAAAGTTATTCATTTAGAAGTCAATTCGGACGTCAATTCTCAACAGTTTACCATGTAATTTTGCAGGCACCATCGGCTGGTCTTAAGGCCACTTCCCTGTAAATTTAGCGAAGTTTGCTTAAATACTTCAAAAGTTATTAATGAGATTAGTGTGAAATTTGATTCAGTGTTTTTAAAAGTTATTAATTTAGACGTCAATTCAGACGTCAATCCTCAACAGTTTACCATGTAATTTTGCAGGCCCCATCGGCTGGTAATAAGGCAGCTTCCCTGTAAATTTGGCAAAGTTTGATTAAATACTTCAAAAGTTATTAATGAGCTTAGTGTAAAATTTGATTGAGTATTTTTAAAAGTTATTCATTTAGACGTCAATTCAGACGTCAATTCCCGACCGTTTACCATGTAATTTTGCATTCGCCATCGTCTGGTATTACGGCAACTACGCTATAAATTTGGCGAAGTTTGAATGAGTACTTTCAAAGTTATTCATTTAGACGTCAATTCGGACGTCAATTCTCAACAGTTTACCATGTAATTTTGCAGGCCCCATCGGCTGGTATTAAGGCAACTTCCCTGTAAACTTGGCAAAGTTTGATTAAATACTTCAAAAGTTATTAATGAGCTTAGTGTAAAATTTGATTGAGTATTTCTTAAAGTTATTCATTTAGACGTCAATTCAGACGTCAATTCTAAACCGTTTTCCATGTAATTTTGCAGGCACCATCGCCTGGTATTAGGCAACTTCCCTGTAAATTTGGCGAAGCTTGCTTAAATACTTCAAAAGTTATTAATGAGATTAGTGTGAAATTTGATTGAGTATTTCAAAAGTTATTAAATTAGACGTCAATTCAGACGTCAATTCTCAACCGTTTTCCATGTAATTTTGCATGCACCATCCACTGGAATTACGGCAAGTTCCCTGTAAGCTTGACAAAGTTTGATTAAGTACTTCAAAAGTTATTAATGAGATTAGTGTGAAATTTGATTCAGTATTTTTAAAAGTTATTCATTTAGACGGCAATTCAAACGTCAATTCTCAACCGTTTATCATGAGATTTTGCATGCACCATCGGCTGGTATTACGGCAACTTCCCTGTTAATTTGGCGAAGTTTAATTAAGTACTGCAAAAGTCAATAATGAGCTTAGTGTGAAATTTGATTGAGTATTTCTAAAAGTTATTCATTTAGACGTCAATTCAGACGTCAATTCTCAACAGTTTACCATGTAATTTTGCAGGCACCATCGGCTGGTAATAAGGCAACAACCCTGTAAATTTGTCGAGGTTTGCTTAAATACTTCAAAAGTTATTAATGAGATCAGTGTGAAATTTGATTGAGTATTTCAAAAGTTATTAATTTAGACGTCAATTCAGACGTCAATTCTCAACCGTTTATCATGTAATTTTGCAAGCACCATCGGCTGGTATTAAGGCAACTTCCCTGTCAATTTGGCGAAGTTTGATTAAGTACTGCAAAAGTTATTAATGAGCTTAGTGTAAAATTTGATTAAGTATTTATAAAAGTTATTCATTTAGACGTCAATTCAGACGTCAGTTCTCAACAGTTTACCATGTAATTTTGAAGGCACTATCGGCTGGTATTAAGGCAACTTCCCTGTAAATTTGGTGATGTTTGAAGAAAAACTGCACAAGTTATTAATGAGATTAATGTGAAATTTGATTCAGTTTTTTTTAAAGTTATTCATTTAGACGTCAATTCAGACGTCAATCCTCAACAGTTTACCATGTAATTTTGCAGGCCCCATCGGCTGGTACTAAGGCAGCTTCCCTGTAGACTTGGCAAGGTTTGATTAAATACTTCAAAAGTTATTAATGAGCTTAGTGTAAAATTTGATCGAGTATTTCCAAAAGTTATTCATTTAGACGTCAATTCAGACGTCAATTCTCAACAGTTTACCATATAATTTTGAAGGCACCATTGGCTGGTATTAAGGCAATTTCCCTGTAAATTTGGCGAAGTTTGCTTAAATACTTCAAAAGTTATTAATGAGATTAGTGTGAAATTTGATTCAGTATTTTTAAACGTTATTCATTTAGACGTCAATTCAGACGTCAATTCTCAACAGTTTACCATGTGATTGTGCAGGCCCCATTGGCTGGTATTAAGGCAGCTTCCCTGTAAATTTGGCAAAGTTTGATGAAATACTTCAAAAGTTATTAATGAGCTTAGTGTAAAATTTGATTGAGTATTTCTAAAAGTTATTCATTTAGACGTCAATTCAGACGTCAATTCTCAACAGTTTACCATGTAATTTTGCAGGCAACATCGGCTGTTATTTAGGCAACTTCGCTGTAAATGTGGCGAAGTTTGCTCAAATACTTCAAAAGTTATTAAATAGATCAGTGTGAAATTTGATTGAGTATTTCAAAAGTTATTCATTTAGACGTCCATTCAGACGTAAATTCTCAACCGTTTATCATGTAATTTTGCAAGCACCATCGGCTGGTATTAAGGCAACTTCCCTGTAAATTTGGCAGAGTTTGAATAAATACTTCAAAAGTTATCAATGAGATTAGAGTTAAATTTGATTCAGTGTTTTTAAAAGTTATTCATTTAGACGTCAATTCAGACGTCAATCCTCAACAGTTTACCATGTAATTTTACAGGCCCCATCGGCTGGTATTAAGGCAGCTTCCCTGTAAACTTGGCAAAGTTTGATTAAATACTTCAAAAGTTATTAATGAGCTTAGTGTAAAATTTGATTGAGTATTTCTTAAAGTTATTCATTTAGACGTCAATTCAGACGTCAATTCTAAACCGTTTTCCATGTAATTTCGCAGGCACCATCGCCTGGTATTAGGCAGCTTCCCTGTAAATTTGGCGAAGTTTGCTTAAATACTTCAAAAGTTAATAATGAGATTAGTGTGAAATTTGATTGAGTATTTCAAAAGTTATTAATTTAGACGTCAATTCAGACGTCAATTCTCAACCGTTTTCCATGTAATTTTGCAGGCACCATCGACTGGTATTACGGCAAGTTCCCTGTAAGTTTGACAAAGTTTGATCAAGTACTTCAAAAGTTATTAATGAGATTAGTGTGAAATTTGATTCAGTATTTTTAAAAGTTAGTCATTTAGACGTCAATTCAGACGTCAATTCTGAACCGTTTACCATGTGTTTTCACAGGCACTATCGGCTGGCCTTACGGCAAGTTCTCTGTAAATTTGACAAAGTTTGATTGAGTACTTTGAAAGTTATTAATGATATTAGTGTGAAATTTGATTGATTATTTCAAAAGTTATTCATTTAGACGTCAATTCAGACGTCAATTCTCAACCGTTTACCATGTAATTTTGCAGGCACGATAGGCTGGTATTAAGGCAACTGCCCTGTAAATTTGGCAAAGTTTGATTAAATACTTCAAAAGTTATTAATGAGATTAGTGTGAAATTTGATTGAGTAATTTTAAAAGTTATTCATTTAGACGTCAATTCAAACGTCAATTCTCAACCGTTTTCCATGTAATTTTGCATGCACCATCGACTGGTATTACGGCAAGTTCTCTGTAAGTTTGACAAAGTTTGATTAAGTACTTCAATAGTTATTAATGAGATTAGTGTGAAATTTGATTCAGTATTTTTAAAAGTTATTTATTTAGACGGCAATTCAGATGTCAATTCTCAACCGTTTACAATGTAATTTTGCAGGCACCATCGTCTGGTATTACGGCAACTTCGCTATTAATTTGGCGAAGTTTGAATGAGTACTTTGAAAGTTATTCATTGAGACGTCAATTCAGACGTCAATTCTCAACAGTTTTCCATGTAATTTTGCATGCACCATCGACTGGTATTACGGCAAGTTCTCTGTAAGTTTGACAAAGTTTGATAAAGTACTTCAAAAGTTATTAATGAGATTAGTGTGAAATTTGACTCACTATTTTTAAAAGTTATTCATTTAGACGTCAATTCAGACGTCAATCCTCAACAGTTTACCATGTAATTTTGCAGGCCCCATCAGCTGGTATTAAGGCAGCTTCCCTGTAAACTTGGCAAAGTTTGATTAAATACTTCAAAAGTTATAAATGAGTTTAGTGTAAAATTTAATTGAGTATTTCTAAAAGTTATTCATCTAGACGTCAATTTTGACGTCAATTCTCACCAGTTTACCATGTAATTTTGCAGGCACCATCGGCTGGTATTAAGGCAGCTTCCCTGTAACTTTGGCAAAGTTTGATTAAATACTTAAAAGTTATTAATGAGCTTAGTGTAAAATTTGATTGAGTATTTTTAAAAGTTATTCATTTAGACGGCAATTCAGACGTCAATTCTTAACCGTTCATCATGTGATTTCGCAAGCACCATCGGCTGGTATTAAGGCAACTTCCCTGTCAATTTGGCGAAGTTTGATTAAGTACTGCAAAAGTTATTAATGAGATTAGTGTGAAATTTGACTCAGTATTTTTAAAAGTTATTCATTTAGACGTCAATTCAGACGTCAATCCTCAACAGTTTACCATGTAATTTTGCAGGCCCCATCAGCTGGTATTAAGGCAGCTTCCCTGTAAACTTGGCAAAGTTTGATTAAATACTTCAAAAGTTATAAATGAGTTTAGTGTAAAATTTAATTGAGTATTTCTAAAAGTTATTCATCTAGACGTCAATTTTGACGTCAATTCTCACCAGTTTACCATGTAATTTTGCAGGCACCATCGGCTGGTATTAAGGCAGCTTCCCTGTAAATTTGGCAAAGTTTGCTTAAATACTTTAAAAGTTATTAATGAGATTAGGGTGAAATTTGATTCAGTATTTTTAAAAGTTATTCATTTAGACGTCAATTCAGACGTCAATCCTCAACAGTTTATCATGTAATTTTGCAGGCCCCATCGGCTGGTATTAAGGCAGCTTCCCTGTAAATTTGGCAAAGTTTGATTAAATACTTCAAAAGTTATTAATGAGCTTAGTGTAAAATTTGATTGAGTATTTTTAAAAGTTATTCATTTAGACGGCAATTCAGACGTCAATTCTTAACCGTTCATCATGTGATTTCGCAAGCACCATCGGCTGGTATTAAGGCAACTTCCCTGTCAATTTGGCGAAGTTTGATTGAGTACTGCAAAAATTATTAATGAGATTAGTGTGAAATTTGATTCAGTGTTTTTAAAAGTTATTAATTTAGACGTCAATTCAGACGTCAATCCTCAACAGTTTACCATGTAATTTTGCAGGCCCCATCGGCTGGTATTAAGGCAGCTTCCCTGTAAATTTGACAAAGTTTAAATAAATACTTCAAAAGTTATTAATGAGCTTAGTGTAAAATTTGATTGAGTATTTTTAAAAGTTATTCATTTAGACGTCAATTCAGACGTTAATTCCCCACCGTTTACCATGTAATTTTGCATGCGCCATCGTCTGGTATTACGGCAACAACGCTATAAATTTGGCAAAGTTTGAATGAGTACTTTCAAAGTTATTCATTTAGACGTCAATTCAGACGTCAATTCTCAACCGTTTTCCATGTAATTTTGCAGGCACCATCGCCTGGTATTGCGGCAACTTCGCTATTAATTTGGCAAAGTTTGATTGAGTACTTTAAAAGTTATTCATTTAGACGTCAATTCAGACGTCAATTCTCAACCGTTTTCAATGTAATTTTGCATGCACCATCGACTGGTATTAAAGCAACTTCCCTGTAAATTTGGCGAAGTTTGATTAAATGCTTCAAAAGATATTAATGATATTAGTGTGAAATTTGATTGAGTATTTCTAAAAGTTATTCATTTAGACGTCAATTCGGACGTCAATTCTCAACAGTTTACCATGTAATTTTGCAGGCCCCATCGGCTGGTATTAAGGCCACTTCCCTGTAAATTTGGCAAAGTTTGATTAAATACTTAAAAAGTTATTAATGAGCTTAGTGTAAAATTTGATTGAGTATTTTTGAAAATTATTCATTTAGACGTCAATTCAGACGTCAATTCTCAACAGTTTACCATATAATTTTGCAGGCGCCATCGTCTGGTATTACGGCAACTACGCTATAAATTTGGCGAAGTTTGAATAAGTACTTTCAAAGTTATTCATTTAGACGTCATTTCAGACGTCAATTCTCAACCGTTTTCCATGTAATTTTGCAGGCACCATCGCCTGGTATTGCGGCAACTTCGCTAATAATTTGGCAAAGTTTGATTGAGTACTTTAAAAGTTATTCATTTCGACGGCAATTCAGACGTCAATTCTCAACCGTTTATCATGGGATTTTGCAAGCACCATCGGCTGGTATAAGGCAACTTCCCTGTCAATTTGGCGAAGTTTGATTAAGTACTGCAAAAGTTATTCATGAGCTTAGTGTAAAATTTGATTGAGTATTTCTAAAAGTTATTCATTTAGACGTCAATTCAGACGTCAATTCTCAACAGTTTACCATGTGATTTTGCAGGCACCATCGGCTGGTATTTAGGCAACTTCTCTGTAAATGTGGCGAAGTTTGCTTAAATACTTCAAAAGTTATTAATTAGATAAGTGTGAAATTTGATTGAGTATTTCAAAAGTTATTCATTTAGACGTCAATTCAGACGTCAATTCTCAACCGTTTATCATGTAATTTTTCAAGCACCATCGGCTGGTATTCAGGCAACTTCCCTGTCAATTTGGCGAAGTTTGATTAAGTACTGCAAAAGTTATTAATGAGCTTAGTGTGAAATTTGATTCAGTATTTTTAAAAGTTATTCATTTAGACGTCAGTTCAGACGTCAATTCTAAACCGTTTACCATGTAATTCTGCAGGCACCATCGTCTGGTATTAAGGCAACTTCCCTGTAAATTTGGCAGAGTTTGATTAAATACTTCAAAAGTTATTAATGAGATTAGTGTGAAATTTGATTTAGTATTTTTAAAAGTTATTTATTTAGACGTCAATTAAGACGTCAATTCTAAACCGTTTTCCATGTAATTTTGCAGGCGCAATCGTCTGGTATTACGGCAACTACGCTATTAATTTGGCGAAGTTTGAATAAGTACTTTCAAAGTTATTCATTTAGACGTCAATTCAGACGTCAATTCTCAACCGTTTTCCATGTAATTTTGCAGGCACCGTCGCCTGGTATTAGGCAACTTCCCTGTAAATTTGGCGAAGTTTGCTTAAATACTTCAAAAGTTATTAATGAGATTAGTGTGAAATTTGATTGAGTATTTCAAAAGTTATTCATTTAGACGTCATTTCAGACGTCAATTCTCAACCGTTTTCCATGTAATTTTGCAGGCACCATCGACTGGTATTATGGCAAGTTCCCTGTAAGTTTGACAAAGTTTGATTAAGTACTTTAACAGTTATTAATGAGATTAGTGTGAAATTTGATTGAGTATTTTTAAAAGTTATTCATTTAGACGGCAATTCAGACGTCAATTCTCAACTGTTTATCATGTGATTTTGCAAGCACCATCGGCCTACATTACGGCAGTTTTCTGTGAATTTGACGAGGTTTGATTAATTACTTTGAAAGTTATTAATAATATTAATGTGAAATTTGATTGATTCTTTCAAAAGTTATTCATTTAGACTTCAATTCAGACGTCAATTCTTAACCGTTTACGATGTAATTTTGCAGGCACCATCGGCTGGTATTAAAGCAACTTCCCTGTAAATTTGGCGAAGTTTGATTAAATACTTCAAAAGATATTAATGAGATTAGTGTGAAATTTGATTGAGTATTTCTAAAAGTTATTCATTTAGAAGTCAATTCGGACGTCAATTCTCAACAGTTTACCATGTAATTTTGCAGGCACCATCGGCTGGTCTTAAGGCCACTTCCCTGTAAATTTAGCGAAGTTTGCTTAAATACTTCAAAAGTTATTAATGAGATTAGTGTGAAATTTGATTCAGTGTTTTTAAAAGTTATTAATTTAGACGTCAATTCAGACGTCAATCCTCAACAGTTTACCATGTAATTTTGCAGGCCCCATCGGCTGGTAATAAGGCAGCTTCCCTGTAAATTTGGCAAAGTTTGATTAAATACTTCAAAAGTTATTAATGAGCTTAGTGTAAAATTTGATTGAGTATTTTTAAAAGTTATTCATTTAGACGTCAATTCAGACGTCAATTCCCGACCGTTTACCATGTAATTTTGCATTCGCCATCGTCTGGTATTACGGCAACTACGCTATAAATTTGGCGAAGTTTGAATGAGTACTTTCAAAGTTATTCATTTAGACGTCAATTCGGACGTCAATTCTCAACAGTTTACCATGTAATTTTGCAGGCCCCATCGACTGGTATTACGGCAACTACGCTATAAATTTGGCGAAGTTTGCTTGAATACTTCAAAAGATATTAATGAGATTAGTGTGAAATTTGATTGAGTATTTTTAAAAGTTATTCATTTAGACGTCAATTCGGACGTCAATTCTCAACAGTTTACCATGTAATTTTGCAGGCCCCATCGGCTGGTATTAAGGCCACTTCCCTGTAAATTTGGCAAAGTTTGATTAAATACTTCAAAAGTTATTAATGAGCTTAGTGTAAAATTTAATTGAGTATTTTTAAAAGTTATTCATTTGGACGTCAATTCAGACGTCAATTCTCAACAGTTTACCATATAATTTTGCAGGCGCCATCGTCTGGTATTACGGCAACTACGCTATAAATTTGGCGAAGTTTGAATAAGTACTTTCAATGTTATTCATTTAGACGTCAATTCAGACGTCAATTCTCAACCGTTTTCCATGTAATTTTGCAGGCACCATCGCCTGGTATTGCGGCAACTTCGTTTTTAATTTGGCAAAGTTTGATTGAGTACTTTAAAAGTTATTCATTTAGACGGCAATTCAGACGTCAATTCTCAACCGTTTATCATGAGATTTTGCAAGCACCATCGGCTGGTATTAGGCAACTTCCCTGTCAATTTGGCGAAGTTTGATTAAGTACTGCAAAAGTTATTCATGAGCTTAGTGTAAAATTTGCTTGAGTATTTCTAAAAGTTATTCATTTAGACGTCAATTCAGTCGTCAATTCTCAACAGTTTACCATGTAATTTTGCAAGCACCATCGGCTGGTATTTAGGCAACTTCCCTGTAAATGTGGCGAAGTTTGCTTAAATACTTCAAAAGTTATTAATTAGATCAGTGTGAAATTTTATTGAGTATTTCAAAAGTTATTCATTGAGACGTCAATTCAGACGTCAATTCTCAACCGTTTATCATATAATTTTACAAGCACCATCGGCTGGTAATAAGGCAACTTCCCTGTCAATTTGGCGAAGTTTGATTAAGTACTTCAAAAGTTATTAATGAGCTTAGTGTGAAATTTGATTCAGTATTTTTAAAAGTTATTCATTTAGACATCAGTTCAGACGTCAATTCTGAACCGTTTTCCATGTAATTTTGCAGGCACCATCGGCTGGTATTAAAGCAACATTCCTGTAAATTTGGCGAAGTTTGCTTGAATACTTCAAAAGATATTAATGAGATTAGTGTGAAATTTGATTGAGTATTTTTAAAAGTTATTCATTTAGACGTCAATTCGAACGTCAATTCTCAACAGTTTACCATGTAAATTTGCAGGCCCCATCGGCTGGTATTAAGGCAGCTTCCCTGTAAATTTGGCAAAGTTTAATTAAATACTTCAAAAGTTATTAATGAGCTTAGTGTAAAATTTGATTGAGTATTTTTAAAAGTTATTCATTTAGACGTCAATTCAGACGTCAATTCCCAACAGTTTACCATGTAATTTTGCAGGCGCCATCGTCTGGTATTACGGCAACTACGCTATACATTTGGCGAAGTTTGCTTGAATACTTCAAAAAATATTAATGAGATTAATGTGAAATTTGATTGAGTATTTTTAAAAGTTATTCATTTAGACGTCAATTCGGACGTCAATTCTCAACAGTTTACCATGTAATTTTGCAGGCACCATCGGCTGGTATTAAGGCAACATCCCTGTAAATTTGGCATAGTTTGCTTGAATACTTCAAAAGATATTAATGAGATTAGTGTGAAATTTGATTGAGTATTTTTAAAAGTTATTCATTTAGACGTCAATTCGGACGTCAATTCTCAACAGTTTACCATGTAATTTTGCAGGCGCCATCGTCTGGTATTACGGCAACTACGCTATAAATTTTGCGAAGTTTGCTTGAATACTTCAAAAGATATTAATGAGATTAGTGTGAAATTTGATTGAGTATTTTTAAAAGTTATTCATATAGACGTCAATTCGGACGTCAATTCCCAACCGTTTATCATGAGATTTTGCAAGCACCATCGGCTGGTATTAAGGCAACTTCCCTGTCAATTTGGCGAAGTTTGATTAAGTACTGCAAAAGTTAATAATGAGCTTAGTGTGAAATTTGATTGAGTACTTCTAAACGTTATTCATTTAGACGTCAATTCAGACATCAATTCTCAACAGTTTACCATGTAATTTTGCAGGCACCATCGGCTGGTATTAAGGCAACATCCCTGTCAATTTGGCGAAGTTTGCTTGAATACTTCAAAAGATATTAATGAGATTAGTGTGAAATTTGATTGAGTATTTTTAAAAGTTATTCATTTAGACGTCAATTCGGACGTCAATTCTCAACAGTTTACCATGTAATTTTGCAGGCCCCATCGGCTGGTATTACGGCAACTACGCTATAAATTTGGCGAAGTTTGCTTGAATACTTCAAAAGATATTAATGAGATTAGTGTGAAATTTGATTGAGTATTTTTAAAAGTTATTCATTTAGACGTCAATTCGGACGTCAATTCTCAACAGTTTACCATGTAATTTTGCAGGCCCCATCGGCTGGTATTGAGGCAGCTTCCCTGTAAATTTGGCAAAGTTTGATTAAATACTTCAAAAGTTATTAATGAGCTTAGTGTAAAATTTGATTGAGTATTTTTAAAAGTTATTCATTTAGCCGTCAATTCAGACGTCAATTCCCAACAGTTTACCATGTAATTTTGCAGGCGCCATCGTCTGGTATTACGGCAACTACGCTATAAATTTGGCGAAGTTTGAAAGAGTACTTTCAAAGTTATTCATTTAGACGTCAATTCAGACTTCAATTATCTACCGTTTTCCATGTAATTTTGCAGGCACCATCGCCTGGTATTGCGGCAACTTCGCTATTAATTTGGCAAAGTTTGATTGAGTACTTTAAAAGTTATTCATTTTGACGGAAATTCAGACGTCAATTCTCAACCGTTTATCATGAGATTTTGCAAGCACCATCGGCTGGTATTAGGCAACTTCCCTGTCAATTTGGCGAAGTTTGATTAAGTACTCGAAAAATTATTCATGAGCTTAGTGTAAAATTTAATTGAGTATTTCTAAAAGTTATTCATTTAGACGTCAATTCAGTCGTCAATTCTCAACAGTTTACCATGTAATTTTGCAAGCACCATCGGCTGGTATTTGGGCAACTTCCCTGTAAATGTGGCGACGTTTGCTTGAATACTTCAAAAGTTATTAATTAGATCAGTGTGAAATTTGATTGAGTATTTCAAAAGTTATTCATTTAGACGTCAATTCAGACGTCAATTCTCAACCGTTTATCATGTAATTTTGCAAGCACCATCGGCTGGTAATAAGGCAACTTCCCTGTCAATTTGGCGAAGTTTGATTAAGTACTGCAAAAGTTATTAATGAGCTTAGTGTGAAATTTGATTCAGTATTTTTAAAAGTTATTCATTTAGACATAAGTTCAGACGTCAATTCTAAACCGTTTTCCATGTAATTTTGCAGGCGCCATCGTCTGGTATTACGGCAACTACGCTATAAATTTGGCGAAGTTTGAATGAGTACTTTCAAAGTTATCCATTTAGACGTCAATTCAGACGTCAATTCTCAACCGTTTTCCATGTAGTTTTGCAGGCACCATCGCCTGGTATTGCGGCAACTTCGCTAATAATTTGGCAAAGTTTGATTGAGTACTTTAAAAGTTATTCATTTAGACGTCAATTCAGACGTCAATTCTCAATCGTTTTCCATGTAATTTTGCATGCACCATCTGCTGGTATTAAGGCAGCTTCCCTGTAAATTTGACAAAGTTTGCTTAAATACTTCAAAAGTTATTAATGAGATTAGTGTGAAATTTGATTCAGTATTTTTAAAAGTTATTGATTTAGACGTCAATTTAGACGTCAATCCTCAACAGTTTATCATGTAATTTTGCAGGCCCCGTCGGCTGGTATTAAGGCAACTTCGCTATTAGTGTGAAATTTGATTGAGTCCTTCTAAACGTTATTCATTTAGAAGTCAATTCAGACGTCAATTCTCAACAGTTTACCATGTAATTTTGCAGGCACCATCGGCTGGTATTAAGGCAACATCCCTGTAAATTTGGCGAAGTTTGCTTGAATACTTCAAAAGATATTAATGAGATTAGTGTGAAATTTGATTCAGTATTTTTAAAAGTTATTCATTTAGACATCAGTTCAGACGTCAATTCTAAACCGTTTTCCATGTAATTTTGCAGGCGCCATCGTCTGGTATTACGGCAACTACGCTATAAATTTGGCGAAGTTTGAATGAGTACTTTCAAAGTTATTCATTTAGACGTCAATTCAGACGTCAATTCTCAACCGTTTTCCATGTAGTTTTGCAGGCATCATCGCCTGGTATTGCGGCAACTTCGCTATAAATTTGGCAAAGTTTGATTGAGTACTTTAAAAGTTATTCATTTAGACGTCAATTCAGACGTCAATTCTCAACCGCTTCCCATGTAATTTTGCATGCACCATCGGCTGGTATTAAGGCAGCTTCCCTGTAAATTTGACAAAGTTTGCTTAAATACTTCAAAAGTTATTAATGAGATTAGTGTGAAATTTGATTCAGTGTTTTTAAAAGTTATTAATTTAGACGTCAATTCAGACGTCAATCCTCAACAGTTTACCATGTAATTTTGCAGGCCCCATCGGCTGGTAATAAGGCAGCTTCCCTGTAAATTTGGCAAAGTTTGATTAAATACTTCAAAAGTTATTAATGAGCTTAGTGTAAAATTTGATTGAGTATTTTTAAAAGTTATTCATTTAGACGTCAATTCAGACGTCAATTCCCGACCGTTTACCATGTAATTTTGCATTCGCCATCGTCTGGTATTACGGCAACTACGCTATAAATTTGGCGAAGTTTGAATGAGTACTTTCAAAGTTATTCATTTAGACGTCAATTCGGACGTCAATTCTCAACAGTTTACCATGTAATTTTGCAGGCCCCATCGACTGGTATTACGGCAACTACGCTATAAATTTGGCGAAGTTTGCTTGAATACTTCAAAAGATATTAATGAGATTAGTGTGAAATTTGATTGAGTATTTTTAAAAGTTATTCATTTAGACGTCAATTCGGACGTCAATTCTCAACAGTTTACCATGTAATTTTGCAGGCCCCATCGGCTGGTATTAAGGCCACTTCCCTGTAAATTTGGCAAAGTTTGATTAAATACTTCAAAAGTTATTAATGAGCTTAGTGTAAAATTTAATTGAGTATTTTTAAAAGTTATTCATTTAGACGTCAATTCAGACGTCAATTCTCAACAGTTTACCATATAATTTTGCAGGCGCCATCGTCTGGTATTACGGCAACTACGCTATAAATTTGGCGAAGTTTGAATAAGTACTTTCAATGTTATTCATTTAGACGTCAATTCAGACGTCAATTCTCAACCGTTTTCCATGTAATTTTGCAGGCACCATCGCCTGGTATTGCGGCAACTTCGTTTTTAATTTGGCAAAGTTTGATTGAGTACTTTAAAAGTTATTCATTTAGACGGCAATTCAGACGTCAATTCTCAACCGTTTATCATGAGATTTTGCAAGCACCATCGGCTGGTATTAGGCAACTTCCCTGTCAATTTGGCGAAGTTTGATTAAGTACTGCAAAAGTTATTCATGAGCTTAGTGTAAAATTTGCTTGAGTATTTCTAAAAGTTATTCATTTAGACGTCAATTCAGTCGTCAATTCTCAACAGTTTACCATGTAATTTTGCAAGCACCATCGGCTGGTATTTAGGCAACTTCCCTGTAAATGTGGCGAAGTTTGCTTAAATACTTCAAAAGTTATTAATTAGATCAGTGTGAAATTTTATTGAGTATTTCAAAAGTTATTCATTGAGACGTCAATTCAGACGTCAATTCTCAACCGTTTATCATATAATTTTGCAAGCACCATCGGCTGGTAATAAGGCAACTTCCCTGTCAATTTGGCGAAGTTTGATTAAGTACTTCAAAAGTTATTAATGAGCTTAGTGTGAAATTTGATTCAGTATTTTTAAAAGTTATTCATTTAGACATCAGTTCAGACGTCAATTCTGAACCGTTTTCCATGTAATTTTGCAGGCACCATCGGCTGGTATTAAGGCAACATTCCTGTAAATTTGGCGAAGTTTGCTTGAATACTTCAAAAGATATTAATGAGATTAGTGTGAAATTTGATTGAGTATTTTTAAAAGTTATTCATTTAGACGTCAATTCGAACGTCAATTCTCAACAGTTTACCATGTAAATTTGCAGGCCCCATCGGCTGGTATTAAGGCAGCTTCCCTGTAAATTTGGCAAAGTTTAATTAAATACTTCAAAAGTTATTAATGAGCTTAGTGTAAAATTTGATTGAGTATTTTTAAAAGTTATTCATTTAGACGTCAATTCAGACGTCAATTCCCAACAGTTTACCATGTAATTTTGCAGGCGCCATCGTCTGGTATTACGGCAACTACGCTATACATTTGGCGAAGTTTGCTTGAATACTTCAAAAGATATTAATGAGATTAATGTGAAATTTGATTGAGTATTTTTAAAAGTTATTCATTTAGACGTCAATTCGGACGTCAATTCTCAACAGTTTACCATGTAATTTTGCAGGCACCATCGGCTGGTATTAAGGCAACATCCCTGTAAATTTGGCATAGTGTGCTTGAATACTTCAAAAGATATTAATGAGATTAGTGTGAAATTTGATTGAGTATTTTTAAAAGTTATTCATTTAGACGTCAATTCGGACGTCAATTCTCAACAGTTTACCATGTAATTTTGCAGGCGCCATCGTCTGGTATTACGGCAACTACGCTATAAATTTTGCGAAGTTTGCTTGAATACTTCAAAAGATATTAATGAGATTAGTGTGAAATTTGATTGAGTATTTTTAAAAGTTATTCATTTAGACGTCAATTCGGACGTCAATTCCCAACCGTTTATCATGAGATTTTGCAAGCACCATCGGCTGGTATTAAGGCAACTTTCCTGTCAATTTGGCGAAGTTTGATTAAGTACTGCAAAAGTTAATAATGAGCTTAGTGTGAAATTTGATTGAGTACTTCTAAACGTTATTCATTTAGACGTCAATTCAGACGTCAATTCTCAACAGTTTACCATGTAATTTTGCAGGCACCATCGGCTGGTATTAAGGCAACATCCCTGTCAATTTGGCGAAGTTTGCTTCAATACTTCAAAAGATATTAATGAGATTAGTGTGAAATTTGATTGAGTATTTTTAAAAGTTATTCATTTAGACGTCAATTCGGACGTCAATTCTCAACAGTTTACCATGTAATTTTGCAGGCCCCATCGGCTGGTATTACGGCAACTACGCTATAAATTTGGCGAAGTTTGCTTGAATACTTCAAAAGATATTAATGAGATTAGTGTGAAATTTGATTGAGTATTTTTAAAAGTTATTCATTTAGACGTCAATTCGGACGTCAATTCTCAACAGTTTACCATGTAATTTTGCAGGCCCCATCGGCTGGTATTGAGGCAGCTTCCCTGTAAATTTGGCAAAGTTTGATTAAATACTTCAAAAGTTATTAATGAGCTTAGTGTAAAATTTGATTGAGTATTTTTAAAAGTTATTCATTTAGACGTCAATTCAGACTTCAATTATCTACCGTTTTCCATGTAATTTTGCAGGCACCATCGCCTGGTATTGCGGCAACTTCGCTATTAATTTGGCAAAGTTTGATTGAGTACTTTAAAAGTTATTCATTTTGATGGCAATTCAGACGTCAATTCTCAACCGTTTATCATGAGATTTTGCAAGCACCATCGGCTGGTATTAGGCAACTTCCCTGTCAATTTGGCGAAGTTTGATTAAGTACTCGAAAAATTATTCATGAGCTTAGTGTAAAATTTAATTGAGTATTTCTAAAAGTTGTTCATTTAGACGTCAATTCAGTCGTCAATTCTCAACAGTTTACCATGTAATTTTGCAAGCACCATCGGCTGGTATTTGGGCAACTTCCCTGTAAATGTGGCGAAGTTTGCTTGAATACTTCAAAAGTTATTAATTAGATCAGTGTGAAATTTGATTGAGTATTTCAAAAGTTATTCATTTAGACGTCAATTCAGACGTCAATTCTCAACCGTTTATCATGTAATTTTGCAAGCACCATCGGCTGGTAATAAGGCAACTTCCCTGTCAATTTGGCGAAGTTTGATTAAGTACTGCAAAAGTGATTAATGAGCTTAGTGTGAAATTTGATTCAGTATTTTTAAAAGTTATTCATTTAGACATAAGTTCAGACGTCAATTCTAAACCGTTTTCCATGTAATTTTGCAGGCGCCATCGTCTGGTATTACGGCAACTACGCTATAAATTTGGCGAAGTTTGAATGAGTACTTTCAAAGTTATCCATTTAGACGTCAATTCAGACGTCAATTCTCAACCGTTTTCCATGTAGTTTTGCAGGCACCATCGCCTGGTATTGCGGCAACTTCGCTAATAATTTGGCAAAGTTTGATTGAGTACTTTAAAAGTTATTCATTTAGACGTCAATTCAGACGTCAATTCTCAATCGTTTTCCATGTAATTTTGCATGCACCATCTGCTGGTATTAAGGCAGCTTCCCTGTAAATTTGACAAAGTTTGCTTAAATACTTCAAAAGTTATTAATGAGATTAGTGTGAAATTTGATTCAGTATTTTTAAAAGTTATTGATTTAGACGTCAATTTAGACGTCAATCCTCAACAGTTTATCATGTAATTTTGCAGGCCCCGTCGGCTGGTATTAAGGCAGCTTCCCTGTAAATTTGACAAAGTTTGATTAAATACTTCAAAAGTTCTTAATGAGCTTAGTGTAAAAATTGATTGAGTATTTTTAAAAGTTATTCATTTAGACCTCAATTCAGACGTCAATTCTCAACCGTTTACCATGTAATTTTGCAGGCGCCATTGTCTGGTATTACGGCAACTTCGCTATTAGTGTGAAATTTGATTGAGTACTTCTAAACGTTATTCATTTAGACGTCAATTCAGACGTCAATTCTCAACAGTTTACCATGTAATTTTGCAGGCACCATCGGCTGGTATTAAGGCAACATCCCTGTAAATTTGGCGAAGTTTGCTTGAATACTTCAAAAGATATTAATGAGATTAGTGTGAAATTTGATTCAGTATTTTTAAAAGTTATTCATTTAGACATCAGTTCAGACGTCAATTCTAAACCGTTTTCCATGTAATTTTGCAGGCGCCATCGTCTGGTATTACGGCAACTACGCTATAAATTTGGCGAAGTTTGAATGAGTACTTTCAAAGTTATTCATTTAGACGTCAATTCAGACGTCAATTCTCAACCGTTTTCCATGTAGTTTTGCAGGCATCATCGCCTGGTATTGCGGCAACTTCGCTATAAATTTGGCAAAGTTTGATTGAGTACTTTAAAAGTTATTCATTTAGACGTCAATTCAGACGTCAATTCTCAACCGCTTCCCATGTAATTTTGCATGCACCATCGGCTGGTATTAAGGCAGCTTCCCTGTAAATTTGACAAAGTTTGCTTAAATACTTCAAAAGTTATTAATGAGATTAGTGTGAAATTTGATTCAGTATTTTTAAAAGTTATTGATTTAGACGTCAATTTAGACGTCAATCCTCAACAGTTTATCATGTAATTTGGCAGGCCCCGTCGGCTGGTATTAAGGCAGCTTCCCTGTAAATTTGACAAAGTTTGATTAAATACTTCAAAAGTTCTTAATGAGCTTAGTGTAAAATTTGATTGAGTATTTTTAAAAGTTATTCATTTAGAATTCATTTGAGACGTCAATTCTCAACCGTTTACCATGTAATTTTGCAGGCACCATTGTCTGGTATTACGGCAACTTCGCTATTAGTGTGAAATTTGATTGAGTACTTCTAAACGTTATTCATTTAGACGTCAATTCAGACGTCAATTCTCAACAGTTTACCATGTTATTTTGCAGGCACCATCGGCTGGTATTAAGGCAACATCCCTGTAAATTTGGCGAAGTTTGCTTGAATACTTCAAAAGATATTAATGAGATTAGTGTGAAATTTGATTGAGTATTTTTAAAAGTTATTCATTTAGACGTCAATTCGGACGTCAATTCTCAACAGTTTACCATGTAATTTTGCAGGCCCCATCGGCTGGTATTAAGGCAGCTGCCCTGTAAATTTGGCAAAGTTTGATTAAATACTTCAAAAGTTATTAATGAGCTTAGTGTAAAATTTGATTGAGTATTTTTAAAAGTTATTCATTTAGACGTCAATTCAGACGTCAATTCCCAACAGTTTACCATGTAATTTTGCAGGCGCCATCGTCTGGTATTACGGCAACTACGCTATAAATTTGGCGAAGTTTACTTGAATACTTCAAAAGATATTAATGAGATTAGTGTGAAATTTGATTGAGTATTTTTAAAAGTTATTCATTTAGACGTCAATTCGGACGTCAATTCTCAACAGTTTACCATGTAATTTTGCAGGCCCCATCGGCTGGTATTAAGGCAGCTTCCCTGTAAATTTGGCAAAGTTTGATTAAATACTTCAAAAGTTTTTAATGAGCTTAGTGTAAAATTTGATTGAGTATTTTTAAAAGTTATTCATTTAGACGTCAATTCAGACGTCAATTCCCAACAGTTTACCATGTAAATTTGCAGGCGCCATCGTCTGGTAGTACGGCAACTACGCTATAAATTTGGCGAAGTTTGAATGAGTACTTTCAAAGTTATTCATTTAGACGTCAATTCAGACGTCAATTATCAACCGTTTTCCATGTAATTTTGCAGGCACCATCGCCTGGTATTGCGGCAACTTCACTATTAATTTGGCAAAGTTTGATTGAGTACTTTAAAAGTTATTCCTTTAGACGGCAATTCAGACGTCAATTCTCAACCGTTTATAATGATATTTTGCAAGCACCATCGGCTGGTATTAGGCAACTTCCCTGTCAATTTGGCGAAGTTTGATTAAGTACTGCAAAAGTTATTCATGAGCTTAGTGTAAAATTTGATTGAGTATTCCTAAAAGTTATTCATTTAGACGTCAATTCAGTCGTCAATTCTCAACAGTTTACCATGTAATTTTGCAAGCACCATCGGCTGGTATTTAGGCAACTTCCCTGTAAATGTGGCGAAGTTTGCTTAAATACTTCAAAAGTTATTAATTAGATCAGTGTGAAATTTGATTAAGTATTTCAAAAGTTATTCATTTAGACGTCCATTCAGATGTCAATTCTCAACCGTTTATCATGTAATTTTGCAAGCACCATCGGCTGGTAATAAGGCAACTTCCCTGTCAATTTGGCGAAGTTTGATTAAGTACTGCAAAAGTTATTAATGAGCTTAGTGTGAAATTTGATTCAGTATTTTTAAAAGTTATTGATTTAGACGTCAATTTAGACGTCAATCCTCAACAGTTTATCATGTAATTTTGAAGGCCCCGTCGGCTGGTATTAAGGCAGCTTCCCTGTAAATTTGACAAAGTTTGATTAAATACTTCAAAAGTTCTTAATGAGCTTAGTCTAAAATTTGATTGAGTATTTTTAAAAGTTATTCATTTAGACCTCAATTCAGACGTCAATTCTCAACCGTTTACCATGTAATTTTGCAGGCACCATTGTCTGGTATTACGGCAACTTCGCTATTAATTTGGTGAAGTTTGAATGAGTACTTTCAAAGGTATTCATTTAGACGTCAATTCAGACGTCAATTCTCAACCGTTTTCCATGTAATTTTGCAGGCACCATCGCCTGGTATTACGGCAACTTCGCTATTAATTTGGCGAAGTTTGATTGAGTACTTTAAAAGTTATTCATTTAGACGTTAATTTAGACGTCAATTCTCAACCGTTTTCCATGTAATTTTGCAGGCCCCATCGGCTGGTATTAAGGCAGCTTCCCTGTAAATTTGGCAAAGTTTGATTAAATACTTCAAAAGTTATTAATGAGCTTAGTGTAAAATTTGATTGAGTATTTTTAAAAGTTATTCATTTAGACATCAATTCAGACGTCAATTCTCAGCCGTTTATCATGAGATTTTGCAAGCACCATCGGCTGGTATTAAGGCAACTTCCCTGTCAATTTGGCGAAGTTTGATTAAGTACTGCAAAAGTTATTAATGAGCTTAGTCTGAAATTTGATTGAGTACTTCTAAACGTTATTCATTTAGACTTCAATTCAGACGTCAATTCTCAACAGTTTACCATGTAATTTTGCAGGCACCATCCGCTGGTATTAAGGCAACATCCCTGTAAATTTGGCGAATTTTGCTTGAATACTTCAAAAGATATTAATGAGATTAGTGTGAAATTTAATTGAGTATTTTTAAAAGTTATTCATTTAGACGTCAATTCGGACGTCAATTCTCAACAGTTTACCATGTAATTTTGCAGGCCCCATCGGCTGGTATTAAGGCAGCTTCCCTGTAAATTTGGCAATGTTTGATTAAATACTTCAAAAGTTATTAATGAGCTTAGTGTAAAATTTGATTGAATATTTTAAAAGTTATTCATTTAGACGTCAATTCAGACGTCAATTCCCAACAGTTTACCATGTAATTTTGCAGGCGCCATCGTCTGGTATTACGGCAACTACGCTATAAATTTGGCGAAGTTTGCGTGAATACTTCAAAAGATATTAATGAGATTAGTGTGAAATTTGATTGAGTATTTTTAAAAGTTATTTATTTAGACGTCAATTCGGACGTCAATTCTCAACAGTTTACCATGTCATTTTGCAGGCTCCATCGGCTGGTATTAAGGCAGCTTCCCTGTAAATTTGGCAAAGTTTGATTAAATACTTCAAAAGTTATTAATGAGCTTAGTGTAAAATTTGATTGAGTATTTTTAAAAGTTATTCATTTAGACGTCAATTCAGACGTCAATTCTCAACCGTTTATCATGAGATTTTGCAAGAACCATCGGCTGGTATTAAGGCAACTTCCCTGTCAATTTGGCGAAGTTTGATTAAGTACTGCAAAAGTTAATAATGAGCTTAGTGTGAAATTTGATTGAGTACTTCTAAACGTTATTCATTTAGACGTCAATTCAGACGTCAATTCTCAACAGTTTACCATGTAATTTTGCAGGCACCATCGGCTGGTATTAAGGCAACATCCCTGTAAATTTGGCGAAGTTTGCTTGAATACTTCAAAAGATATTAATGAGCTTAGTGTAAAATTTGATTGAGTATTTTTAAAAGTTATTCATTTAGACGTCAATTCAGACGTCAATTCCCAACAGTTTACCATGTAATTTTGCAGGCGCCATCGTCTGGTATTACGGCAACTACGCTATAAATTTGGCGAAGTTTGAATGAGTACTTTCAAAGTTATTCATTTAGACGTCAATTCAGACGTCAATTATAAACCGTTTTCCATGTAATTTTGCAGGCACCATCGCCTGGTATTGCGGCAACTTCGCTATTAATTTGGCAAAGTTTGATTGAGTACTTTAAAAGTTATTCATTTAGACGGCAATTCAGACGTCAATTCTCAACCGTTTATCATGAGATTTTGCAAGCACCATCGGCTGGTATTGGGCAACTTCCCTGTCAATTTGGCGAAGTTTGATTAAGTACTGCAAAAGTTATTCATGAGCTTAGTGTAAAATTTGATTGAGTATTTCTAAAAGTTATTCATTTAGACGTCAATTCAGTCGTCAATTCTCAACAGTTTACCATGTAATTTTGCAAGCACCATCGGCTGGTATTTAGGCAACTTCCCTGTAAATGTGGCGAAGTTTGCTTAAATACTTCAAAAGATATTAATGAGATTAGTGTGAAATTTGATTGAGTATTTTTAAAAGTTATTCATTTAGACGTCAATTCGGACGTCAATTCTCAACAGTTTACCATGTAATTTTGCAGGCCCCATCGGCTGGTATTAAGGCAGCTTCCCTGTAAATTTGGCAAAGTTTGATTAAATACTTCAAAAGTTATTAAAGAGCTTAGTGTAAAATTTGATTGAGTATTTTTAAAAGTTATTCATTTAGACGTCAATTCAGACGTCAATTCCCAACAGTTTACCATGTAATTTTGCATGCGCCATCGTCTGGTATTACGGCAACTACGCTATAAATTTGGCGAAGTTTGAATGAGTACTTTCAAAGTTATTTATTTAGACGTCAATTCAGACGTCAATTCTCAACCGTTTTCCATGTAATTTTGCATGCACCATCGACTGGTACTACGGCAAGTTCCCTGTAAGTTTGACAAAGTTTGATTAAGTACTTCAAAAGTTATTAATGAGATTAGTGTGAAATTTGATTCAGTATTTTTAAAAGTTATTCATTTAGACGTCAATTCAGACGTCAATCCTCAACAGTTTACCATGTAATTTTGCAGGCCCCATCGGCTGGCATTAAGGCAGCATCCCTGTAAATTTGACAAAGTTTGATTAAATACTTCAAAAGTTCTTAATGAGCTTAGTGTAAAATTTGATTGAGTATTTTTAAAAGTTATTCATTTAGACCTCAATTCAGATGTCAATTCTCAACCGTTTACCATGTAATTTTGCAGGCCCCGTCGGCTGGTATTAAGGCAGCATCCCTGTAAATTTGACAAAGTTTGATTAAATACTTCAAAAGTTCTTAATGAGCTTAGTGTAAAATTTGATTGAGTATTTTTAAAAGTTATTCATTTAGACCTCAATTCAGACGTCAATTCTCAACCGCTTACCATGTAATTTTGCAGGCACCATTGTCTGGTATTAGGGCAACTTCGCTATTAATTTGGTGAAGTTTGAATGAGTACTTTCAAAGGTATTCATTTAGACGTCAATTCAGACGTCAATTCTCAATCGTTTTCCATGTAATTTTGCAGGCACCATCGCTTCGTATTACGGCAACTTCGCTAATAATTTGGCGAAGTTTGATTGAGTACTTTAAAAGTTATTCATTTAGACGTTAATTCAGACGTCAATTCTCAACCGTTTTCCATGTAATTTTGCATGCACCATACACTGTAATTACGGCAAATTCCCTGTAAGTTTGACAAAGTTTGATTAAGTACTTCAAAAGTTATTAATGATATTAGTGTGAAATTTGATTCAGCATTTTTAAAAGTTATTCATTTAGACGGCAATTCAGACGTCAATTCTAAACCGTTTATTATGAGATTTTGCAAGCACCATCTGCTGGTATTAAGGCAACTTCCCTGTCAATTTGACGAAGTTTGATTAAGTACTGCAAAAGTTATTAATGACCTTAGTGTGAAATTTGATTGAGTACTTCTAAACGTTATTCATTTAGACGTCAATTCAGACGTCAATTCTCAACAGTTTACCATGTAATTTTGCAGGCACCATCCGCTGGTATTAAGGCAACATCCCTGTAAATTTGGCGAATTTTGCTTGAATACTTCAAAAGATATTAATGAGATTAGTGTGAAATTTAATTGAGTATTTTTAAAAGTTATTCATTTAGACGTCAATTCGGACGTCAATTCTCAACAGTTTACCATGTAATTTTGCAGGCCCCATCGGCTGGTATTAAGGCAGCTTCCCTGTAAATTTGGCAATGTTTGATTAAATACTTCAAAAGTTATTAATGAGCTTAGTGTAAAATTTGATTGAATATTTTAAAAGTTATTCATTTAGACGTCAATTCAGACGTCAATTCCCAACAGTTTACCATGTAATTTTGCAGGCGCCATCGTCTGGTATTACGGCAACTACGCTATAAATTTGGCGAAGTTTGCGTGAATACTTCAAAAGATATTAATGAGATTAGTGTGAAATTTGATTGAGTATTTTTAAAAGTTATTTATTTAGACGTCAATTCGGACGTCAATTCTCAACAGTTTACCATGTCATTTTGCAGGCTCCATCGGCTGGTATTAAGGCAGCTTCCCTGTAAATTTGGCAAAGTTTGATTAAATACTTCAAAAGTTATTAATGAGCTTAGTGTAAAATTTGATTGAGTATTTTTAAAAGTTATTCATTTAGACGTCAATTCAGACGTCAATTCTCAACCGTTTATCATGAGATTTTGCAAGAACCATCGGCTGGTATTAAGGCAACTTCCCTGTCAATTTGGCGAAGTTTGATTAAGTACTGCAAAAGTTAATAATGAGCTTAGTGTGAAATTTGATTGAGTACTTCTAAACGTTATTCATTTAGACGTCAATTCAGACGTCAATTCTCAACAGTTTACCATGTAATTTTGCAGGCACCATCGGCTGGTATTAAGGCAACATCCCTGTAAATTTGGCGAAGTTTGCTTGAATACTTCAAATGATATTAATGAGCTTAGTGTAAAATTTGATTGAGTATTTTTAAAAGTTATTCATTTAGACGTCAATTCAGACGTCAATTCCCAACAGTTTACCATGTAATTTTGCAGGCGCCATCGTCTGGTATTACGGCAACTACGCTATAAATTTGGCGAAGTTTGAATGAGTACTTTCAAAGTTATTCATTTAGACGTCAATTCAGACGTCAATTATAAACCGTTTTCCATGTAATTTTGCAGGCACCATCGCCTGGTATTGCGGCAACTTCGCTATTAATTTGGCAAAGTTTGATTGAGTACTTTAAAAGTTATTCATTTAGACGGCAATTCAGACGTCAATTCTCAACCGTTTATCATGAGATTTTGCAAGCACCATCGGCTGGTATTGGGCAACTTCCCTGTCAATTTGGCGAAGTTTGATTAAGTACTGCAAAAGTTATTCATGAGCTTAGTGTAAAATTTGATTGAGTATTTCTAAAAGTTATTCATTTAGACGTCAATTCAGTCGTCAATTCTCAACAGTTTACCATGTAATTTTGCAAGCACCATCGGCTGGTATTTAGGCAACTTCCCTGTAAATGTGGCGAAGTTTGCTTAAATACTTCAAAAGATATTAATGAGATTAGTGTGAAATTTGATTGAGTATTTTTAAAAGTTATTCATTTAGACGTCAATTCGGACGTCAATTCTCAACAGTTTACCATGTAATTTTGCAGGCCCCATCGGCTGGTATTAAGGCAGCTTCCCTGTAAATTTGGCAAAGTTTGATTAAATACTTCAAAAGTTATTAAAGAGCTTAGTGTAAAATTTGATTGAGTATTTTTAAAAGTTATTCATTTAGACGTCAATTCAGACGTCAATTCCCAACAGTTTACCATGTAATTTTGCATGCGCCATCGTCTGGTATTACGGCAACTACGCTATAAATTTGGCGAAGTTTGAATGAGTACTTTCAAAGTTATTTATTTAGACGTCAATTCAGACGTCAATTCTCAACCGTTTTCCATGTAATTTTGCATGCACCATCGACTGGTACTACGGCAAGTTCCCTGTAAGTTTGACAAAGTTTGATTAAGTACTTCAAAAGTTATTAATGAGATTAGTGTGAAATTTGATTCAGTATTTTTAAAAGTTATTCATTTAGACGTCAATTCAGACGTCAATCCTCAACAGTTTACCATGTAATTTTGCAGGCCCCATCGGCTGGCATTAAGGCAGCATCCCTGTAAATTTGACAAAGTTTGATTAAATACTTCAAAAGTTCTTAATGAGCTTAGTGTAAAATTTGATTGAGTATTTTTAAAAGTTATTCATTTAGACCTCAATTCAGATGTCAATTCTCAACCGTTTACCATGTAATTTTGCAGGCCCCGTCGGCTGGTATTAAGGCAGCATCCCTGTAAATTTGACAAAGTTTGATTAAATACTTCAAAAGTTCTTAATGAGCTTAGTGTAAAATTTGATTGAGTATTTTTAAAAGTTATTCATTTAGACCTCAATTCAGACGTCAATTCTCAACCGCTTACCATGTAATTTTGCAGGCACCATTGTCTGGTATTAGGGCAACTTCGCTATTAATTTGGTGAAGTTTGAATGAGTACTTTCAAAGGTATTCATTTAGACGTCAATTCAGACGTCAATTCTCAATCGTTTTCCATGTAATTTTGCAGGCACCATCGCTTCGTATTACGGCAACTTCGCTAATAATTTGGCGAAGTTTGATTGAGTACTTTAAAAGTTATTCATTTAGACGTTAATTCAGACGTCAATTCTCAACCGTTTTCCATGTAATTTTGCATGCACCATACACTGTAATTACGGCAAATTCCCTGTAAGTTTGACAAAGTTTGACTAAGTACTTCAAAAGTTATTAATGATATTAGTGTGAAATTTGATTCAGCATTTTTAAAAGTTATTCATTTAGACGGCAATTCAGACGTCAATTCTAAACCGTTTATTATGAGATTTTGCAAGCACCATCTGCTGGTATTAAGGCAACTTCCCTGTCAATTTGACGAAGTTTGATTAAGTACTGCAAAAGTTATTAATGACCTTAGTGTGAAATTTGATTGAGTACTTCTAAACGTTATTCATTTAGACGTCAATTCAGACGTCAATTCTCAACAGTTTACCATGTAATTTTGCAGGCACCATCGGCTGGTATTAAGGCAACATCCCTGTAAATTTGGCGAAGTTTGCATGAATACTTCAAAAGATATTAATGAGATTAGTGTGAAATTTGATGGAGTATTTTTAAAAGTTATTCATTTAGACGTCAATTCGGACGTCAATTCTCAACAGTTTACCATGTAATTTTGCAGGCCCCATCGGCTGGTATTAAGGCAGCTTCCCTGTAAATTTGGCAAAGTTTGATTAAATACTTCAAAAGTTATTAATGAGCTTAGTGTAAATTTGATTGAGTATTTTTAAAAGTTATTCATTTAGACGTCAATTCAGACGTCAATTCCCAACAGTTTACCATGTAATTTTGCAGGCGCCATCGTCTGGTATTACGGCAACTACGCTATAAATTTGGCGAAGTTTGCTTGAATACTTCAAAAGATATTAATGAGATTAGTGTAAAATTTGATTGAGTATTTTTAAAAGTCTTTCATTTAGACGTCAATTCGGACGTCAATTCTCAACAGTTTACCATGTAATTTTGCAGGCCCCATCGGCTAGTATTAAGGCAGCTTCCCTGTAAATTTGGCAAAGTTTGATTAAATACTTCAAAAGTTATTAATGAGCTTAGTGTAAAATTTGATTGAGTATTTTTAAAAGTTATTCATTCAGACGTCAATTCAGACGTCAATTCTCAACCGTTTATCATGAGATTTTGCAAGCACCATCGGCTGCTATTAAGGCAACATCCCTGTAAATTTGGCGAAGTTTGCTTGAATACTTCAAAAGATATTAAGGAGATTAGTGTGAAATTTGATTGATTATTTTTAAAAGTTATTCATTTAGACGTCAATTCGGACGTCAATTCTCAACAGTTTACCATGTAATTTTGAAGGCCCCATCGGCTGGTATTAAGGCAGCTTCCCAGTAAATTTGGCAAAGTTTGATTAAATACTTCAAAAGTTAATAATGAGCTTAGTGTAAAATTTGATTAAGTATTTTAAAAGTTATTCATTTAGACGTCAATTCAGACGTCAATTCCCAACAGTTTACCATGTAATTTTGCAGGCGCCATCGTCTGGTGTTACGGTAACTACGCTATAAATTTGGCGAAGTTTGCTTGAATACTTTAAAAGAGATTAATGAGATTAGTGTGAAATTTGATTGAGTATTTTTAAAAGTTATTCATTTAGACGTCAATTCGGACGTCAATTCTCAACAGTTTACCATGTAATTTTGCAGGCCCCATCGGCTGGTATTAAGGCAGCTTCCCTGTAAATTTGGCAAAGTTTGATTGAATACTTCAAAAGTTATAAATGAGCTTAGTGTAAAATTTGATTGAGTATTTTTAAAAGTTATTCATTTAGACGTCAATTCAGACGTCAATTCCCAACAGTTTACCATGTAATTTTGCATGCGCCATCGTCTGGTATTACAGCAACTACGCTATAAATTTGGCGAAGTTTGAATGAGTACTTTCAAAGTTATTTATTTAGACGTCTATTCAGACGTCAATTATAAACCGTTTTCCATGTAATTTTGCAGGCACCATCGCCTGGTATTGCGGCAACTTCGCTATTAATTTGGCAAAGTTTGATTGAGTACTTTAAAAGTTATTCATTTAGACGTCAATTCAGACGTTAATTCTCAACAGTTTTCCATGTAATTTTGCATGCACCATCAACTGGTACTACGGCAAGTTCCCTGTAAGTTTGACAAAGTTTGATTAAGTACTTCAAAAGTTATTAATGAGATTAGTGTGAAATTTGATTCAGTATTTTTAAAAGTTATTCATTTAGACGTCAATTCAGACGTCAATCCTCAACAGTTTACCATGTAATTTTGCAGGCCCCATCGGCTGGTATTAAGGCAGCATCCCTGTAAATTTGACAAAGTTTGATTAAATACTTCAAAAGTTCTTAATAAGCTTAGTGTAAAATTTGATTGAGTATTTTTAAAAGTTATTCATTTAGACCTCAATTCAGATGTCAATTCTCAACCGTTTACCATGTAATTTTGCAGGCCCCGTCGGCTGGTATTAAGGCAGCATCCCTGTAAATTTGACAAAGTTTGATTAACTACTTCAAAAGTTCTTAATGATCTTAGTGTAAAATTTGATTGAGTATTTTTAAAAGTTATTCATTTAGACCTCAATTCAGACGTCAATTCTCAACCGCTTACCATGTAATTTTGCAGGCACCATTGTCTGGTATTAGGGCAACTTCGCTATTAATTTGGTGAAGTTTGAATGAGTACTTTCAAAGGTATTCATTTAGACGTCAATTCAGACGTCAATTCTCAATCGTTTTCCATGTAATTTTGCAGGCACCATCGCCTCGTGTTACGGCAACTTGGCTATTAATTTGGCGAAGTTTGATCCAGTACTTTAAAAGTTATTTATTTAGACGTTAATTCAGACGTCAATTCTCAACCGTTTTCCATGTAATTTTGCATGCACCATACACTGGAATTACGGCAAATTCCCTGTAAGTTTGACAAAGTTTGATTAAGTACTTCAAAAGTTATTAATGAGATTAGTGTGAAATTTGATTCAGTATTTTTAAAAGTTATTTATTTGGACGGCAATTCAGACATCAATACTCAACCGTTTATCATGAGATTTTGCAAGCACCATCGGCTGGTATTAAGGCAACTTCCCTGTAAATTTTGCGAAGTTTGCTTGAATACTTCAAAAGATATTAATGAGATTAGTGTGAAATTTGATTGAGTATTTTTAAAAGTTATTCATTTAGACGTCAATTCGGACGTCAATTCTCAGCAGTTTACCATGTAATTTTGCAGGCACCATCGGCTGGTATTGAGGCAACTTCCCTGTAAATTTGGCGAAGTTTGTTTGAATACTTCAAAAGTTATTAATGAGATTAGTGTGAAATTTGATTGAGTATTTTTAAAAGTTATTCATTTAGACGTCAATTTGGACGTCAATTCTCAACAGTTTACCATGTAATTTTGCAGGCCCCATCGGCTGGTATTAAGGCAGCTTCCCTGTAAATTTGGCAAAGTTTGATTAAATACTTCAAAAGTTATTAATGAGCTTAGTGTAAAATTTGATTGAGTATTTATAAAAGTTATTCATTTAGACGTCAATTCAGACGTCAATTCCCAACAGTTTACCATGTAATTTTGCAGGCGCCATCGTCTGGTATTACGGCAACTACGCTATAAATTTGGCGAAGTTTGCTTGAATACTTCAAAAGATATTAATGAGATTAGTGTGAAATTTGATTGAGTATTTTTAAAAGTTATTCATTTAGACGTCAATTTGGACGTCAATTCTCAACAGTTTACCATGTAATTTTGCAGGCACCATCGGCTGGTATTAAGGCAGCTTCCCTGTAAATTTGGCAAAGTTTGATTAAATACTTCAAAAGTTATTAATGAGCTTAGTGTAAAATTTGATTGAGTATTTTTAAAAGTTATTCATTTAGACGTCAATTCAGACGTCAATTCTCAACAGTTTACCATGTAATTTTGCAGGCCCCATCGGCTGGTATTAAGGCAGCTTCCCTGTAAATTTGGCAAAGTTTGATTGAATACTTCAAAAGATATTAATGAGATTAGTGTGAAATTTGATTGAGTATTTTTAAAAGTTATTCATTTAGACGTCAATTTGGACGTCAATTCTCAACAGTTTACCATGTAATTTTGCAGGCCCCATCGGCTGGTATTAAGGCAGCTTCCCTGTAAATTTGGCAAAGTTTGATTAAATACTTCAAAAGTTATTAATGAGCTTAGTGTAAAATTTGATTAAGTATTTTTAAAAGTTATTCATTTAGACGTCAATTCAGACGTCAATTCCCAACAGTTTACCATGTAATTTTGCAGGCGCCATCGTCTGGTATTACGGCAACTACGCTATAAATTTGGCGAAGTTTGCTTGAATACTTCAAAAGATATTAATGAGATTAGTGTGAAATTTGATTGAGTATTTTTAAAAGTTATTCATTTAGACGTCAATTCGGACGTCAATTCTCAAAAGTTTACCATGTAATTTTGCAGACCCCATCGGCTGGTATTAAGGCAGCTTCCCTGTAAATTTGGCAAAGTTTGATTAAATACTTCAAAAGTTATTAATGAGCTTAGTGTAAAATTTGATTGAGTATTTTTAAAAGTTATTCATTTAGACGTCAATTCAGACGTCAATTCTCAACCGTTTATCATGATATTTTGCAAGCACCATCGGCTGGTATTAAGGCAACTTCCCTGTCAATTTGGCGAAGTTTGATTAAGTACTACAAAAGTTAATAATGAGCTTATTGTGAAATTTGATTGAGTACTTCTAAACGTTATTCATTTAGACGTCAATTCAGACGTCAATTCTCAACAGTTTACCATGTAATTTTGCAGGCACCACCGGCTGGTATTAAGGCAACATCCCTGTAAATTTGGCGAAGTTTTCTTGAATACTTCAAAAGATATTAATGAGATTAGTGTGAAATTTGATTGAGTATTTTTAAAAGTTATTCATTTAGACGTCAATTCGGACGTCAATTCTCAACAGTAAACCATGTAATTTTGCAGGCCCCATCGGCTGGTATTAAGGCAGCTTCCCTGTAAATTTGGCAAAGTTTGATTAAATACTTCAAAAGTTATTAATGAGCTTAGTGTAAAATTTGATTGAGTATTTTTAAAAGTTATTCATTTAGACGTCGATTCAGACGTTAATTCCCAACAGTTTACCATGTAATTTTGCAGGCGCCATCGTCTGGTATTACGGCAACTACGCTATAAATTTGGCGAAGTTTGCTTGAATACTTGAAAAGATATTAATGAGATTAATGTGAAATTTGATTGAGTATTTTTAAAAGTTATTCATTTAGACGTCAATTCGGACGGCAATTCTCAACAGTTTACCATGTAATTTTGCAGGCCCCATTGGCTGGTATTAAGGCAGCTTCCCTGTAAATTTGGCAAAGTTTGATTAAATACTTCAAAAGTTATTAATGAGCTTAGTGTAAAATTTGATTGAGTATTTTTAAAAGTTATTCATTTAGACGTCAATTCAGACGTCAATTCTCAACCGTTTATCATGAGATTTTGCAAGCACCATCGGCTGGTATTAAGGCAACTTCCCAGTAAATTTGGCGAAGTTTGATTAAGTACTGCAAAAGTTATTAATGAGCTTAGTGTAAAATTTGATTGAGTATTTTTAAAAGTTATTCATTTAGACGTCAATTCGGACGTCAATTCTCAAAAGTTTACCATGTAATTTTGCAGACCCCATCGCCTGGTATTAAGGCAGCTTCCCTGTAAATTTGGCAAAGTTTGATTAAATACTTCAAAAGTTATTAATGAGCTTAGTGTAAAATTTGATTGAGTATTTTTAAAAGTTATTCATTTAGACGTCAATTCAGACGTCAATTCTCAACCGTTTATCATGAGATTTTGCAAGCACCATCGGCTGGTATTAAGGCAACTTCCCGGTCAATTTGGCGAAGTTTGATTAAGTACTGCAAAAGTTAATAATGAGCTTATTGTGAAATTTGATTGAGTACTTCTAAACGTTATTCATTTAGACGTCAATTCAGACGTCAATTCTCAACAGTTTACCATGTCATTTTGCAGGCACCATCGGCTGGTATTAAGGCAACATCCCTGTAAATTTGGCGAAGTTTGCTTGAATACTTCAAAAGATATTAATGAGATTAGTGTGAAATTTGATTGAGTATTTTTAAAAGTTATTCATTTAGACGTCAATTCAGACGTCAATTCTCAACCGTTTATCATGAGATTTTGCAAGCACCATCGGCTGGTATTAAGGCAGCTTCCCTGTAAATTTGGCAAAGTTTGATTAAATACTTCAAAAGTTATTAATGAGCTTAGTGTAAAATTTGATTGAGTATTTTTAAAAGTTATTCATTTAGACGTCAATTCGGACGTCAATTCTCAAAAGTTTACCATGTAATTTTGCAGACCCCATCGCCTGGTATTAAGGCAGCTTCCCTGTAAATTTGGCAAAGTTTGATTAAATACTTCAAAAGTTATTAATGAGCTTAGTGTAAAATTTGATTGAGTATTTTTAAAAGTTATTCATTTAGACGTCAATTCAGACGTCAATTCTCAACCGTTTATCATGAGATTTTGCAACCACCATCGGCTGGTATTAAGGCAACTTCCCTGTCAATTTGGCGAAGTTTGATTAAGTACTGCAAAAGTTAATAATGAGCTTATTGTGAAATTTGATTGAGTACTTCTAAACGTTATTCATTTAGACGTCAATTCAGACGTCAATTCTCAACAGTTTACCATGTAATTTTGCAGGCACCATCGGCTGGTATTAAGGCAGCATCCCTGTAAATTTGGCGAAGTTTGCTTGAATACTTCAAAAGATATTAATGAGATTAGTGTGAAATTTGATTGAGTATTTTTAAAAGTTATTCATTTAGACGTCAATTCGGACGTCAATTCTCAACAGTTTACCATGTAATTTTGCAGGCCCCATCGGCTGGTATTAAGGCAGCTTCCCTGTAAATTTGGCAAAGTTTGATTAAATACTTCAAAAGTTATTAATGAGCTTAGTGTAAAATTTAATTGAGTATTTTTAAAAGTTATTCATTTAGACGTCAATTCAGACGTCAATTCCCAACAGTTTACCATGTAATTTTGCAGGCGCCATCGCCTGGTATTACGGCAACTACGCTATAAATTTGGCGAAGTTTGCTTGAATACTTCAAAAGATATTAATGAGATTAGTGTGAAATTTGATTGAGTATTTTTAAAAGTTATTCATTTAGACGTCAATTCGGACGTCAATTCTCAAAAGTTTACCATGTAATTTTGCGGACCCCATCGCCTGGTATTAAGGCAGCTTCCCTGTAAATTTGGCAAAGTTTGATTAAATACTTCAAAAGTTATTAATGAGCTTAGTGTAAAATTTGATTGAGTATTTTTAAAAGTTATTCATTTAGACGTCAATTCAGACGTCAATTCTCAACCGTTTATCATGATATTTTGCAAGCACCATCGGCTGGTATTAAGGCAACTTCCCTGTCAATTTGGCGAAGTTTGATTAAGTACTGCAAAAGTTAATAATGAGCTTATTGTGAAATTTGATTGAGTACTTCTAAACGTTCTTCATTTAGACGTCAATTCAGACGTCAATTCTCAACAGTTTACCATGTCATTTTGCAGGCACCATCGGCTGGTATTAAGGCAACATCCCTGTAAATTTGGCGAAGTTTGCTTGAATACTTCAAAAGATATTAATGAGATTAGTGTGAAATTTGATTGAGTATTTTTAAAAGTTATTCATTTAGACGTCAATTCAGACGTCAATTCTCAACCGTTTATCATGAGATTTTGCAAGCACCATCGGCTGGTATTAAGGCAGCTTCCCTGTAAATTTGGCAAAGTTTGATTAAATACTTCAAAAGTTATTAATGAGCTTAGTGTAAAATTTGATTAAGTATTTTTAAAAGTTATTCATTTAGACGTCAATTCAGACGTCAATTCCCAACAGTTTACCATGTAATTTTGCAGGCGCCATCGTCTGGTATTACGGCAACTACGCTATAAAATTGGCGAAGTTTGCTTGAATACTTCAAAAGATATTAATGAGATTAGTGTGAAATTTGATTGAGTATTTTTAAAAGTTATTCATTTAGACGTCAATTCAGACGTCAATTCTCAACAGTTTACCATGTCATTTTGCAGGCACCATCGGCTGGTATTAAGGCAACATCCCTGTAAATTTGGCGAAGTTTGGTTGAATACTTCAAAAGATATTAATGAGATTAGTGTGAAATTTGATTGAGTATTTTTAAAAGTTATTCATTTAGACGTCAATTCAGACGTCAATTCTCAACCGTTTACCATGTAATTTTGCAGACCCCATCGCCTGGTATTAAGGCAGCTTCCCTGTAAATTTGGCAAAGTTTGATTAAATACTTCAAAAGTTATTAATGAGCTTAGTGTAAAATTTGATTGAGTATTTTTAAAAGTTATTCATTTAGACGTCAATTTGGACGTCAATTCTCAACAGTTTACCATGTAATTTTGCAGGCACCATCGGCTGGTATTAAGGCAGCTTCCCTGTAAATTTGGCAAAGTTTGATTAAATACTTCAAAAGTTATTAATGAGCTTAGTGTAAAATTTGATTGAGTATTTTTAAAAGTTATTCATTTAGACGTCAATTCAGACGTCAATTCTCAACAGTTTACCATGTAATTTTGCAGGCCCCATCGGCTGGTATTAAGGCAGCTTCCCTGTAAATTTGGCAAAGTTTGATTGAATACTTCAAAAGATATTAATGAGATTAGTGTGAAATTTGATTGAGTATTTTTAAAAGTTATTCATTTAGACGTCAATTTGGACGTCAATTCTCAACAGTTTACCATGTAATTTTGCAGGCCCCATCGGCTGGTATTAAGGCAGCTTCCCTGTAAATTTGGCAAAGTTTGATTAAATACTTCAAAAGTTATTAATGAGCTTAGTGTAAAATTTGATTAAGTATTTTTAAAAGTTATTCATTTAGACGTCAATTCAGACGTCAATTCCCAACAGTTTACCATGTAATTTTGCAGGCGCCATCGTCTGGTATTACGGCAACTACGCTATAAATTTGGCGAAGTTTGCTTGAATACTTCAAAAGATATTAATGAGATTAGTGTGAAATTTGATTGAGTATTTTTAAAAGTTATTCATTTAGACGTCAATTCGGACGTCAATTCTCAAAAGTTTACCATGTAATTTTGCAGACCCCATCGGCTGGTATTAAGGCAGCTTCCCTGTAAATTTGGCAAAGTTTGATTAAATACTTCAAAAGTTATTAATGAGCTTAGTGTAAAATTTGATTGAGTATTTTTAAAAGTTATTCATTTAGACGTCAATTCAGACGTCAATTCTCAACCGTTTATCATGATATTTTGCAAGCACCATCGGCTGGTATTAAGGCAACTTCCCTGTCAATTTGGCGAAGTTTGATTAAGTACTGCAAAAGTTAATAATGAGCTTATTGTGAAATTTGATTGAGTACTTCTAAACGTTATTCATTTAGACGTCAATTCAGACGTCAATTCTCAACAGTTTACCATGTAATTTTGCAGGCACCACCGGCTGGTATTAAGGCAACATCCCTGTAAATTTGGCGAAGTTTTCTTGAATACTTCAAAAGATATTAATGAGATTAGTGTGAAATTTGATTGAGTATTTTTAAAAGTTATTCATTTAGACGTCAATTCGGACGTCAATTCTCAACAGTAAACCATGTAATTTTGCAGGCCCCATCGGCTGGTATTAAGGCAGCTTCCCTGTAAATTTGGCAAAGTTTGATTAAATACTTCAAAAGTTATTAATGAGCTTAGTGTAAAATTTGATTGAGTATTTTTAAAAGTTATTCATTTAGACGTCGATTCAGACGTTAATTCCCAACAGTTTACCATGTAATTTTGCAGGCGCCATCGTCTGGTATTACGGCAACTACGCTATAAATTTGGCGAAGTTTGCTTGAATACTTGAAAAGATATTAATGAGATTAATGTGAAATTTGATTGAGTATTTTTAAAAGTTATTCATTTAGACGTCAATTCGGACGTCAATTCTCAACAGTAAACCATGTAATTTTGCAGGCCCCATCGGCTGGTATTAAGGCAGCTTCCCTGTAAATTTGGCAAAGTTTGATTAAATACTTCAAAAGTTATTAATGAGCTTAGTGTAAAATTTGATTGAGTATTTTTAAAAGTTATTCATTTAGACGTCAATTCAGACGTCAATTCTCAACCGTTTATCATGAGATTTTGCAAGCACCATCGGCTGGTATTAAGGCAACTTCCCAGTAAATTTGGCGAAGTTTGATTAAGTACTGCAAAAGTTATTAATGAGCTTAGTGTAAAATTTGATTGAGTATTTTTAAAAGTTATTCATTTAGACGTCAATTCGGACGTCAATTCTCAAAAGTTTACCATGTAATTTTGCAGACCCCATCGCCTGGTATTAAGGCAGCTTCCCTGTAAATTTGGCAAAGTTTGATTAAATACTTCAAAAGTTATTAATGAGCTTAGTGTAAAATTTGATTGAGTATTTTTAAAAGTTATTCATTTAGACGTCAATTCAGACGTCAATTCTCAACCGTTTATCATGAGATTTTGCAAGCACCATCGGCTGGTATTAAGGCAACTTCCCTGTCAATTTGGCGAAGTTTGATTAAGTACTGCAAAAGTTAATAATGAGCTTATTGTGAAATTTGATTGAGTACTTCTAAACGTTATTCATTTAGACGTCAATTCAGACGTCAATTCTCAACAGTTTACCATGTCATTTTGCAGGCACCATCGGCTGGTATTAAGGCAACATCCCTGTAAATTTGGCGAAGTTTGCTTGAATACTTCAAAAGATATTAATGAGATTAGTGTGAAATTTGATTGAGTATTTTTAAAAGTTATTCATTTAGACGTCAATTCAGACGTCAATTCTCAACCGTTTATCATGAGATTTTGCAAGCACCATCGGCTGGTATTAAGGCAGCTTCCCTGTAAATTTGGCAAAGTTTGATTAAATACTTCAAAAGTTATTAATGAGCTTAGTGTAAAATTTGATTGAGTATTTTTAAAAGTTATTCATTTAGACGTCAATTCGGACGTCAATTCTCAAAAGTTTACCATGTAATTTTGCAGACCCCATCGCCTGGTATTAAGGCAGCTTCCCTGTAAATTTGGCAAAGTTTGATTAAATACTTCAAAAGTTATTAATGAGCTTAGTGTAAAATTTGATTGAGTATTTTTAAAAGTTATTCATTTAGACGTCAATTCAGACGTCAATTCTCAACCGTTTATCATGAGATTTTGCAACCACCATCGGCTGGTATTAAGGCAACTTCCCTGTCAATTTGGCGAAGTTTGATTAAGTACTGCAAAAGTTAATAATGAGCTTATTGTGAAATTTGATTGAGTACTTCTAAACGTTATTCATTTAGACGTCAATTCAGACGTCAATTCTCAACAGTTTACCATGTAATTTTGCAGGCACCATCGGCTGGTATTAAGGCAGCATCCCTGTAAATTTGGCGAAGTTTGCTTGAATACTTCAAAAGATATTAATGAGATTAGTGTGAAATTTGATTGAGTATTTTTAAAAGTTATTCATTTAGACGTCAATTCGGACGTCAATTCTCAACAGTTTACCATGTAATTTTGCAGGCCCCATCGGCTGGTATTAAGGCAGCTTCCCTGTAAATTTGGCAAAGTTTGATTAAATACTTCAAAAGTTATTAATGAGCTTAGTGTAAAATTTGATTGAGTATTTTTAAAAGTTATTCATTTAGACGTCAATTCAGACGTCAATTCCCAACAGTTTACCATGTAATTTTGCAGGCGCCATCGTCTGGTATTACGGCAACTACGCTATAAATTTGGCGAAGTTTGCTTGAATACTTCAAAAGATATTAATGAGATTAGTGTGAAATTTGATTGAGTATTTTTAAAAGTTATTCATTTAGACGTCAATTCGGACGTCAATTCTCAAAAGTTTACCATGTAATTTTGCAGACCCCATCGCCTGGTATTAAGGCAGCTTCCCTGTAAATTTGGCAAAGTTTGATTAAATACTTCAAAAGTTATTAATGAGCTTAGTGTAAAATTTGATTGAGTATTTTTAAAAGTTATTCATTTAGACGTCAATTCAGACGTCAATTCTCAACCGTTTATCATGATATTTTGCAAGCACCATCGGCTGGTATTAAGGCAACTTCCCTGTCAATTTGGCGAAGTTTGATTAAGTACTGCAAAAGTTAATAATGAGCTTATTGTGAAATTTGATTGAGTACTTCTAAACGTTCTTCATTTAGACGTCAATTCAGACGTCAATTCTCAACAGTTTACCATGTCATTTTGCAGGCACCATCGGCTGGTATTAAGGCAACATCCCTGTAAATTTGGCGAAGTTTGCTTGAATACTTCAAAAGATATTAATGAGATTAGTGTGAAATTTGATTGAGTATTTTTAAAAGTTATTCATTTAGACGTCAATTCAGACGTCAATTCTCAACCGTTTATCATGAGATTTTGCAAGCACCATCGGCTGGTATTAAGGCAGCTTCCCTGTAAATTTGGCAAAGTTTGATTAAATACTTCAAAAGTTATTAATGAGCTTAGTGTAAAATTTGATTGAGTATTTTTAAAAGTTATTCATTTAGACGTCAATTCGGACGTCAATTCTCAAAAGTTTACCATGTAATTTTGCAGACCCCATCGCCTGGTATTAAGGCAGCTTCCCTGTAAATTTGGCAAAGTTTGATTAAATACTTCAAAAGTTATTAATGAGCTTAGTGTAAAATTTGATTGAGTATTTTTAAAAGTTATTCATTTAGACGTCAATTCAGACGTCAATTCTCAACCGTTTATCATGAGATTTTGCAACCACCATCGGCTGGTATTAAGGCAACTTCCCTGTCAATTTGGCGAAGTTTGATTAAGTACTGCAAAAGTTAATAATGAGCTTATTGTGAAATTTGATTGAGTACTTCTAAACGTTATTCATTTAGACGTCAATTCAGACGTCAATTCTCAACAGTTTACCATGTAATTTTGCAGGCACCATCGGCTGGTATTAAGGCAGCATCCCTGTAAATTTGGCGAAGTTTGCTTGAATACTTCAAAAGATATTAATGAGATTAGTGTGAAATTTGATTGAGTATTTTTAAAAGTTATTCATTTAGACGTCAATTCGGACGTCAATTCTCAACAGTTTACCATGTAATTTTGCAGGCCCCATCGGCTGGTATTAAGGCAGCTTCCCTGTAAATTTGGCAAAGTTTGATTAAATACTTCAAAAGTTATTAATGAGCTTAGTGTAAAATTTGATTGAGTATTTTTAAAAGTTATTCATTTAGACGTCAATTCAGACGTCAATTCCCAACAGTTTACCATGTAATTTTGCAGGCGCCATCGTCTGGTATTACGGCAACTACGCTATAAATTTGGCGAAGTTTGCTTGAATACTTCAAAAGATATTAATGAGATTAGTGTGAAATTTGATTGAGTATTTTTAAAAGTTATTCATTTAGACGTCAATTCGGACGTCAATTCTCAAAAGTTTACCATGTAATTTTGCAGACCCCATCGCCTGGTATTAAGGCAGCTTCCCTGTAAATTTGGCAAAGTTTGATTAAATACTTCAAAAGTTATTAATGAGCTTAGTGTAAAATTTGATTGAGTATTTTTAAAAGTTATTCATTTAGACGTCAATTCAGACGTCAATTCTCAACCGTTTATCATGATATTTTGCAAGCACCATCGGCTGGTATTAAGGCAACTTCCCTGTCAATTTGGCGAAGTTTGATTAAGTACTGCAAAAGTTAATAATGAGCTTATTGTGAAATTTGATTGAGTACTTCTAAACGTTCTTCATTTAGACGTCAATTCAGACGTCAATTCTCAACAGTTTACCATGTCATTTTGCAGGCACCATCGGCTGGTATTAAGGCAACATCCCTGTAAATTTGGCGAAGTTTGCTTGAATACTTCAAAAGATATTAATGAGATTAGTGTGAAATTTGATTGAGTATTTTTAAAAGTTATTCATTTAGACGTCAATTCGGACGTCAATTCTCAACAGTTTACCATGTAATATTGCAGGCCCCATCGGCTGGTATTAAGGCAGCTTCCCTGTAAATTTGGCAAAGTTTGATTAAATACTTCAAAAGTTATTAATGAGCTTAGTGTAAAATTTGATTGAGTATTTTTAAAAGTTATTCATTTAGACGTCGATTCAGACGGTAATTCCCAACAGTTTACCATGTAATTTTGCAGGCGCCATCGTCTGGTATTACGGCAACTACGCTATAAATTTGGCGAAGTTTGCTTGAATACTTGAAAAGATATTAATGAGATTAATGTGAAATTTGATTGAGTATTTTTAAAAGTTATTCATTTAGACGTCAATTCAGACGTCAATTCTCAACCGTTTATCATGAGATTTTGCAAGCACCATCGTCTGGTATTATTGCAACTACGCTATAAATTTGGCGAAGTTTGCTTGAATACTTCAAAAGATATTAATGAGATTAGTGTGAAATTTGATTGAGTATTTTTAAAAGTTGTTCATTTAGACGTCAATTCGGACGGCAATTCTCAACAGTTTACCATGTAATTTTGCAGGCCCCATTGGCTGGTATTAAGGCAGCTTCCCTGTAAATTTGGCAAAGTTTGATTAAATACTTCAAAAGTTATTAATGAGCTTAGTGTAAAATTTGATTGAGTATTTTTAAAAGTTATTCATTTAGACGTCAATTCAGACGTCAATTCTCAACCGTTTATCATGAGATTTTGCAAGCACCATCGGCTGGTATTAAGACAACTTCCCTGTAAATTTGGCGAAGTTTGATTAAGTACTGCAAAAGTTAATAATGAGCTTAGTGTGAAATTTGATTGAGTACTTCTAAACCTTATTCATTTAGACGTCAATTCAGACGTCAATTCTCAACAGTTTACCATGTAATTTTGCAGGCACCATCGGCTGGTATTAAGGCAACATCCCTGTGAATTTGGCGAAGTTTGCTTGAATACTTCAAAAGATATTAATGAGATTAGTGTGAAATTTGATTGAGTATTTCAAAAGTTATTCATTTAGACGTCAATTCAGACGTCAATTCTCAACCGTTTATCATGTAATTTTGCCAGCACCATCGGCTGGTATTAAGGCAACTTCCCTGTCAATTTGGCGAAGTTTGATTAAGTACTGCAAAAGTTATTAATGAGCTTAGTGTAAAATTTGATTGAGTATTTTTAAAAGTTATTCATTTAGACGTCAATTCAGACGTCAATTCTCAACCGTTTATCATGAGATTTTGCAAGCACCATCGGCTGGTATTAAGGCAACTTCCCTGTCAATTTGGCGAAGTTTGATTAAGTACTGCAAAAGTTAATAATGAGCTTATTGTGAAATTTGATTGAGTACTTCTAAACGTTATTCATTTAGACGTCAATTCAGACGTCAATTGTCAACAGTTTACCATGTAATTTTGCAGGCACCATCGGCTGGTATTAAGGCAGCTTCCCTGTAAATTTGGCAAAGTTTGATTAAATACTTCAAAAGTTATTAATGAGCTTAGTGTAAAATTTGATTGAGTATTTTTAAAAGTTATTCATTTAGACGTCGATTCAGACGTTAATTCCCAACAGTTTACCATGTAATTTTGCAGGCGCCATCGGCTGGTATTAAGGCAACTTCCCTGTAAATTTGGCGAAGTTTGATTAAGTACTGCAAAAGTTAATAATGAGCTTAGTGTGAAATTTGATTGAGTACTTCTAAACCTTATTCATTTAGACGTCAATTCAGACGTCAATTCTCAACAGTTTACCATGTGATTTTGCAGGCACCATCGGCTGGTATTAAGGCAACATCCCTGTGAATTTGGCGAAGTTTGCTTGAATACTTCAAAAAATATTAATGAGATTAGTGTGAAATTTGATTGAGTATTTTTAAAAGTTATTCATTTAGACGTCAATTCGGACGTCAATTCTCAACAGTTTACCATGTAATTTTGCAGGCCCCATCGGCTGGTATTAAGGCAGCTTCCCTGTAAATTTGGCAAAGTTTGATTAAATACTTCAAAAGTTATTAATGAGCTTAGTGTAAAATTTGATTGAGTATTTTTAAAAGTTATTCATTTAGACGTCAATTCAGACGTCAATTCCCAACAGTTTACCATGTAATTTTGCAGGCGCCATCGTCTGGTATTACGGCAACTACGCTATAAATTTGGCGAAGTTTGCTTGAATACTTCAAATGATATTAATGAGATTAGTGTGAAATTTGATTGAGTATTTTTAAAAGTTATTCATTTAGACGTCAATTCGGACGTCAATTCTCAACAGTTTACCATGTAATTTTGCAGGCCCCATCGGCTGATATTAAGGCAGCTTCCCTGTAAATTTGGCAAAGTTTGATTAAATACTTCAAAAGTTATTAATGAGCTTAGTGTAAAATTTGATTCAGTATTTTTAAAAGTTATTCATTTAGACGTCAATTCAGACGACAATTCCCAACAGTTTACCATGTAATTTTGCAGGAGCCATCGTCTGGTATTACGGCAACTACGCTATAAATTTGGCGAAGTTTGAATGAGTACTTTCAAAGTTATTCATTTAGACGTCAATTCAGACGTCAATTATCAACCGTTTTCCATGTAATTTTGCAGGCACCATCGCCTGGTATTGCGGCAACTTCGCTATTAATTTGGCAAAGTTTGATTGAGTACTTTAAAAGTTATTCATTTAGACGGCAATTCAGACGTCAATTCTCAACCGTTTATCATGAGATTTTGCAAGCACCATCGGCTGGTATTAGGCAGCTTCCCTGTCAATTTGGCGGAGTTTGATTAAGTACTGCAAAAGTTATTCATGAGCTTAGTGTAAAATTTGATTGAGTATTTCTAAAAGTTATTCATTTATACGTCAATTCAGTCGTCAATTCTCAACAGTTTACCATGTAATTTTGCAAGCACCATCGGCTGGTATTTAGGCAACTTCCCTGTAAATGTGGCGAAGTTTGCTTAAATACTTCAAAAGTTATTAATTAGATCAGTGTGAAATTTGATTGAGTATTTCAAAAGTTATTCATTTAGACGTCAATTCAGACGTCAATTCTCAACCGTTTATCATGTAATTTTGCCAGCACCATCGGCTGGTATTAAGGCAACTTCCCTGTCAATTTGGCGAAGTTTGATTAAGTACTGCAAAAGTTATTAATGAGCTTAGTGTAAAATTTGATTGAGTATTTTTAAAAGTTATTCATTTAGACGTCAATTCAGACGTCAATTCTCAACCGTTTATCATGAGATTTTGCAAGCACCATCGGCTGGTATTAAGGCAACTTCCCTGTCAATTTGGCGAAGTTTGATTAAGTACTGCAAAAGTTAATAATGAGCTTATTGTGAAATTTGATTGAGTACTTCTAAACGTTATTCATTTAGACGTCAATTCAGACGTCAATTCTCAACAGTTTACCATATAATTTTGCAGGCACCATCGGCTGGTATTAAGGCAACATCCCTTTAAATTTGGCAAAGTTTGCTTGAATACTTCAAAAGATATTAATGAGATTAGTGTGAAATTTGATTGAGTATTTTTAAAAGTTATTCATTTAGACGTCAATTCGGACGTCAATTCTCAACAGTTTACCATGTAATTTTGCAGGCCCCATCGGCTGGTATTAAGGCAGCTTCCCTGTAAATTTGGCAAAGTTTGATTAAATACTTCAAAAGTTATTAATGAGCTTAGTGTAAAATTTGATTGAGTATTTTTAAAAGTTATTCATTTAGACGTCGATTCAGACGTTAATTCCCAACAGTTTACCATGTAATTTTGCAAGCACCATCGGCTGGTATTTAGGCAACTTCCCTGTAAATGTGGCGAAGTTTGCTTAAATACTTCAAAAGTTATTAATTAGATCAGTGTGAAATTTGATTGAGTATTTCAAAAGTTATTCATTTAGACGTCAATTCAGACGTCAATTCTCAACCGTTTATCATGTAAATTTGCAAGCACCATCGGCTGGTATTAAGGCAACTTCCCTGTCAATTTGGCGAAGTTTGATTAAGTACTGCAAAAGTTATTAATGAGCTTAGTGTGAAATTTGATTCAGTATTTTTAAAAGTTATTCATTTAGACGTCAGTTCAGACGTCAATTCTAAACCGTTTTCCATGTAATTTTGCAGGCGCCATCGGCTGGTATTAAGGCAACTTCCCTGTCAATTTGGCGAAGTTTGATTAAGTACTGCAAAAGTTAATAATGAGCTTATTGTGAAATTTGATTGAGTACTTCTAAACGTTATTCATTTAGACGTCAATTCAGACGTCAATTCTCAACAGTTTACCATATAATTTTGCAGGCACCATCGGCTGGTATTAAGGCAACATCCCTTTAAATTTGGCAAAGTTTGCTTGAATACTTCAAAAGATATTAATGAGATTAGTGTGAAATTTGATTGAGTATTTTTAAAAGTTATTCATTTAGACGTCAATTCGGACGTCAATTCTCAACAGTTTACCATGTAATTTTGCAGGCCCCATCGGCTGGTATTAAGGCAGCTTCCCTGTAAATTTGGCAAAGTTTGATTAAATACTTCAAAAGTTATTAATGAGCTTAGTGTAAAATTTGATTGAGTATTTTTAAAAGTTATTCATTTAGACGTCGATTCAGACGTTAATTCCCAACAGTTTACCATGTAATTTTGCAAGCACCATCGGCTGGTATTTAGGCAACTTCCCTGTAAATGTGGCGAAGTTTGCTTAAATACTTCAAAAGTTATTAATTAGATCAGTGTGAAATTTGATTGAGTATTTCAAAAGTTATTCATTTAGACGTCAATTCAGACGTCAATTCTCAACCGTTTATCATGTAAATTTGCAAGCACCATCGGCTGGTATTAAGGCAACTTCCCTGTCAATTTGGCGAAGTTTGATTAAGTACTGCAAAAGTTATTAATGAGCTTAGTGTGAAATTTGATTCAGTATTTTTAAAAGTTATTCATTTAGACGTCAGTTCAGACGTCAATTCTAAACCGTTTTCCATGTAATTTTGCAGGCGCCATCGTCTGGTATTACGGAAACTACGCTATAAATTTGGCGAAGTTTGCTTGAATACTTCAAAAGATATTAATGAGATTAGTGTGAAATTTGATTGAGTATTTTTAAAAGTTATTCATTTAAACGTCAATTCAGTCGTCAATTCTCAACAGTTTACCATGTAATTTTGCAAGCACCATCGGCTGGTATTTAGGCAACTTCCCTGTAAATGTGGCGAAGTTTGCTTAAATACTTCAAAAGTTATTAATTAGATCAGTGTGAAATTTGATTGAGTATTTCAAAAGTTATTCATTTAGACGTCAATTCAGACGTCAATTCTCAACCGTTTATCATGTAAATTTGCAAGCACCATCGGCTGGTATTAAGGCAACTTCCCTGTCAATTTGGCGAAGTTTGATTAAGTACTGCAAAAGTTATTAATGAGCTTAGTGTGAAATTTGATTCAGTATTTTTAAAAGTTATTCATTTAGACGTCAGTTCAGACGTCAATTCTAAACCGTTTTCCATGTAATTTTGCAGGCGCCATCGTCTGGTATTACGGCAACTACGCTATAAATTTGGCGAAGTTTGAATAAGTACTTTCGAAGTTTATCATTTAGACGTCAATTCAGACGTCAATTCTCAACCGTTTTCCATGTAGTTTTGCAGGCACCTTCGCCTGGTATTGCGGCAACTTCGCTATTAATTTGGCAAAGTTTGATTGAGTACTTTTAAAGTTATTCATTTAGACGTCAATTCAGACGTCAATTCTCAACCGTTTTCCATGTAATTTTGCATGCACCATCGACTGGTACTACGGCAAGTTCCCTGTAAGTTTGACAAAGTTTGATTGAGTACTTCAAAAGTTATTAATGAGATTAGTGTGAAATTTGATTCAGTATTTTTAAAAGTTATTCATTTAGACGTCAATTCAGACGTCAATCCTCAACAGTTTACCATGTAATTTTGCAGGCCCCATCGGCTGGTATTAAGGCAGCTTCCCTGAAAATTTGACAAAGTTTGCTTGAATACTTCAAAAGTTATTAATGAGATTAGTGTGAAATTTGATCCAGTATTTTTAAAAGTTATTGATTTAGACGTCAATTTAGACGTCAATCCTCAACAGTTTATCATTCAATTTTGCAGGCTCCGTCGGCTGGTATTAAGGCAGCTTCCCTGTAAATTTGGCGAAGTTTGCTTGAATACTTCAAAAGATATTAATGAGATTAGTTTGAAATTTGATTGAGTATTTTTAAAAGTTATTCATTTAGACATCAATTCGGACGTCAATTCTCAACAGTTTACCATGTAATTTTGCAGGCCCCATCGGCTGGTATTAAGGCAGCTTCCCTGTAAATTTGGCAAAGTTTGATTAAATACTTCAAAAGTTATTAATGAGCTTAGTGTAAAATTTGATTGAGTATTTTTAAAAGTTATTCATTTAGACGTCAATTCAGACGTCAATTCCCAACAGTTTACCATGTAATTTTGCAGGCGCCATCGTCTGGTATTACGGCAACTACGCTATAAATTTGGCGAAGTTTGCTTGAATACTTCAAAAGATATTAATGAGATTAGTGTGAAATTTGATTGAGTATTTTTAAAAGTTATTCATTTAGACGTCAATTCGGACGTCAATTCTCAACAGTTTACCATGTAATTTTGCAGGCCCCATCGGCTGATATTAAGGCAGCTTCCCTGTAAATTTGGCAAAGTTTGATTAAATACTTCAAAAGTTATTAATGAGCTTAGTGTAAAATTTGAATGAGTATTTTTGAAAGTTATTCATTTAGACGTCAATTCAGACGTCAATTCCCAACAGTTTACCATGTAATTATGCAGGCGCCATCGTCTGGTATTACGGCAACTACGCTATAAATTTGGCGAAGTTTGAATGAGTACTTTCAAAGTTATTCATTTAGACGTCAATTCAGACGTCAATTATCAACCGTTTTCCATGTAATTTTGCAGGCACCATCGCCTGGTATTGCGGCAACTTCGCTATTAATTTGGCAAAGTTTGATTGAGTACTTTAAAAGTTATTAATTTAGACGGCAATTCAGACGTCAATTCTCAACCGTTTATCATGAGATTTTGCAAGCACCATCGGCTGGTATTAGGCAACTTCCCTGTCAATTTGGCGAAGTTTGATTAAGTACTGCAAAAGTTATTCATGAGCTTAGTGTAAAATTTGATTGAGTATTTCTAAAAGTTATTCATTTAGACATCAATTTAGTCGTCAATTCTCAACAGTTTACCATGTAATTTTGCAAGCACCATCGGCTGGTATTTAGGCAACTACGCTATACATTTGGCGAAGTTTGCCTAAATACTTCAAAAGTTATTAATTAGATCAGTGTGAAATTTGATTGAGTATTTCAAAAGTTATTCATTTAGACGTCAATTCAGACGTCAATTCTCAACCGTTTATCATGTAAATTTGCAAGCACCATCGGCTGGTATTAAGGCAACTTCCCTGTCAATTTGGCGAAGTTTGATTAAGTACTGCAAAAGTTATTAATGAGCTTAGTGTGAAATTTGATTCAGTATTTTTAAAAGTTATTCATTTAGACGTCAGTTCAGACGTCAATTCTAAAACGTTTTCCATGTAATTTTGCAGGCGCCATCGTCTGGTATTACGGCAACTACGCTATAAATTTGGCGAAGTTTGAATGAGTACTTTCAAAGTTATTCATTTAGACGTCAATTCAGACGTCAATTCTCAACCGTTTTCCATGTAGTTTTGCAGGCACCATCGCCTGGTATTGCGGCAACTACGCTATAAATTTGGCGAAGTTTAAATGAGTACTTTCAAAGTTATTCATTTAGACGTCAATTCAGACGTCAATTATCAACCGTTTTCCATGTAATTTTGCAGGCACCATCGCCTGGTATTGCGGCAACTTCACTATTAATTTGGCAAAGTTTGATTGAGTACTTTAAAATTTATTCATTTAGACGTTAATTCAGACGTCAATTCTCAACCGTTTTCCATGAAATTTTGCATGCACCATACACTGGAATTACGGCAAATTCCCTGTAAGTTTGACAAAGTTTGATTAAGTACTTCAAAAGTTATTAATGAGATTAGTGTGAAATTTGATTCAGTATTTTTAAAAGTTATTCATTTAGACGGCAATTCAGACGTCAATTCTCAACCGTTTATCATGAGATTTTGCAAGCACCATCGGCTGATATTCAGGCAACATCCCTGTAAATTTGGCGAAGTTTGCTTGAATACTTCAAAAGATATTAATGAGATTAGTGTGAAATTTGATTTAGTATTTTTAAAAGTTATTCATTTAGACGTCAATTCGGACGTCAATTCTCAACAGTTTACCATGTAATTTTGCAGGCCCCATCGGCTGGTATTAAGGCAGCTTCCCTGTAAATTTGGCAAAGTTTGATTAAATACTTCAAAAGTTATTAATGAGCTTAGTGTAAAATTTGATTGAGTATTTTTAAAAGTTATTCATTTAGACGTCAATTCAGACGTCAATTCCCAACAGTTTACCATGTCATTTTGCAGGCGCCATCGTCTGTTATTACGGCAACTACGCTATAAATTTGGCGATGTTTGCTTGAATACTTCAAAAGATATTAATGAGATTAGTGTGAAATTTGATTGAGTATTTTTAAAAGTTATTCATTTAGAAGTCAATTCGGACGTCAATTCTCAACAGTTTACCATGTAATTTTGCAGGCCCCATCGGCTGGTATTAAGGCAGCTTCCCTGTAAATTTGGCAAAGTTTGATTAAATACTTCAAAAGTTATTAATAAGCTTAGTGTAAAATTTGATTGAGTATTTTTAAAAGTTATTCATTTAGACGTCAATTCAGACGTCAATTATCAACCGTTTTCCATGTAGTTTTGCAGGCACCATCGCCTGGTATTGCGGCAACTTCGCTATTAATTTGGCAAAGTTTGATTGAGTACTTTAAAAGTTATTCATTTAGACGTCAATTCAGACGTCAATTCTCAACCGTTTTCCATGTAATTTTGCATGCACCATCGACTGGTACTACGGCAAGTTCCCTGTAAGTTTGACAAAGTTTGATTAAGTACTTCAAAAGTTATTAATGAGATTAGTGTGAAATTTGATTCAGTATTTTTAAAAGTTATTCATTTAGACGTCAATTCAGACGTTAATCCTCAACAGTTTACCATGTAATTTTGCAGGCCCCATCGGCTGGTATTAAGGCAGCTTCCCTGTAAATTTGACGAAGTTTGCTTAAATACTTCAAAAGTTATTAATGAGATTAGTGTAAAATTTGATTCAGTATTTTTAAAAGTTATTGATTTAGACGTCAATTTAGACGTCAATCCTCAACAGTTTATCATGTAATTTTGCAGGCTCCGTCGGCTGGTATTAAGGCAGCTTCCCTGTAAATTTGACAAAGTTTTATTCAATACTTCAAAAGTTCTTAATGAGCTTAGTGTAAAATTTGATTGAGTATTTTTAAAAGTTATTCATTTAGACCTCAATTCAGACGTCAATTCTCAACCGTTTACCATGTAATTTTACAGGCACCATTGTCTGGTATTACGGCAACTTCGTTATTAATTTGGTGAAGTTTGAATGAGTACTTTCAAAGGTATTCATTTAGACGTCAATTCAGACGTCAATTCTCAACCGTTTTCCATGTAATTTTGCAGGCACCATTGCCTGGTATTACGGCAACTTCGCTATTAATTTGGCGAAGTTTGATTGAGTACTTTAAAAGTTATTCATTTAGACGTTAATTCAGACGTCAATTCTCAACCGTTTTCCATGTAATTTTGCATGCACCATACACTGGAATTACGGCAAATTCCCTGTAAGTTTGACAAAGTTTGATTAAGTACTTCAAAAGTTATTAATGAGATTAGTGTGAAATTTGATTCAGTATTTTTAAAAGTTATTCATTTAGACGGCAATTCAGACGTCAATTCTCAACCGTTTATCATGAGATTTTGCAAGCACCATCGGCTGGTATTAAGGCAACATCCCTGTAAATTTGGCGAAGGTTGCTTGAATACTTCAAAAGATATTAATGAGATTAGTGTGACATTTGATTGAGTATTTTTAAAAGTTATTCATTTAGACGTCAATTCGGACGTCAATTCTGAACAGTTTACCATGTAATTTTGCAGGCCCCATCGGCTGGTATTAAGGCAGCTTCCCTGTAAATTTGGCAAAGTTTGATTAATTACTTCAAAAGTTATTAATGAGCTTAGTGTGAAATTTGATTGAGTATTTTTAAAAGTTATTCATTTAGACGTCAATTCAGACGTCAATTCCCAACAGTTTACCATGTAATTTTGCAGGCACCATCATCTGGTACTACGGCAACTACGCTATACATTTGGCGAAGTTTGCTTGAATACTTCAAAAGATATTAATGAGATTAGTGTGAAATTTGATTGAGTATTTTTAAAAGTTATTCATTTAGACGTCAATTCAGACGTCAATTCTCAACCGTTTATCATGAGATTTTGCAAGCACCATCGGCTGGTATTAAGGCAACTTCCCTGTCAATTTGGCGAAGTTTGATTAAGTACTGCAAAGGTAATAATGAGCTTAGTGTGAAATTTGATTGAGTACTTCTAAACGTTATTCATTTAGACGTCAATTTAGACGTCAATTCTCAACAGTTTACCATGTAATCTTGCAGGCCCCATCGGCTGGTATTAAGGCAGCTTCCCTGTAAATTTGGCAAAGTTTGATTAAATACTTCAAAAGTTATTAATGAGCTTAGTGTAAAATTTGATTGAGTATTTTTAAAAGTTATTCATTTAGACGTCAATTCAGACGTCAATTCCCAACAGTTTACCATGTCATTTTGCAGGCGCCATCGTCTGTTATTACGGCAACTACGCTATAAATTTGGCGATGTTTGCTTGAATACTTCAAAAGATATTAATGAGATTAGTGTGAAATTTGATTGAGTATTTTTAAAAGTTATTCATTTAGAAGTCAATTCGGACGTCAATTCTCAACAGTTTACCATGTAATTTTGCAGGCCCCATCGGCTGGTATTAAGGCAGCTTCCCTGTAAATTTGGCAAAGTTTGATTAAATACTTCAAAAGTTATTAATGAGCTTAGTGTAAAATTTGATTGAGTATTTTTAAAAGTTATTCATTTAGACGTCAATTCAGACGTCAATTCTCAACCGTTTATCATGAGATTTTGCAAGCACCATCGGCTGGTATTAAGGCAACTTCCCTGTCAATTTGGCGAAGTTTGATTAAGTACTGCAAAAGGTAATAATGAGCTTAGTGTGAAATTTGATTGAGTACTTCTAAACGTTATTCATTTAGACGTCAATTTAGACGTCAATTCTCAACAGTTTACCATGTAATTTTGCAGGCCCCATCGGCTGGTATTAAGGCAGCTTCCCTGTAAATTTGGCAAAGTTTGATTAAATACTTCAAAAGTTATTAATGAGCTTAGTGTAAAATTTGATTGAGTATTTTTAAAAGTTATTCATTTAGACGTCAATTCAGACGTCAATTCCCAACAGTTTACCATGTAATTTTGCAGGCACCATCGTCGGGTATTACGGCAACTACGCTATAAATTTGGCGAAGTTTGCTTGAATACTTCAAAAGATATTAATGAGATTAGTGTGAAATTTGATTGAGTATTTTTAAAAGTTATTCATTTAGACGTCAATTCGGACGTCAATTCTAAACAGTTTACCATGTAATTTTGCAGGCCCCATCGGCTAGTATTAAGGCAGCTTCCCTGTAAATTTGGCAAAGTTTGATTAAATACTTCAAAAGTTATTAATGAGCTTAGTGTAAAATTTGATTGAGTATTTTTAAAAGTTATTCATTTAGACGTCAATTCAGACGTCAATTCCCAACAGTTTACCATGTAATTTTGCAGGCGCCATCGTCTGGTATTACGGCAACTACGCTATAAATTTGGCGAAGTTTGAATTAGTACTTTTAAAGTTATTCATTTAGACGTCAATTCAGACGTCAATTATCAACCGTTTTCCATGTAGTTTTGCAGGCACCATCGCCTGGTATTGCGGCAACTTCGCTATTAATTTGGCAAAGTTTGATTGAGTACTTTAAAAGTTATTCATTTAGACGTCAATTCAGACGTCAATTCTCAACCGTTTATCATGAGATTTTGCAAGCACCATCGGCTGGTATTAAGGCAACTTCCCTGTCAATTTGGCGAAGTTTGATTAAGTACTGCAAAAGGTAATAATGAGCTTAGTGTGAAATTTGATTGAGTACTTCTAAACGTTATTCATTTAGACGTCAATTTAGACGTCAATTCTCAACAGTTTACCATGTAATTTTGCAGGCCCCATCGGCTGGTATTAAGGCAGCTTCCCTGTAAATTTGGCAAAGTTTGATTAAATACTTCAAAAGTTATTAATGAGCTTAGTGTAAAATTTGATTGAGTATTTTTAAAAGTTATTCATTTAGACGTCAATTCAGACGTCAATTCCCAACAGTTTACCATGTAATTTTGCAGGCACCATCGTCGGGTATTACGGCAACTACGCTATAAATTTGGCGAAGTTTGCTTGAATACTTCAAAAGATATTAATGAGATTAGTGTGAAATTTGATTGAGTATTTTTAAAAGTTATTCATTTAGACGTCAATTCAGACGTCAATTCTAAACAGTTTACCATGTAATTTTGCAGGCCCCATCGGCTAGTATTAAGGCAGCTTCCCTGTAAATTTGGCAAAGTTTGATTAAATACTTCAAAAGTTATTAATGAGCTTAGTGTAAAATTTGATTGAGTATTTTTAAAAGTTATTCATTTAGACGTCAATTCAGACGTCAATTCCCAACAGTTTACCATGTAATTTTGCAGGCGCCATCGTCTGGTATTACGGCAACTACGCTATAAATTTGGCGAAGTTTGAATTAGTACTTTTAAAGTTATTCATTTAGACGTCAATTCAGACGTCAATTATCAACCGTTTTCCATGTAGTTTTGCAGGCACCATCGCCTGGTATTGCGGCAACTTCGCTATTAATTTGGCAAAGTTTGATTGAGTACTTTAAAAGTTATTCATTTAGACGTCAATTCAGACGTCAATTCTCAACCGTTTTCCATGTAATTTTGCATGCACCATCGACTGGTACTACGGCAAGTTCCCTGTAAGTTTGACAAAGTTTGATTAAGTACTTCAAAAGTTATTAATGAGATTAGTGTGAAATTTGATTCAGTATTTTTAAAAGTTATTCATTTAGACGTCAATTCAGACGTTAATCCTCAACAGTTTACCATGTAATTTTGCAGGCCCCATCGGCTGGTATTAAGGCAGCTTCCCTGTAAATTTGACGAAGTTTGCTTAAATACTTCAAAAGTTATTAATGAGATTAGTGTAAAATTTGATTCAGTATTTTTAAAAGTTATTGATTTAGACGTCAATTTAGACGTCAATCCTCAACAGTTTATCATGTAATTTTGCAGGCTCCGTCGGCTGGTATTAAGGCAGCTTCCCTGTAAATTTGACAAAGATTTATTCAATACTTCAAAAGTTCTTAATGAGCTTAGTGTAAAATTTGATTGAGTATTTTTAAAAGTTATTCATTTAGACCTCAATTCAGACGTCAATTCTCAACCGTTTACCATGTAATTTTACAGGCACCATTGTCTGGTATTACGGCAACTTCGTTATTAATTTGGTGAAGTTTGAATGAGTACTTTCAAAGGTATTCATTTAGACGTCAATTCAGACGTCAATTCTCAACCGTTTTCCATGTAATTTTGCAGGCACCATTGCCTGGTATTACGGCAACTTCGCTACTAATTTGGCGAAGTTTGATTGAGTACTTTAAAAGTTATTCATTTAGACGTTAATTCAGACGTCAATTCTCAACCGTTTTCCATGTAATTTTGCATGCACCATACACTGGAATTACGGCAAATTCCCTGTAAGTTTGACAAAGTTTGATTAAGTACTTCAAAAGTTATTAATGAGATTAGTGTGAAATTTGATTCAGTATTTTTAAAAGTTATTCATTTAGACGGCAATTCAGACGTCAATTCTCAACCGTTTATCATGAGATTTCGCAAGCACCATCGGCTGGTATTAAGGCAACATCCCTGTAAATTTGGCGAAGTTTGCTTGAATACTTCAAAAGATATTAATGAGATTAGTGTGACATTTGATTGAGTATTTTTAAAAGTTATTCATTTAGACGTCAATTCGGACGTCAATTCTGAACAGTTTACCATGTAATTTTGCAGGCCCCATCGGCTGGTATTAAGGCAGCTTCCCTGTAAATTTGGCAAAGTTTGATTAATTACTTCAAAAGTTATTAATGAGCTTAGTGTAAAATTTGATTGAGTATTTTTAAAAGTTATTCATTTAGACGTCAATTCAGACGTCAATTCCCAACAGTTTACCATGTAATTTTGCAGGCACCATCATCTGGTACTACGGCAACTACGCTATACATTTGGCGAAGTTTGCTTGAATACTTCAAAAGATATTAATGAGATTAGTGTGAAATTTGATTGAGTATTTTTAAAAGTTATTCATTTAGACGTCAATTCAGACGTCAATTCTCAACCGTTTATCATGAGATTTTGCAAGCACCATCGGCTGGTATTAAGGCAACTTCCCTGTCAATTTGGCGAAGTTTGATTAAGTACTGCAAAGGTAATAATGAGCTTAGTGTGAAATTTGATTGAGTACTTCTAAACGTTATTCATTTAGACGTCAATTTAGACGTCAATTCTCAACAGTTTACCATGTAATCTTGCAGGCCCCATCGGCTGGTATTAAGGCAGCTTCCCTGTAAATTTGGCAAAGTTTGATTAAATACTTCAAAAGTTATTAATGAGCTTAGTGTAAAATTTGATTGAGTATTTTTTAATGTTATTCATTTAGACGTCAATTCAGACGTCAATTCCCAACAGTTTACCATGTAATTTTGCAGGCACCATCGTCTGGTACTACGGCAACTACGCTATAAATTTGGCGAAGTTTGCTTGAATACTTCAAAAGATATTAATGAGATTAGTGTGAAATTTGATTGAGTATTTTTAAAAGTTATTCATTTAGACGTCAATTCAGACGTCAATTCTCAACCGTTTATCATGAGATTTTGCAAGCACCATCGGCTGGTATTAAGGCAACTTCCCTGTCAATTTGGCGAAGTTTGATTAAGTACTGCAAAGGTAATAATGAGCTTAGTGTGAAATTTGATTGAGTACTTCTAAACGTTATTCATTTAGACGTCAATTTAGACGTCAATTCTCAACAGTTTACCATGTAATTTTGCAGGCCCCATCGGCTGGTATTAAGGCAGCTTCCCTGTAAATTTGGCAAAGTTTGATTAAATACTTCAAAAGTTATTAATGAGCTTAGTGTAAAATTTGATTGAGTATTTTTAAAAGTTATTCATTTAGACGTCAATTCAGACGTCAATTCCCAACAGTTTACCATGTAATTTTGCAGGCACCATCGTCTGGTACTACGGCAACTACGCTATAAATTTGGCGAAGTTTGCTTGAATACTTCAAAAGATATTAATGAGATTAGTGTGAAATTTGATTGAGTATTTTTAAAAGTTATTCATTTAGACGTCAATTCGGACGTCAATTCTCAACAGTTTACCATGTAATTTTGCAGGCCCCATCGGCTAGTATTAAGGCAGCTTCCCTGTAAATTTGGCAAAGTTTGATTAAATACTTTAAAAGTTATTAATGAGCTTAGTGTAAAATTTGATTGAGTATTTTTAAAAGTTATTCATTTAGACGTCGATTCAGACGTCAATTCCCAACAGTTTACCATGTAATTTTGCAGGCGCCATCGTCTGGTATTACGGCAACTACGCTATAAATTTGGCGAAGTTTGCTTGAATACTTCAAAAGATATTAATGAGATTAGTGTGAAATTTGATTGAGTATTTTTAAAAGCTATTCATTTAGACGTCAATTCGGACGTCAATTTTCAACAGTTTACCATGTAATTTTGCAGGCCCCATCGGCTGGTATTAAGGCAGCTTCCCTGTAAATTTGGCAAAGTTTGATTAAATACTTCAAAAGTTATTAACGAGCTTAGTGTAAAATTAGATTGAGTATTTTTAAAAGTTATTCATTTAGACGTCAATTCAGACGTCAATTCTCAACCGTTTATCATGAGATTTTGCAAGCACCATCGGCTGGTATTAAGGCAACTTCCCTGTCAATTTGGCGAAGTTTGATTAAGTACTGCAAAAGTTAATAATGAGCTTAGTGTGAAATTTGATTGAGTACTTCTAAACGTTATTCATTTAGACGTCAATTCAGACGTCAATTCTCAACAGTTTACCATGTAATTTTGCAGGCTCCATCGGCTGGTATTAAGGCAGCTTCCCTGTAAATTTGGCAAAGTTTGATTAAATACTTCAAAAGTTATTAATGAGATTAGTGTAAAATTTGATTGAGTATTTTTAAAAGTTATTCATTTAGACCTCAATTCAGACGTCAATTCTCAACCGTTTACCATGTAATTTTGCAGGCACCATTGTCTGGTATTACGGCAACTTCGCTATTAATTTGGTGAAGTTTGAATGAGTACTTTCAAAGGTATTCATTTAGACGTCAATTCAGACGTCAATTCTCAACTGTTTTCCATGTAATTTTGCAGGCAACATCGCCTGGTATTACGGCAACTTCGCTATTAATTTGGCGAAGTTTGATTGAGTACTTTAAAAGTTATTCATTTAGACGTTAATTCAGACGTTAATTCTCAACCGTTTTCCATGTAATTTTGCATGCACCATACACTGGAATTACGGCAATTTCCCTGTAAGTTTGACAAAGTTTGATTAAGTACTTCAAAAGTTATTAATGAGATTAGTGCGAAATTTGATTCAGTATTTTTAAAAGTTATTCATTTAGACGTCAATTCAGACGTCAATCCTCAACAGTTTACCATGTAATTTTGCAGGCCCCATCGGCTGGTATTAAGGCAGCTTCCCTGTAAATTTGACAAAGTTTGCTTAAATACTTCAAAAGTTATCAATGAGATTAGTGTGAAATTTGATTCAGTATTTTTAAAAGTTATTGATTTAGACGTCAATTTAGACGTCAATCCTGAACAGTTTATCATGTAATTTTGCAGGCTCCGTCGGCTGGTATTAAGGCAGCTTCCCTGTAAATTTGACAAAGTTTGATTAAATACTTCAAAAGTTCTTAATGAGCTTAGTGTAAAATTTGATTGAGTATTTTTAAAAGTTATTCATCTAGACCTCAATTCAGACGTCAATTCTCAACCGTTTACCATGTAATTTTGCAGGCACCATTGTCTGGTATTACGGCAACTTCGCTATTAATTTGGTGAAGTTTGAATGAGTACTTTCAAAGGTATTCATTTAGACGTCAATTCAGACGTAAATTCTCAACCGTTTTCCATGTAATTTTGCAGGCACCATCGCCTAGGTATTACGGCAACTTCGCTATTAATTTGGCGAAGTTTGATTGAGTACTTTAAAAGTTATTCATTTAGACGTTAATTCAGACGTCAATTCTAAACCGTTTTCCATGTAATTTTGCAGGCGCCATCGTCTGGTATTACGGCAACTACGCTATAAATTTGGCGAAGTTTGCTTGAATACTTCAAAAGATATTAATGAGATTAGTGTGAAATTTGATTGAGTATTTTTAAAAGTTATTCATTTAGACGTCAATTCGGACGTCAATTCTCAACCGTTTTCCATGTAATTTTGCATGCACCATACACTGGAATTACGGCAAATTCCCTGTAAGTTTGACAAAGTTTGATTAAGTACTTCAAAAGTTATTAATGAGATTAGTGTGAAATTTGATTCAGTATTTTTTAAAGTTATTCATTTAGACGGCAATTCAGACGTCAATTCTCAACCGTTTATCATGAGATTTTGCAAGCACCATCGGCTGGTATTAAGGCAACATCCCTGTAAATTTGGCGACGTTTGCTTGAATACTTCAAAAGATATTAATGAGATTAGTGTGAAATTTGATAGAGTATTTTTAAAAGTTATTCATTTAGACGTCAATTCGGACGTCAATTCTCAACAGTTTAGCATGTAATTTTGCAGGCCCCATCGGCTGGTATTAAGGCAGCTTCCCTGTAAATTTGGCAAAGTTTGATTAAATACTTCAAAAGTTATTAATGAGCTTAGTGTAAAATTTGATTGAGTATTTTTAAAAGTTATTCATTTAGACGTCAATTCAGACGTCAATTCCCAACAGTTTACCATGTAATTTTGCAGGCACCATCGTCTGGTACTACGGCAACTACGCTATAAATTTGGCGAAGTTTGCTTGAATACTTCAAAAGATATTAATGAGATTAGTGTGAAATTTGATTGAGTATTTTTAAAAGTTATTCATTTAGACGTCAATTCGGACGTCAATTCTCAACAGTTTACCATGTAATTTTGCAGGCCCCATCGGCTAGTATTAAGGCAGCTTCCCTGTAAATTTGGCAAAGTTTGATTAAATACTTTAAAAGTTATTAATGAGCTTAGTGTAAAATTTGATTGAGTATTTTTAAAAGTTATTCATTTAGACGTCGATTCAGACGTCAATTCCCAACAGTTTACCATGTAATTTTGCAGGCGCCATCGTCTGGTATTACGGCAACTACGCTATAAATTTGGCGAAGTTTGCTTGAATACTTCAAAAGATATTAATGAGATTAGTGTGAAATTTGATTGAGTATTTTTAAAAGCTATTCATTTAGACGTCAATTCGGACGTCAATTTTCAACAGTTTACCATGTAATTTTGCAGGCCCCATCGGCTGGTATTAAGGCAGCTTCCCTGTAAATTTGGCAAAGTTTGATTAAATACTTCAAAAGTTATTAACGAGCTTAGTGTAAAATTAGATTGAGTATTTTTAAAAGTTATTCATTTAGACGTCAATTCAGACGTCAATTCTCAACCGTTTATCATGAGATTTTGCAAGCACCATCGGCTGGTATTAAGGCAACTTCCCTGTCAATTTGGCGAAGTTTGATTAAGTACTGCAAAAGTTAATAATGAGCTTAGTGTGAAATTTGATTGAGTACTTCTAAACGTTATTCATTTAGACGTCAATTCAGACGTCAATTCTCAACAGTTTACCATGTAATTTTGCAGGCTCCATCGGCTGGTATTAAGGCAGCTTCCCTGTAAATTTGGCAAAGTTTGATTAAATACTTCAAAAGTTATTAATGAGATTAGTGTAAAATTTGATTGAGTATTTTTAAAAGTTATTCATTTAGACCTCAATTCAGACGTCAATTCTCAACCGTTTACCATGTAATTTTGCAGGCACCATTGTCTGGTATTACGGCAACTTCGCTATTAATTTGGTGAAGTTTGAATGAGTACTTTCAAAGGTATTCATTTAGACGTCAATTCAGACGTCAATTCTCAACTGTTTTCCATGTAATTTTGCAGGCAACATCGCCTGGTATTACGGCAACTTCGCTATTAATTTGGCGAAGTTTGATTGAGTACTTTAAAAGTTATTCATTTAGACGTTAATTCAGACGTTAATTCTCAACCGTTTTCCATGTAATTTTGCATGCACCATACACTGGAATTACGGCAATTTCCCTGTAAGTTTGACAAAGTTTGATTAAGTACTTCAAAAGTTATTAATGAGATTAGTGCGAAATTTGATTCAGTATTTTTAAAAGTTATTCATTTAGACGTCAATTCAGACGTCAATCCTCAACAGTTTACCATGTAATTTTGCAGGCCCCATCGGCTGGTATTAAGGCAGCTTCCCTGTAAATTTGACAAAGTTTGCTTAAATACTTCAAAAGTTATTAATGAGATTAGTGTGAAATTTGATTCAGTATTTTTAAAAGTTATTGATTTAGACGTCAATTTAGACGTCAATCCTGAACAGTTTATCATGTAATTTTGCAGGCTCCGTCGGCTGGTATTAAGGCAGCTTCCCTGTAAATTTGACAAAGTTTGATTAAATACTTCAAAAGTTCTTAATGAGCTTAGTGTAAAATTTGATTGAGTATTTTTAAAAGTTATTCATCTAGACCTCAATTCAGACGTCAATTCTCAACCGTTTACCATGTAATTTTGCAGGCACCATTGTCTGGTATTACGGCAACTTCGCTATTAATTTGGTGAAGTTTGAATGAGTACTTTCAAAGGTATTCATTTAGACGTCAATTCAGACGTAAATTCTCAACCGTTTTCCATGTAATTTTGCAGGCACCATCGCCTAGGTATTACGGCAACTTCGCTATTAATTTGGCGAAGTTTGATTGAGTACTTTAAAAGTTATTCATTTAGACGTTAATTCAGACGTCAATTCTAAACCGTTTTCCATGTAATTTTGCAGGCGCCATCGTCTGGTATTACGGCAACTACGCTATAAATTTGGCGAAGTTTGCTTGAATACTTCAAAAGATATTAATGAGATTAGTGTGAAATTTGATTGAGTATTTTTAAAAGTTATTCATTTAGACGTCAATTCGGACGTCAATTCTCAACCGTTTTCCATGTAATTTTGCATGCACCATACACTGGAATTACGGCAAATTCCCTGTAAGTTTGACAAAGTTTGATTAAGTACTTCAAAAGTTATTAATGAGATTAGTGTGAAATTTGATTCAGTATTTTTTAAAGTTATTCATTTAGACGGCAATTCAGACGTCAATTCTCAACCGTTTATCATGAGATTTTGCAAGCACCATCGGCTGGTATTAAGGCAACATCCCTGTAAATTTGGCGACGTTTGCTTGAATACTTCAAAAGATATTAATGAGATTAGTGTGAAATTTGATAGAGTATTTTTAAAAGTTATTCATTTAGACGTCAATTCGGACGTCAATTCTCAACAGTTTAGCATGTAATTTTGCAGGCCCCATCGGCTGGTATTAAGGCAGCTTCCCTGTAAATTTGGCAAAGTTTGATTAAATACTTCAAAAGTTATTAATGAGCTTAGTGTAAAATTTGATTGAGTATTTTTAAAAGTTATTCATTTAGACGTCAATTCAGACGTCAATTCCCAACAGTTTACCATGTCATTTTGCAGGCACCATCGTCTGGTATTACGGCAACTACGCTATAAATTAGGCGAAGTTTGCTTGAATACTTCAAAAGATATTAATGAGATTAGTGTGAAATTTGATTGAGTATTTTTAAAAGTTATTCATTTAGAAGTCAATTCGGACGTCAACTCTCAACAGTTTACCATGTAATTTTGCAGGCCCCATCGGCTGGTATTAAGGCAGCTTCCCTGTAAATTTGGCAAAGTTTGATTAAATACTTCAAAAGTTATTAATGAGCTTAGTGTAAAATTTGATTGAGTATTTTTAAAAGTTATTAATTTAGACGTCAATTCAGACGTCAATTCTCAACCGTTTATCATGAGATTTTGCAAGCACCATCGGCTGGTATTAAGGCAACGTCCCTGTCAATTTGGCGAAGTTTGATTAAGTACTGCAAAAGTTAATAATGAGCTTAGTGTGAAATTTGCTTAAGTACTTCTAAACGTTATTCATTTAGACGTCAATTTAGACGTCAATTCTCAACAGTTTACCGTGTAATTTTGCAGGCACCATCGGCTGGTATTAAGGCAACATCCCTGTAAATTTGGCGAAGTTTGCTTGAATACTTCAAAAGATATTAATGAGATTAGTGTGAAATTTGATTGAGTATTTTTAAAAGTTATTCATTTAGACGTCAATTCGGACGTCAATTCTCAACTGTTTACCATGTAATTTTGCAGGCCCCATCGGCTGGTATTAAGGCAGCTTCCCTGTAAATTTGGCAAAGTTTGATTAAATACTTCAAAAGTTATTAATGAGCTTAGTGTAAAATTTGATTGAGTATTTTTAAAAGTTATTCATTTAGACGTCGATTCAGACGTCAATTCCCAACAGTTTACCATGTAATTTTGCAGGCGCCATCGTCTGGTATTACGGCAACTACGCTATAAATTTGGCGAAGTTTGCTTGAATACTTCAAAAGATATTAATGAGATTAGTGTGAAATTTGATTGAGTATTTTTAAAAGCTATTCATTTAGACGTCAATTCGGACGTCAATTTTCAACAGTTTACCATGTAATTTTGCAGGCCCCATCGGCTGGTATTCAGGCAGCTTCCCTGTAAATTTGGCAAAGTTTGATTAAATACTTCAAAAGTTATTAACGAGCTTAGTGTAAAATTTGATTGAGTATTTTTAAAAGTTATTCATTTAGACGTCAATTCAGACGTCAATTCTCAACCGTTTATCATGAGATTTGCAAGCACCATCGGCTGGTATTAAGGCAACTTCCCTGTCAATTTGGCGAAGTTTGATTAAGTACTGCAAAAGTTAATAATGAGCTTAGTGTGAAATTTGATTGAGTACTTCTAAACGTTATTCATTTAGACGTCAATTCAGACGTCAATTCTCAACAGTTTACCATGTAATTTTGCAGGCTCCATCGGCTGGTATTAAGGCAGCTTCCCTGTAAATTTGGCAAAGTTTGATTAAATACTTCAAAAGTTATTAATGAGATTAGTGTAAAATTTGATTGAGTATTTTTAAAAGTTATTAATTTAGACGTCAATTTAGACGTCAATTCTCAACCGTTTATCATGAGATTTTGCAAGCACCATCGGCTGGTATTAAGGCAACGTCCCTGTCAATTTGGCGAAGTTTGATTAAGTACTGCAAAAGTTAATAATGAGCTTAGTGTGAAATTTGCTTGAGTACTTCTAAACGTTATTCATTTAGACGTCAATTTAGACGTCAATTCTCAACAGTTTACCATGTAATTTTGCAGGCACCATCGGCTGGTATTAAGGCAACATCCCTGTAAATTTGGCGAAGTTTGCTTGAATACTTCAAAAGATATTAATGAGATTAGTGTGAAATTTGATTGAGTATTTTTAAAAGTTATTCATTTAGACGTCAATTCGGACGTCAATTCTCAACAGTTTACCATGTAATTTTGCAGGCCCCATCGGCTGGTATTAAGGCAGCTTCCCTGTAAATTTGGCAAAGTTTGATTAAATACTTCAAAAGTTATTAATGAGCTTAGTGTAAAATTTGATTGAGTATTTTTAAAAGTTATTCATTTAGACGTCGATTCAGACGTCAATTCCCAACAGTTTACCATGTAATTTTGCAGGCGCCATCGTCTGGTATTACGGCAACTACGCTATAAATTTGGCGAAGTTTGCTTGAATACTTCAAAAGATATTAATGAGATTAGTGTGAAATTTGATTGAGTATTTTTAAAAGTTATTCATTTAGACGTCAATTCGGACGTCAATTCTCAACAGTTTACCATGTAATTTTGCAGGCCCCATCGGCTGGTATTAAGGCAGCTTCCCTGTAAATTTGGCAAAGTTTGATTGAATACTTCAAAAGTTATTAATGAGCTTAGTGTAAAATTTGATTCAGTATTTTTAAAAGTTATTCATTTAGACGTCAATTCAGACGTCAATTCTCAACCGTTTATCATGAGATTTTGCAAGCACCATCGGCTGGTATTAAGGCAACTTCCCTGTCAATTTGGCGAAGTTTGATTAAGTACTGCAAAAGTTAATAATGAGCTTAGTGTGAAATTTGATTGAGTACTTCTAAACGTTATTCATTTAGACGTCAATTCAGACGTCAATTCTCAACAGTTTACCATGTAATTTTGCAGGCTCCATCGGCTGGTATTAAGGCAACATCCCTGTAAATTTGGCAAAGTTTGATTAAATACTTCAAAAGTTATTAATGAGATTAGTGTGAAATTTGATTGAGTATTTTTAAAAGTTATTCATTTAGACGTCAATTCGGACGTCAATTCTCAACAGTTTACCATGTAATTTTGCAGGCCCCATCGGCTGGTATTAAGGCAGCTTCCCTGTAATTTTGGCAAAGTTTGATTAAATAATTCAAAATTTATTAATGAGCTTAGTGTAAAATTTGATTGAGTATTTTTAAAAGTTATTCATTTAGACGTCGATTCAGACGTCAATTCCCAACAGTTTACCATGTAATTTTGCAGGCCCCATCCTCTGGTATTACGGCAACTACGCTATAAATTTGGCGAAGTTTGCTTGAATACTTCGAAAGATATTAATGAGATTAGTGTGAAATTTGATTGAGTATTTTTAAAAGTTATTCATTTAGACGTCAATTCGGACGTCAATTCTCAACAGTTTACCATGTAATTTTGCAGGCCCCATCGGCTGGTATTAAGGCAGCTTCCCTGTAAATTTGGCAAAGTTTGATTAAATACTTCAAAAGTTATTAATGAGCTTAGTGTAAAATTTGATTGAGTATTTTTAAAAGTTATTCATTTAGACGTCAATTCAGACGTCAATTCCCAACAGTTTACCATGTAATTTTGCAGGCGCCATCGTCTGGTATTACGGCAACTAGGCTATAAATTTGGCGAAGTTTGAATAAGTACTTTCAAAGTTATTCATTTAGACGTCAATTCAGACGTCAATTATCAACCGTTTTCCATGTAATTTTGCAGGCACCATCGCCTGGTATTGCGGCAACTTCGCTATTAATTTGGCAAAGTTTGATTGAGTACTTTAAAAGTTATTCATTTAGACGGCAATTCAGACATCAATTCTCAACCGTTTATCATGAGATTTTGCAAGCACCATCGGCTGGTATTAGGCAACTTCCCTGTCAATTTGGCGAAGTTTGATTAAGTACTGCAAAAGTTATTCATGAGCTTAGTGTAAAATTTGATTGAGTATTTCTAAAAGTTATTCATTTAGACGTCAATTCAGTCGTCAATTCTCAACAGTTTACCATGTAATTTTGCAAGCACCATCGGCTGGTATTTAGGCAACTTCCCTGTAAATGTGGCGAAGTTTGCTTAAATACTTCAAAAGTTATTAATTAGATCAGTGTGAAATTTGATTGAGTATTTCAAAAGTTATTCATTTAGACGTCAATTCAGACGTCAATTCTCAACCGTTTATCATGTAATTTTGCAAACACCATCGGCATGTATTAAGGCAACTTCCCTGTCAATTTGGCGAAGTTTGATTAAGTACTGCAAAAGTTATTAATGAGCTTAGTGTAAAATTTGATTGAGTATTTTTAAAAGTTATTCATTTAGACGTCAATTCAGACGTCAATTCCCAACAGTTTACCATGTAATTTTGCAGGCGCCATGTCTGGTATTACGGCAACTACGCTATAAATTTGGCGAAGTTTGAATGAGTACTTTCAAAGTTATTCATTTAGACGTCAATTCAGACGTCAATTCCCAACAGTTTACCATGTAATTTTGCAGGCGCCATCGTCTGGTATTACGGCAACTACGCTATACATTTGGCGAAGTTTGCTTGAATACTTCAAAAGATATTAATGAGATTAGTGTGAAATTTGATTGAGTATTTTTAAAAGTTATTCATTTAGACGTCAATTCGGACGTCAATTCTCAACAGTTTACCATGTAATTTCGCAGGCCCCATCGGCTGGTATTAAGGCAGCTTCCCTGTAAATTTGGCAAAGTTTGATTAAATACTTCAAAAGTTATTAATGAGCTTAGTGTAAAATTTGATTGAGTATTTTTAAAAGTTATTCATTTAGACGTCAATTCAGACGTCAATTCCCAACAGTTTACCATGTAATTTTGCAGGCGCCATCGTCTGGTATTACGGCAACTAGGCTATAAATTTGGCGAAGTTTGAATAAGTACTTTCAAAGTTATTCATTTAGACGTCAATTCAGACGTCAATTATCAACCGTTTTCCATGTAATTTTGCAGGCACCATCGCCTGGTATTGCGGCAACTTCGCTATTAATTTGGCAAAGTTTGATTGAGTACTTTAAAAGTTATTCATTTAGACGGCAATTCAGACATCAATTCTCAACCGTTTATCATGAGATTTTGCAAGCACCATCGGCTGGTATTAGGCAACTTCCCTGTCAATTTGGCGAAGTTTGATTAAGTACTGCAAAAGTTATTCATGAGCTTAGTGTAAAATTTGATTGAGTATTTCTAAAAGTTATTCATTTAGACGTCAATTCAGTCGTCAATTCTCAACAGTTTACCATGTAATTTTGCAAGCACCATCGGCTGGTATTTAGGCAACTTCCCTGTAAATGTGGCGAAGTTTGCTTAAATACTTCAAAAGTTATTAATTAGATCAGTGTGAAATTTGATTGAGTATTTCAAAAGTTATTCATTTAGACGTCAATTCAGACGTCAATTCTCAACCGTTTATCATGTAATTTTGCAAACACCATCGGCATGTATTAAGGCAACTTCCCTGTCAATTTGGCGAAGTTTGATTAAGTACTGCAAAAGTTATTAATGAGCTTAGTGTAAAATTTGATTGAGTATTTTTAAAAGTTATTCATTTAGACGTCAATTCAGACGTCAATTCCCAACAGTTTACCATGTAATTTTGCAGGCGCCATGTCTGGTATTACGGCAACTACGCTATAAATTTGGCGAAGTTTGAATGAGTACTTTCAAAGTTATTCATTTAGACGTCAATTCAGACGTCAATTCCCAACAGTTTACCATGTAATTTTGCAGGCGCCATCGTCTGGTATTACGGCAACTACGCTATACATTTGGCGAAGTTTGCTTGAATACTTCAAAAGATATTAATGAGATTAGTGTGAAATTTGATTGAGTATTTTTAAAAGTTATTCATTTAGACGTCAATTCGGACGTCAATTCTCAACAGTTTACCATGTAATTTCGCAGGCCCCATCGGCTGGTATTAAGGCAGCTTCCCTGTAAATTTGGCAAAGTTTGATTAAATACTTCAAAAGTTATTAATGAGCTTAGTGTAAAATTTGATTGAGTATTTTTAAAAGTTATTCATTTAGACGTCAATTCAGACGTCAATTCCCAACAGTTTACCATGTAATTTTGCAGGCGCCATGTCTGGTATTACGGCAACTACGCTATAAACTCAACTATTTGCAGGCTCCATCGGCTGGTATTAAGGCAACTTCCCTGTAAATTTGGCAAAGTTTGATTAAATACTTCAAAAGTTATTAATGAGATTAGTGTAAAATTTGATTGAGTATTTTTAAAAGTTATTAATTTAGACGTCAATTCAGACGTCAATTCTCAACCGTTTATCATGAGATTTTGCAAGCACCATCGGCTGGTATTAAGGCAACGTCCCTGTCAATTTGGCGAAGTTTGATTAAGTACTGCAAAAGTTAATAATGAGCTTAGTGTGAAATTTGCTTGAGTACTTCTAAACGTTATTCATTTAGACGTCAATTTAGACGTCAATTCTCAACAGTTTACCATGTAATTTTGCAGGCACCATCGGCTGGTATTAAGGCAACATCCCTGTAAATTTGGCGAAGTTTGCTTGAATACTTCAAAAGATATTAATGAGATTAGTGTGAAATTTGATTGAGTATTTTTAAAAGTTATTCATTTAGACGTCAATTCGGACGTCAATTCTCAACAGTTTACCATGTAATTTTGCAGGCCCCATCGGCTGGTATTAAGGCAGCTTCCCTGTAAATTTGGCAAAGTTTGATTAAATACTTCAAAAGTTATTAATGAGCTTAGTGTAAAATTTGATTGAGTATTTTTAAAAGTTATTCATTTAGACGTCGATTCAGACGTCAATTCCCAACAGTTTACCATGTAATTTTGCAGGCGCCATCGTCTGGTATTACGGCAACTACGCTATAAATTTGGCGAAGTTTGCTTGAATACTTCAAAAGATATTAATGAGATTAGTGTGAAATTTGATTGAGTATTTTTAAAAGTTATTCATTTAGACGTCAATTCGGACGTCAATTCTCAACAGTTTACCATGTAATTTTGCAGGCCCCATCGGCTGGTATTAAGGCAGCTTCCCTGTAAATTTGGCAAAGTTTGATTGAATACTTCAAAAGTTATTAATGAGCTAAGTGTAAAATTTGATTCAGTATTTTTAAAAGTTATTCATTTAGACGTCAATTCAGACGTCAATTCTCAACCGTTTATCATGAGATTTTGCAAGCACCATCGGCTGGTATTAAGGCAACTTCCCTGTCAATTTGGCGAAGTTTGATTAAGTACTGCAAAAGTTAATAATGAGCTTAGTGTGAAATTTGATTGAGTACTTCTAAACGTTATTCATTTAGACGTCAATTCAGACGTCAATTCTCAACAGTTTACCATGTAATTTTGCAGGCTCCATCGGCTGGTATTAAGGCAACATCCCTGTAAATTTGGCAAAGTTTGATTAAATACTTCAAAAGTTATTAATGAGATTAGTGTGAAATTTGATTGAGTATTTTTAAAAGTTATTCATTTAGACGTCAATTCGGACGTCAATTCTCAACAGTTTACCATGTAATTTTGCAGGCCCCATCGGCTGGTATTAAGGCAGCTTCCCTGTAATTTTGGCAAAGTTTGATTAAATAATTCAAAATTTATTAATGAGCTTAGTGTAAAATTTGATTGAGTATTTTTAAAAGTTATTCATTTAGACGTCGATTCAGACGTCAATTCCCAACAGTTTACCATGTAATTTTGCAGGCGCCATCCTCTGGTATTACGGCAACTACGCTATAAATTTGGCGAAGTTTGCTTGAATACTTCGAAAGATATTAATGAGATTAGTGTGAAATTTGATTGAGTATTTTTAAAAGTTATTCATTTAGACGTCAATTCGGACGTCAATTCTCAACAGTTTACCATGTAATTTTGCAGGCCCCATCGGCTGGTATTAAGGCAGCTTCCCTGTAAATTTGGCAAAGTTTGATTAAATACTTCAAAAGTTATTAATGAGCTTAGTGTAAAATTTGATTGAGTATTTTTAAAAGTTATTCATTTAGACGTCAATTCAGACGTCAATTCCCAACAGTTTACCATGTAATTTTGCAGGCGCCATCGTCTGGTATTACGGCAACTAGGCTATAAATTTGGCGAAGTTTGAATAAGTACTTTCAAAGTTATTCATTTAGACGTCAATTCAGACGTCAATTATCAACCGTTTTCCATGTAATTTTGCAGGCACCATCGCCTGGTATTGCGGCAACTTCGCTATTAATTTGGCAAAGTTTGATTGAGTACTTTAAAAGTTATTCATTTAGACGGCAATTCAGACATCAATTCTCAACCGTTTATCATGAGATTTTGCAAGCACCATCGGCTGGTATTAGGCAACTTCCCTGTCAATTTGGCGAAGTTTGATTAAGTACTGCAAAAGTTATTCATGAGCTTAGTGTAAAATTTGATTGAGTATTTCTAAAAGTTATTCATTTAGACGTCAATTCAGTCGTCAATTCTCAACAGTTTACCATGTAATTTTGCAAGCACCATCGGCTGGTATTTAGGCAACTTCCCTGTAAATGTGGCGAAGTTTGCTTAAATACTTCAAAAGTTATTAATTAGATCAGTGTGAAATTTGATTGAGTATTTCAAAAGTTATTCATTTAGACGTCAATTCAGACGTCAATTCTCAACCGTTTATCATGTAATTTTGCAAACACCATCGGCATGTATTAAGGCAACTTCCCTGTCAATTTGGCGAAGTTTGATTAAGTACTGCAAAAGTTATTAATGAGCTTAGTGTAAAATTTGATTGAGTATTTTTAAAAGTTATTCATTTAGACGTCAATTCAGACGTCAATTCCCAACAGTTTACCATGTAATTTTGCAGGCGCCATGTCTGGTATTACGGCAACTACGCTATAAATTTGGCGAAGTTTGAATGAGTACTTTCAAAGTTATTCATTTAGACGTCAATTCAGACGTCAATTCCCAACAGTTTACCATGTAATTTTGCAGGCGCCATCGTCTGGTATTACGGCAACTACGCTATACATTTGGCGAAGTTTGCTTGAATACTTCAAAAGATATTAATGAGATTAGTGTGAAATTTGATTGAGTATTTTTAAAAGTTATTCATTTAGACGTCAATTCGGACGTCAATTCTCAACAGTTTACCATGTAATTTCGCAGGCCCCATCGGCTGGTATTAAGGCAGCTTCCCTGTAAATTTGGCAAAGTTTGATTAAATACTTCAAAAGTTATTAATGAGCTTAGTGTAAAATTTGATTGAGTATTTTTAAAAGTTATTCATTTAGACGAAAATTCAGACGTCAATTCCCAACAGTTTACCATGTAATTTTGCAGGCGCCATGTCTGGTATTACGGCAACTACGCTATAAATTTGGCGAAGTTTGAATGAGTACTTTCAAAGTTATTCATTTAGACGTCAATTTAGACGTCAATTATCAACCTTTTTCCATGTAATTTTGCAGGCACCATCGCCTGGTATTGCGGCAACTTCGCTATTAATTTGGCAAAGTTTGATTGAGTACTTTAAAAGTTATTCATTTAGACGGCAATTCAGACGTCAATCCTCAACAGTTTACCATGTAATTTTGCAGCCCCATCAGCTGGTATTAAGCAGCTTCCCTGTAAATTTGGCAAAGTTTGATTAAATACTTCAAAAGTTATTAATGAGCTTAGTGTAAAATTTGATTGAGTATTTTTAAAAGTTATTCATTTAGACGTCAATTCAGACGTCAATTCTCAACCGTTTATCATGAGATTTTGCAAGCACCATCGGCTGGTATTAAGGCAACTTCCCTGTCATTTTGGCGAAGTTTGATTAAGTACTGCAAAAGTTAATAATGAGCTTAGTGTGAAATTTGATTGAGTACTTCTAAACGTTATTCATTTAGACGTCAATTCAGACGTCAATTCTCAACAGTTTACCATGTAATTTTGCAGGCACCATCGGCTGGTATTAAGGCAACATCCCTGTCAATTTGGCGAAGTTTGATTAAGTACTGCAAAAGTTAATAATGAGCTTAGTGTGAAATTTGATTGAGTACTTCTAAACGTTATTCATTTAGACGTCAATTCGGACGTCAATTCTCAACAGTTTACCATGTAATTTTGCAGGCACCATCGGCTGGTATTAAGGCAACATCCCTGTAAATTTGGCAAAGTTTGATTAAATACTTCAAAAGTTATTAATGAGCTTAGTGTAAAATTTGATTGAGTATTTTTAAAAGTTATTCATTTAGACGTCAATTCAGACGTCAATTCCCAACAGTTTACCATGTAATTTTTCAGGCGCCATCGTCTGGTATTACGGCAACTACGCTATAAATTTGGCGAAGTTTGAATGAGTACTTTCAAAGTTATTCATTTAGACGTCAATTTAGACGTCAATTATCAACTTTTTTCCATGTAATTTCGCAGGCACCATCGCCTGGTATTGCGGCAACTTCGCTATTAATTTGGCAAAGTTTGATTGAGTACTTTAAAAGTTATTCATTTAGACGGCAATTCAGACGTCAATTCTCAACCGTTTATCATGAGATTTTGCAAGCACCATCGGCTGGTATTAGTCAACTTCCCTGTCAATTTGGCGAAGTTTGATTAAGTACTACAAAAGTTATTCATGAGCTTAGTGTAAAATTTGATTGAGTATTTCTAAAAGTTACTTATTTAGACGTCAATTCAGTCGTCAATTCTCAACAGTTTACCATGTAATTTTGCAAGCACCATCGGCTAGTATTTAGGCAACTTCCCTGTAAATGTGGCGAAGTTTGCTTAAATACTTCAAAAGTTATTAATTAGATCAGTGTGAAATTTGATTGAGTATTTCAAAAGTTATTCATTTAGACGTCAATTCAGACGTCAATTCTCAACAGTTTATCATGTAATTTTGCAAGCACCATCGGCTGGTATTAAGGCAACTTCCCTGTCAATTTGGCGAAATTTGATTAAGTACTGCAAAAGTTATTAATGAGCTTAGTGTGAAATTTGATTCAGTATTTTTAAAAGTTATTCATTTAGACGTCAGTTCAGACGTCAATTCTAAACCGTTTTCCATTTAATGTTGCAGGCGCCATCGTCTGGTATTACGGCAACTACGCTATAAATTTGGCGAAGTTTTAATGAGTACTTTTAAAGTTATTCATTTAGACGTAAATTCAGACGTCAATTCTCAACCGTTTTCTATGCAATTTTGCATGCACCATCGACTGGTACTACGGCAAGTTCCCTGTAAGTTTGACAAAGTTTGATTAAGTACTTCAAAAGTTATTAATGAGATTAGTGTGAAATTTGATTCAGTATTTTTAAAAGTTATTCATTTAGACGTCAATTCAGACGTCAATCCTCAACAGTTTACCATGTAATTTTGCAGGCCCCATCAGCTGGTATTAAGGCAGCTTCCCTGTAAATTTGACAAAGTTTGCTTAAATACTTCAAAAGTTATTAATGAGATTAATGTGAAATTTGATTCAGTATTTTTAAAAGTTATTGATTTAGACGTCAATTTAGACGTCAATCCTCAACAGTTTATCATGTAATTTTGCAGGCCCCGTCGGCTGGTATTAAGGCAGCTTCCCTGTAAATTTGACAAAGTTTGATTAAATACTTCAAAAGTTCTTAATGAGCTTAGTGTAAATTTTGATTGAGTATTTTTAAAAGTTATTCATTTAGACCTCAATTCAGACGTCAATTCTCAACCGTTTACCATGTAATTTTGCAGGCACCATTGTCTGGTATTACGGCAACTTCGCTATTAATTTGGTGAAGTTTGAATGAGTACTTTCAAAGGTATTCATTTAGACGTCAATTCATACGTCAATTCTCAACCGTTTTCCATGTAATTTTGCAGGCACCATCGCCTGGTATTACGGCAACTTCGCTATTAATTTGGCGAAGTTTGATTAAGTACTGCAAAAGGAAATAATGAGCTTAGTGTGAAATTTGATTGAGTATTTTTAAAAGTTATTCATTTAGACGTCAATGCGGACGTCAATTCTCAACAGTTCATCATGTAATTTTGCAGGCCCCATCGGCTGGTATTAAGGCAGCTTCCCTGTAAATTTAGCAAAGTTTGATTAAATACTTTAAAAGTTATTAATGAGCTTAGTGTAAAATTTGATTGAGTATTTTTAAAAGTTATTCATTTAGACGTCAATTCAGACGTCAATTCCCAACAGTTTACCATGTAATTTTGCAGGCGCCATCGTCTGGTATTACGGCAACTACGCTATACATTTGGCGAAGTTTGCTTGAATACTTCAAAAGATATTAATGAGATTAGTGTGAAATTTGATTGAGTATTTTTAAAAGTTATTCATTTAGACGTCAATTCAGACGTCAATTCCCAACAGTTTATCATGTAATTTTGCAGGCGCCATGTCTGGTATTACGGCAACTACGCTATAAATTTGGCGAAGTATGAATGAGTACTTTCAAAGTTATTCATTTAGACGTCAATTCAGACGTCAATTCCCAACAGTTTACCATGTAATTTTGCAGGCGCCATCGTCTGGTATTACGGCAACTACGCTATACATTTGGCGAAGTTTGCTTGAATACTTCAAAAGATATTAATGAGATTAGTGTGAAATTTGATTGAGTATTTTTAAAAGTTATTCATTTAGACATCAATTCGGACGTCAATTCTCAACAGTTTACCATGTAATTTTGCAGGCCCCATCGGCTGGTATTAAGGCAGCTTCCCTGTAAATTTGGCAAAGTTTGATTAAATACTTCAAAAGTTATTAATGAGCTTAGTGTAAAATTTGATTGAGTATTTTTAAAAGTTATTCATTTAGACGTCAATTCAGACGTCAATTCCCAACAGTTTACCATGTAATTTTGCAGGCGCCATGTCTGGTATTACGGCAACTACGCTATAAATTTGGCGAAGTTTGAATGAGTACTTTCAAAGTTATTCATTTAGACGTCAATTTAGACGTCAATTATCAACCTTTTTCCATGTAATTTTGCAGGCACCATCGCCTGGTATTGCGGCAACTTCGCTATTAATTTGGCAAAGTTTGATTGAGTACTTTAAAAGTTATTCATTTAGACGGCAATTCAGACGTCAATCCTCAACAGTTTACCATGTAATTTTGCAGGCCCCATCAGCTGGTATTAAGGCAGCTTCCCTGTAAATTTGACAAAGTTTGCTTAAATACTTCAAAAGTTATTAATGAGATTAATGTGAAATTTGATTCAGTATTTTTAAAAGTTATTGATTTAGACGTCAATTTAAACGTCAATCCTCAACAGTTTATCATGTAATTTTGCAGGCCCCGTCGGCTGGTATTAAGGCAGCTTCCCTGTAAATTTGACAAAGTTTGATTAAATACTTCAAAAGTTCTTAATGAGCTTAGTGTAAATTTTGATTGAGTATTTTTAAAAGTTATTCATTTAGACCTCAATTCAGACGTCAATTCTCAACCGTTTACCATGTAATTTTGCAGGCACCATTGTCTGGTATTACGGCAACTTCGCTATTAATTTGGTGAAGTTTGAATGAGTACTTTCAAAGGTATTCATTTAGACGTCAATTCATACGTCAATTCTCAACCGTTTTCCATGTAATTTTGCAGGCACCATCGCCTGGTATTACGGCAACTTCGCTATTAATTTGGCGAAGTTTGATTAAGTACTGCAAAAGTTAATAATGAGCTTAGTGTGAAATTTGATTGAGTACTTCTAAGCGTTATTCATTTAGACGTCAATTCAGACGTCAATTCTCAACAGTTTGCCATGTAATTTTGCAGGCCCCATCGGCTGGTATTAAGACAACATCCCTGTAAATTTGGCGAAGTTTGCTTGAATACTTCAAAAGATATTAATGAGATTAGTGTGAAATTTGATTGAGTATTTTTAAAAGTTATTCATTTAGACGTCAATTCAGACGTCAATTCTCAACAGTTTACCATGTAATTTTGCAGGCCCCATCGGCTGGTATTAAGGCAGCTTCCCTGTAAATTTGGCAAAGTTTGATTAAATACTTCAAAAGTTATTAATGAGCTTAGTGTAAAATTTGATTGAGTATTTTTAAAAGTTATTCATTTAGACGTCAATTCAGACGTCAATTCCCAACAGTTTACCATGTAATTTTGCAGGCGCCATCGTCTGGTATTACGGCAACTACGCTATAAATTTGGCGAAGTTGGCTTGAATACTTCAAAAGATATTAATGAGATTAGTGTGAAATTTGATTGAGTATTTTTAAAAGTTATTCATTTAGACGTCAATTCGGCTGTCAATTCTCAACAGTTTACCATGTAATTTTGCAGGCCCCATCGGCTGGTATTAAGGCAGCTTCCCTGTAAATTTGGCAAAGTTTGATTAAATACTTCAAAAGTTATTAATGAGCTTAGTGTAAAATTTGATTGAGTATTTTTAAAAGTTATTCATTTAGACGTCAATTCAGACGTCAATTCCCAACAGTTTACCATGTAATTTTGCAGGCGCCATCGTCTGGTATTACGGCAACTACGCTATAAATTTGGCGAAGTTTGAATGAGTACTTTCAAAGTTATTCATTTAGACGTCAATTTAAACGTCAATTATCAACCTTTTTCCATGTAATTTTGCAGGCACCATCGCTTGGTATTGCGGCAACTTCGCTATTAATTTGGCAAAGTTTGATTGAGTACTTTAAAAGTTATTCATTTAGACGGCAATTCAGACGTCAATTCTCAACCGTTTATCATGAGATTTTGCAAGCACCATCGGCTGGTATTAGGCAACTTCCCTGTCAATTTGGCGAAGTTTGATTAAGTACTACAAAAGTTATTCATGAGCTTAGTGTAAAATTTGATTGAGTATTTCTAAAAGTTATTCATTTAGACGTCAATTCAGTCGTCAATTCTCAACAGTTTACCATGTAATTTTGCAAGCACCATCGGCTAGTATTTAGGCAACTTCCCTGTAAATGTGGCGAAGTTTGCTTAAATACTTCAAAAGTTATTAATTAGATCAGTGTGAAATTTGATTGAGTATTTCAAAAGTTATTCATTTAGACGTCAATTCAGACGTCAATTCTCAACCGTTTATCATGTAATTTTGCAAGCACCATCGGCTGGTATTAAGGCAACTTCCCTGTCAGTTTTGCGAAATTTGATTAAGTACTGCAAAAGTTATTAATGAGCTTAGTGTGAAATTTGATTCAGTATTTTTAAAAGTTATTCATTTAGACGTCAGTTCAGACGTCAATTCTAAACCGTTTACCATGTAATTTTGAAGGCACCATTGTCTGGTATTACGGCAACTTCGCTATTAATTTGGAGAAGTTTGAATGAGTACTTTCAAAGGTATTCATTTAGACGTCAATTCATACGTCAATTCTCAACCGTTTTCCATGTAATTTTGCAGGCACCATCGCCTGGTATTACGGCAACTTCGCTATTAATTTGGCGAAGTTTGATTAAGTACTGCAAAAGTTAATAATGAGCTTAGTGTGAAATTTGATTGAGTATTTTTAAAAGTTATTCATTTAGACGTCAATGCGGACGTCAATTCTCAACAGTTTACCATGTAATTTTGCAGGCCCCATCGGCTGGTATTAAGGCAGCTTCCCTGTAAATTTGGCAAAGTTTGATTAAATACTTTTAAAGTTATTAATGAGCTTAGTGTAAAATTTGATTGAGTATTTTTAAAAGTTATTCATTTAGACGTCAATTCAGACGTCAATTCCCAACAGTTTACCATGTTATTTTGCAGGCGCCATCGTCTGGTATTACGGCAACTACGCTATACATTTGGCGAAGTTTGCTTGAATACTTCAAAAGATATTAATGAGATTAGTGTGAAATTTGATTGAGTATTTTTAAAAGTTATTAATTTAGACGTCAATTCGGACGTCAATTCTCAACAGTTTACCATGTAATTTTGCAGGCCCCATCGGCTGGTATTAAGGCAGCTTCCCTGTAAATTTGGCAAAGTTTGATTTAATACTTCAAAAGTTATTAATGAGCTTAGTGTAAAATTTGATTGAGTATTTTTAAAAGTTATTCATTTAGACGTCAATTCAGACGTCAATTCCCAACAGTTTACCATGTAATTTTGCAGGCGCCATGTCTGGTATTACGGCAACTACGCTATAAATTTGGCGAAGTTTGAATGAGTACTTTCAAAGTTTTTCATTTAGACGTCAATTCAGACGTCAATTCCCAACAGTTTACCATGTAATTTTGCAGGCGCCATCGTCTGGTATTACGGCAACTACGCTATACATTTGGCGAAGTTTGCTTGAATACTTCAAAAGATATTAATGAGATTAGTGTGAAATTTGATTGAGTATTTTTAAAAGTTATTCATTTAGACGTCAATTCGGACGTCAATTCTCAACAGTTTACCATGTAATTTTGCAGGCCCCATCGGCTGGTATTAAGGCAGCTTCCCTGTAAATTTGGCAAAGTTTGATTAAATACTTCAAAAGTTATTAATGAGCTTAGTGTAAAATTTGATTGAGTATTTTTAAAAGTTATTCATTTAGACGTCAATTCAGACGTCAATTCCCAACAGTTTACCATGTAATTTTGCAGGCGCCATGTCTGGTATTACGGCAACTACACTATAAATTTGGCGAAGTTTGAATGAGTACTTTCAAAGTTATTCATTTAGACATCAATTTAGACGTCAATTATCAACCTTTTCCCATGTAATTTTGCAGGCACCATCGCCTGGTATTGCGGCAACTTCGCTATTAATTTGGCAAAATTTGATTGAGTACTTTAAAAGTTATTCATTTAGACGGCAATTCAGACGTCAATCCTCAACAGTTTAATATGTAATTTTGCAGGCCCCATCAGCTGGTATCAAGGCAGCTTCCCTGTAAATTTGACAAAGTTTGCTTAAATACTTCAAAAGTTATTAATGAGATTAATGTGAAATTTGATTCAGTATTTTTAAAAGTTATTGATTTAGACGTCAATTTAAACGTCAATCCTCAACAGTTTATCATGTAATTTTGCAGGCACCATTGTCTGGTATTACGGCAACTTCGCTATTAATTTGGTGAAGTTTGAATGAGTACTTTCAAAGGTATTCATTTAGACGTCAATTCATACGTCAATTCTCAACCGTTTTCCATGTAATTTTGCAGGCACCATCGCCTGGTATTACGGCAACTTCGCTATTAATTTGGCGAAGTTTGATTAAGTACTGCAAAAGTTAATAATGAGCTTAGTGTGAAATTTGATTGAGTACTTCTAAGCGTTATTCATTTAGACGTCAATTCAGACGTCAATTCTCAACAGTTTGCCATGTAATTTTGCAGGCACCATCGGCTGGTATTAAGACAACATCCCTGTAAATTTGGCGAAGTTTGCTTGAATACTTCAAAAGATATTAATGAGATTAGTGTGAAATTTGATTGAGTATTTTTAAAAGTTATTCATTTAGACGTCAATGCGGACGTCAATTCTCAACAGTTTACCATGTAATTTTGCAGGCGCCATCGTCTGGTATTACGGCAACTACGCTATAAATTTGGCGAAGTTTGAATGAGTACTTTCAAAGTTATTCATTTAGACGTCAATTTAAACGTCAATTATCAACCTTTTTCCATGTAATTTTGCAGGCACCATCGCTTGGTATTGCGGCAACTTCGCTATTAATTTGGCAAAGTTTGATTGAGTACTTTAAAAGTTATTCATTTAGACGGCAATTCAGACGTCAATTCTCAACCGTTTATCATGAGATTTTGCAAGCACCATCGGCTGGTATTAGGCAACTTCCCTGTCAATTTGGCGAAGTTTGATTAAGTACTACAAAAGTTATTCATGAGCTTAGTGTAAAATTTGATTGAGTATTTCTAAAAGTTATTCATTTAGACGTCAATTCAGTCGTCAATTCTCAACAGTTTACCATGTAATTTTGCAAGCACCATCGGCTAGTATTTAGGCAACTTCCCTGTAAATGTGGCGAAGTTTGCTTAAATACTTCAAAAGTTATTAATTAGATCAGTGTGAAATTTGATTGAGTATTTCAAAAGTTATTCATTTAGACGTCAATTCAGACGTCAATTCTCAACCGTTTATCATGTAATTTTGCAAGCACCATCGGCTGGTATTAAGGCAACTTCCCTGTCAGTTTTGCGAAATTTGATTAAGTACTGCAAAAGTTATTAATGAGCTTAGTGTGAAATTTGATTCAGTATTTTTAAAAGTTATTCATTTAGACGTCAGTTCAGACGTCAATTCTAAACCGTTTACCATGTAATTTTGAAGGCACCATTGTCTGGTATTACGGCAACTTCGCTATTAATTTGGAGAAGTTTGAATGAGTACTTTCAAAGGTATTCATTTAGACGTCAATTCATACGTCAATTCTCAACCGTTTTCCATGTAATTTTGCAGGCACCATCGCCTGGTATTACGGCAACTTCGCTATTAATTTGGCGAAGTTTGATTAAGTACTGCAACAGTTAATAATGAGCTTAGTGTGAAATTTGATTGAGTATTTTTAAAAGTTATTCATTTAGACGTCAATGCGGACGTCAATTCTCAACAGTTTACCATGTAATTTTGCAGGCCCCATCGGCTGGTATTAAGGCAGCTTCCCTGTAAATTTGGCAAAGTTTGATTAAATACTTTTAAAGTTATTAATGAGCTTAGTGTAAAATTTGATTGAGTATTTTTAAAAGTTATTCATTTAGACGTCAATTCAGACGTCAATTCCCAACAGTTTACCATGTAATTTTGCAGGCGCCATCGTCTGGTATTACGGCAACTACGCTATACATTTGGCGAAGTTTGCTTGAATACTTCAAAAGATATTAATGAGATTAGTGTGAAATTTGATTGAGTATTTTTAAAAGTTATTCATTCAGACGTCAATTCGGACGTCAATTCTCAACAGTTTACCATGTAATTTTGCAGGCCCCATCGGCTGGTATTAAGGCAGCTTCCCTGTAAATTTGGCAAAGTTTGATTTAATACTTCAAAAGTTATTAATGAGCTTAGTGTAAAATTTGATTGAGTATTTTTAAAAGTTATTCATTTAGACGTCAATTCAGACGTCAATTCCCAACAGTTTACCATGTAATTTTGCAGGCGCCATGTCTGGTATTACGGCAACTACGCTATAAATTTGGCGAAGTTTGAATGAGTACTTTCAAAGTTATTCATTTAGACGTCAATTCAGACGTCAATTCCCAACAGTTTACCATGTAATTTTGCAGGCGCCATCGTCTGGTATTACGGCAACTACGCTATACATTTGGCGAAGTTTGCTTGAATACTTCAAAAGATATTAATGAGATTAGTGTGAAATTTGATTGAGTATTTTTAAAAGTTATTCATTTAGACGTCAATTCGGACGTCAATTCTCAACAGTTTACCATGTAATTTTGCAGGCCCCATCGGCTGGTATTAAGGCAGCTTCCCTGTAAATTTGGCAAAGTTTGATTAAATACTTCAAAAGTTATTAATGAGCTTAGTGTAAAATTTGATTGAGTATTTTTAAAAGTTATTCATTTAGACGTCAATTCAGACGTCAATTCCCAACAGTTTACCATGTAATTTTGCAGGCGCCATGTCTGGTATTACGGCAACTACGCTATAAATTTGGCGAAGTTTGAATGAGTACTTTCAAAGTTATTCATTTAGACATCAATTTAGACGTCAATTATCAACCTTTTCCCATGTAATTTTGCAGGCACCATCGCCTGGTATTGCGGCAACTTCGCTATTAATTTGGCAAAATTTGATTGAGTACTTTAAAAGTTATTCATTTAGACGGCAATTCAGACGTCAATCCTCAACAGTTTAATATGTAATTTTGCAGGCCCCATCAGCTGGTATTAAGGCAGCTTCCCTGTAAATTTGACAAAGTTTGCTTAAATACTTCAAAAGTTATTAATGAGATTAATGTGAAATTTGATTCAGTATTTTTAAAAGTTATTGATTTAGACGTCAATTTAAACGTCAATCCTCAACAGTTTATCATGTAATTTTGCAGGCACCATTGTCTGGTATTACGGCAACTTCGCTATTAATTTGGTGAAGTTTGAATGAGTACTTTCAAAGGTATTCATTTAGACGTCAATTCATACGTCAATTCTCAACCGTTTTCCATGTAATTTTGCAGGCACCATCGCCTGGTATTACGGCAACTTCGCTATTAATTTGGCGAAGTTTGATTAAGTACTGCAAAAGTTAATAATGAGCTTAGTGTGAAATTTGATTGAGTACTTCTAAGCGTTATTCATTTAGACGTCAATTCAGACGTCAATTCTCAACAGTTTGCCATGTAATTTTGCAGGCACCATCGGCTGGTATTAAGACAACATCCCTGTAAATTTGGCGAAGTTTGCTTGAATACTTCAAAAGATATTAATGAGATTAGTGTGAAATTTGATTGAGTATTTTTAAAAGTTATTCATTTAGACGTCAATGCGGACGTCAATTCTCAACAGTTTACCATGTAATTTTGCAGGCCCCATCGGCTGGTATTAAGGCAGCTTCCCTGTAAATTTGGCAAAGTTTGATTAAATACTTCAAAAGTTATTAATGAGCTTAGTGTAAAATTTGATTGAGTATTTTTAAAAGTTATTCATTTAGACGTCAATTCAGACGTCAATTCCCAACAGTTTACCATGTAATTTTGCAGGCGCCATCGTCTGGTATTACGGCAACTACGCTATAAATTTGGCGAAGTTGGCTTGAATACTTCAAAAGATATTAATGAGATTAGTGTGAAATTTGATTGAGTATTTTTAAAAGTTATTCATTTAGACGTCAATTCGGCTGTCAATTCTCAACAGTTTACCATGTAATTTTGCAGGCCCCATCGGCTGGTATTAAGGCAGCTTCCCTGTAAATTTGGCAAAGTTTGATTAAATACTTCAAAAGTTATTAATGAGCTTAGTGTAAAATTTGATTGAGTATTTTTAAAAGTTATTCATTTAGACGTCAATTCAGACGTCAATTCCCAACAGTTTACCATGTAATTTTGCAGGCGCCATCGTCTGGTATTACAGCAACTACGCTATAAATTTGGCGAAGTTTGAATGAGTACTTTCAAAGTTATTCATTTAGACGGCAATTCAGACGTCAATTCTCAACCGTTTATCATGAGATTTTGCAAGCACCATCGGCTGGTATTAGGCAACTTCCCTGTCAATTTGGCGAAGTTTGATTAAGTACTACAAAAGTTATTCATGAGCTTAGTGTAAAATTTGATTGAGTATTTCTAAAAGTTATTCATTTAGACGTCAATTCAGTCGTCAATTCTCAACAGTTTACCATGTAATTTTGCAAGCACCATCGGCTAGTATTTAGGCAACTTCCCTGTAAATGTGGCGAAGTTTGCTTAAATACTTCAAAAGATATTAATGAGATTAGTGTGAAATTTGATTGAGTATTTTTAAAAGTTATTCATTTAGACGTCAATTCGGCTGTCAATTCTCAACAGTTTACCATGTAATTTTGCAGGCACCATCGCTTGGCATTGCGGCAACTTCGCTATTAATTTGGCAAAGTTTGATTGAGTACTTTAAAAGTTATTCATTTAGACGGCAATTCAGACGTCAATTCTCAACCGTTTATCATGAGATTTTGCAAGCACCATCGGCTGGTATTAGGCAACTTCCCTGTCAATTTGGCGAAGTTTGATTAAGTACTACAAAAGTTATTCATGAGCTTAGTGTAAAATTTGATCGAGTATTTCTAAAAGTTATTCATTTAGACGTCAATTCAGTCGTCAATTCTCAACAGTTTACCATGTAATTTTGCAAGCACCATCGGCTAGTATTTAGGCAACTTCCCTGTAAATGTGGCGAAGTTTGCTTAAATACTTCAAAAGTTATTAATTAGATCAGTGTGAAATTTGATTGAGTATTTCAAAAGTTATTCATTTAGACGTCAATTCAGACGTCAATTCTCAACCGTTTATCATGTAATTTTGCAAGCACCATCGGCTGGTATTAAGGCAACTTCCCTGTCAATTTTGCGAAATTTGATTAAGTACTGCAAAAGTTATTAATGAGCTTAGTGTGAAATTTGATTCAGTATTTTTAAAAGTTATTCATTTAGACGTCAGTTCAGACGTCAATTCTAAACCGTTTACCATGTAATTTTGAAGGCACCATTGTCTGGTATTACGGCAACTTCGCTATTAATTTGGTGAAGTTTGAATGAGTACTTTCAAAGGTATTCATTTAGACGTCAATTCATACGTCAATTCTCAACCGTTTTCCATGTAATTTTGCAGGCACCATCGCCTGGTATTACGGCAACTTCGCTATTAATTTGGCGAAGTTTGATTAAGTACTGCAAAAGTTAATAATGAGCTTAGTGTGAAATTTGATTGAGTATTTTTAAAAGTTATTCATTTAGACGTCAATGCGGACGTCAATTCTCAACAGTTTACCATGTAATTTTGCAGGCCCCATCGGCTGGTATTAAGGCAGCTTCCCTGTAAATTTGGCAAAGTTTGATTAAATACTTTTAAAGTTATTAATGAGCTTAGTGTAAAATTTGATTGAGTATTTTTAAAAGTTATTCATTTAGACGTCAATTCAGACGTCAATTCCCAACAGTTTACCATGTAATTTTGCAGGCGCCATCGTCTGGTATTACGGCAACTACGCTATACATTTGGCGAAGTTTGCTTGAATACTTCAAAAGATATTAATGAGATTAGTGTGAAATTTGATTGAGTATTTTTAAAAGTTATTCATTTAGACGTCAATTCGGACGTCAATTCTCAACAGTTTACCATGTAATTTTGCAGGCCCCATCGGCTGGTATTAAGGCAGCTTCCCTGTAAATTTGGCAAAGTTTGATTAAATACTTCAAAAGTTATTAATGAGCTTAGTGCAAAATTTGATTGAGTATTTTTAAAAGTTATTCATTTAGACGTCAATTCAGACGTCAATTCCCAACAGTTTACCATGTAATTTTGCAGGCGCCATCGTCTGGTATTACGGCAACTACGCTATAAATTTGGCGAAGTTTGAATGAGTACTTTCAAAGTTATTCATTTAGACGTCAATTTAAACGTCAATTATCAACCTTTTTCCATGTAATTTTGCAGGCACCATCGCTTGGTATTGCGGCAACTTCGCTATTAATTTGGCAAAGTTTGATTGAGTACTTTAAAAGTTATTCATTTAGACGGCAATTCAGACGTCAATTCTCAACCGTTTATCATGAGATTTTGCAAGCACCATCGGCTGGTATTAGGCAACTTCCCTGTCAATTTGGCGAAGTTTGATTAAGTACTACAAAAGTTATTCATGAGCTTAGTGTAAAATTTGATTGAGTATTTCTAAAAGTTATTCATTTAGACGTCAATTCAGTCGTCAATTCTCAACAGTTTACCATGTAATTTTGCAAGCACCATCGGCTAGTATTTAGGCAACTTCCCTGTAAATGTGGCGAAGTTTGCTTAAATACTTCAAAAGTTATTAATTAGATCAGTGTGAAATTTGATTGAGTATTTCAAAAGTTATTCATTTAGACGTCAATTCAGACGTCAATTCTCAACCGTTTATCATGTAATTTTGCAAGCACCATCGGCTGGTATTAAGGCAACTTCCCTGTCAATTTTGCGAAATTTGATCAAGTACTGCAAAAGTTATTAATGAGCTTAGTGTGAAATTTGATTCAGTATTTTTAAAAGTTATTCATTTAGACGTCAGTTCAGACGTCAATTCTCAACCGTTTTCCATGTAATTTTGCAGGCACCATCGCCTGGTATTACGGCAACTTCGCTATTAATTTGGCGAAGTTTGATTAAGTACTGCAAAAGTTAATAATGAGCTTAGTGTGAAATTTGATTGAGTATTTTTAAAAGTTATTCATTTAGACGTCAATGCGGACGTCAATTCTCAACAGTTTACCATGTAATTTTGCAGGCCCCATCGGCTGGTATTAAGGCAGCTTCCCTGTAAATTTGGCAAAGTTTGATGAAATACTTTTAAAGTTATTAATGAGCTTAGTGTAAAATTTGATTGAGTATTTTTAAAAGTTATTCATTTAGACGTCAATTCAGACGTCAATTCCCAACAGTTTACCATGTAATTTTGCAGGCGCCATCGTCTGGTATTACGGCAACTACGCTATACATTTGGCGAAGTTTGCTTGAATACTTCAAAAGATATTAATGAGATTAGTGTGAAATTTGATTGAGTATTTTTAAAAGTTATTCATTTAGACGTCAATTCGGACGTCAATTCTCAACAGTTTACCATGTAATTTTGCAGGCCCCATCGGCTGGTATTAAGGCAGCTTCCCTGTAAATTTGGCAAAGTTTGATTAAATACTTCAAAGTTATTAATGAGCTTAGTGTAAAATTTGATTGAGTATTTTTAAAAGTTATTCATTTAGACGTCAATTCAGACGTCAATTCCCAACAGTTTACCATGTAATTTTGCAGGCGCCATGTCTGGTATTACGGCAACTACGCTATAAATTTGGCGAAGTTTGAATGAGTACTTTCAAAGTTATTCATTTAGACGTCAATTTAGACGTCAATTATCAACCTTTTTCCATGTAATTTTGCAGGCACCATCGCCTGGTATTGCGGCAACTTCGCTATTAATTTGGCAAAGTTTGATTGAGTACTTTAAAAGTTATTCATTTAGACGGCAATTCAGACGTCAATCCTCAACAGTTTAATATGTAATTTTGCAGGCCCCATCAGCTGGTATTAAGGCAGCTTCCCTGTAAATTTGACAAAGTTTGCTTAAATACTTCAAAAGTTATTAATGAGATTAATGTGAAATTTGATTCAGTATTTTTAAAAGTTATTGATTTAGACGTCAATTTAAACGTCAATCCTCAACAGTTTATCATGTAATTTTGCAGGCCCCGTCGGCTGGTATTAAGGCAGCTTCCCTGTAAATTTGACAAAGTTTGATTAAATACTTCAAAAGTTCTTAATGAGCTTAGTGTAAATTTTGATTGAGTATTTTTAAAAGTTATTCATTTAGACCTCAATTCAGACGTCAATTCTCAACCGTTTACCATGTAATTTTGCAGGCACCATTGTCTGGTATTACGGCAACTTCGCTATTAATTTGGCGAAGTTTGATTAAGTACTGCAAAAGTTAATAATGAGCTTAGTGTGAAATGTGATTGAGTACTTCTAAGCGTTATTCATTTAGACGTCAATTCAGACGTCAATTCTCAACAGTTTGCCATGTAATTTTGCAGGCACCATCGGCTGGTATTAAGACAACATCCCTGTAAATTTGGCGAAGTTTGCTTGAATACTTCAAAAGATATTAATGAGATTAGTGTGAAATTTGATTGAGTATTTTTAAAAGTTATTCATTTAGACGTCAATGCGGACGTCAATTCTCAACAGTTTACCATGTAATTTTGCAGGCCCCATCGGCTGGTATTAAGGCAGCTTCCCTGTAAATTTGGCAAAGTTTGATTAAATACTTCAAAAGTTATTAATGAGCTTAGTGTAAAATTTGATTGAGTATTTTTAAAAGGTATTCATTTAGACGTCAATTCAGACGTCAATTCCCAACAGTTTACCATGTAATTTTGCAGGCGCCATCGTCTGGTATTACGGCAACTACGGCGAAGTTTGCTTGAATACTTCAAAAGATATTAATGAGATTAGTGTGAAATTTGATTGAGTATTTTTAAAAGTTATTCATTTAGACGTCAATTCGGATGTCAATTCTCAACAGTTTACCATGTAATTTTGCAGGCCCCATCGGCTGGTATTAAGGCAGCTTCCCTGTAAATTTGGCAAAGTTTGATTAAATACTTCAAAAGTTATTAATGAGCTTAGTGTAAAATTTGATTGAGTATTTTTAAAAGTTATTCATTTAGACGTCAATTCAGACGTCAATTCCCAACAGTTTACCATGTAATTTTGCAGGCGCCATGTCTGGTATTACGGCAACTACGCTATAAATTTGGCGAAGTTTGAATGAGTACTTTCAAAGTTATTCATTTAGACGTCAATTCAGACGTCAATTCCCAACAGTTTACCATGTAATTTTGCAGGCGCCATCGTCTGGTATTACGGCAACTACGCTATACATTTGGCGAAGTTTGCTTGAATACTTCAAAAGATATTAATGAGATTAGTGTGAAATTTGATTGAGTATTTTTAAAAGTTATTCATTTAGACGTCAATTCGGACGTCAATTCTCAACAGTTTACCATGTAATTTTGCAGGCCCCATCGGCTGGTATTAAGGCAGCTTCCCTGTAAATTTGGCAAAGTTTGATTAAATACTTCAAAAGTTATTAATGAGCTTAGTGTAAAATTTGATTGAGTATTTTTAAAAGTTATTCATTTAGACGTCAATTCAGACGTCAATTCCCAACAGTTTACCATGTAATTTTGCAGGCGCCATGTCTGGTATTACGGCAACTACGCTATAAATTTGGCGAAGTTTGAATGAGTACTTTCAAAGTTATTCATATAAACGTCAATTCAGACGTCAATTATCAACCGTTTTCCATGTAATTTTGCAGGCACCATCGCCAGGTATTGCGGCAACTTCGCTATTAATTTGACAAAGTTTGATTGAGTACTTTAAAAGTTATTCATTTAGACGGCAATTCAGACGTCAATTCTCAACCGTTTATCATGAGATTTTGCAAGCACCATCGGCTGGTATTAGGCAACTTCCCTGGCAATTTGGCGAAGTTTGATTAAGTACTGCAAAAGTTATTCATGAGCTTAGTGTAAAATTTGATTGAGTATTTCTAAAAGTTATTCATTTAGACGTCAATTCAGTCGTCAATTCTCAACAGTTTACCATGTAATTTTGCAAGCACCATCGGCTGGTATTTAGGCAACTTCCCTGTAAATGTTCCGAAGTTTGCTTAAATACTTCAAAAGTTATTAATTAGATCAGTGTGAAATTTGATTGAGTATTTCAAAAGTTATTCATTTAGACGTCAATTCAGACGTCAATTCTCAACCGTTTATCATGTAATTTTGCAAGCACCATCGGCTGGTATTAAGGCAACTTCCCTGTCAATTTGGCGAAGTTTGATTAAGTACTGCAAAAGTTATTAATGAGCTTAGTGTGAAATTTGATTCAGTATTTTTAAAAGTTATTCATTTAGACGTCAGTTCTGACGTCAATTCTAAACCGTTTTCCATGTAATTTTGCAGGCGCCATGTCTGGTATTACGGCAACTACGCTATAAATTTGGCGAAGTTTGAATGAGTACTTTCAAAGTTATTCATTTAGACGTCAATTCAGACGTCAATTCCCAACAGTTTACCATGTAATTTTGCAGGCGCCATCGTCTGGTTTTACGGCAACTACGCTATAAATTTGGCGAAGTTTGAATGAGTACTTTCAAAGTTATTCATTTGGACGTCAATTTAGACGTCAATTATCAACCTTTTTCCATGTGATTTTGCAGGCACCATCGCCTGGTATTGCGGCAACTTCGGTATTAATTTGGCAAAGTTTAATTGAGTACTTTAAAAGTTATTCATTTAGACGGCAATTCAGACGTCAATTCTCAACCGTTTATCATGAGATTTTGCAAGCACCATCGGCTGGTATTAGGCAACTTCCCTGTAAATGTGGCGAAGTTTGCTTAAATACTTCAAAAGTTATTAATTAGATCAGTGTGAATTTTGATTGAGTATTTCAAAAGTTATTCATTTAGACGTCAATTCAGACGTCAAATCTCAACCGTTTATCATGTAATTTTGCAAGCACCATCGGCTGGTATTAAGGCAACTTCCCTGTCAATTTGGCGAAATTTGATTAAGTACTGCAAAAGTTATTAATGAGCTTAGTGTGAAATTTGATTCAGTATTTTTAAAAGTTATTCATTTAGACGTCAGTTCAGATGTCAATTCTAAACCGTTTTCCATGTAATTTTGCAGGCGCCATCGTCTGGTATTACGGCAACTACGCTATAAATTTGGCGAAGTTTGAATGAGTACTTTTAAAGTTATTCATTTAGACGTCAATTCAGACGTCAATTCTCAACCGTTTTCCATGTAGTTTTGCAGGCACCATCGCCTGGTATTGCGGCAACTTCGCTATTAATTTGGCAAAATTTGATTGAGTACTTTTAAAGTTATTCATTTAGACGTAAATTCAGACGTCAATTCTCAACCGTTTTCTATGTAATTTTGCATGCACCATCGACTGGTACTACGGCAAGTTCCCTGTAAGTTTGACAAAGTTTGATTAAGTACTTCAAAAGTTATTAATGAGATTAGTGTGAAACTTGATTCAGTATTTTAAAAGTTATTCATTTAGACGTCAATTCAGACGTCAATCCTCAACAGTTTATCATGTAATTTTGCAGGCCCCGTCGGCTGGTATTAAGGCAGCTTCCCTGTAAATTTGACAAAGTTTGCTTAAATACTTCAAAAGTTATTAATGAGATTAATGTGAAATTTGATTCAGTATTTTTAAAAGTTATTGATTTAGACGTCAATTTAGACATCAATCCTCAACAGTTTATCATGTAATTTTGCAGGCCCCGTCGGCTGGTATTAAGGCAGCTTCCCTGTAAATTTGACAAAGTTTGATTAAATACTTCAAAAGTTCTTAATGAGCTTAGTGTAAAATTTGATTGAGTATTTCTAAAAGTTATTCATTTAGACGTCAATTCAGTCGTCAATTCTCAACAGTTTACCATGTAATTTTGCAAGCACCATCGGCTGGTATTTAGGCAACTTCCCTGTAAATGTTCCGAAGTTTGCTTAAATACTTCAAAAGTTATTAATTAGATCAGTGTGAAATTTGATTGAGTATTTCAAAAGTTATTCATTTAGACGTCAATTCAGACGTCAATTCTCAACCGTTTATCATGTAATTTTGCAAGCACCATCGGCTGGTATTAAGGCAACTTCCCTGTCAATTTGGCGAAGTTTGATTAAGTACTGCAAAAGTTATTAATGAGCTTAGTGTGAAATTTGATTCAGTATTTTTAAAAGTTATTCATTTAGACGTCAGTTCTGACGTCAATTCTAAACCGTTTTCCATGTAATTTTGCAGGCGCCATGTCTGGTATTACGGCAACTACGCTATAAATTTGGCGAAGTTTGAATGAGTACTTTCAAAGTTATTCATTTAGACGTCAATTCAGACGTCAATTCCCAACAGTTTACCATGTAATTTTGCAGGCGCCATCGTCTGGTATTACGGCAACTACGCTATACATTTGGCGAAGTTTGCTTGAATACTTCAAAAGATATTATTGAGATTAGTGTGAAATTTGATTGAGTATTTTTAAAAGTTATTCATTCAGACGTCAATTCGGACGTCAATTCTCAACAGTTTACCATGTAATTTTGCAGGCCCCATCGGCTGGTATTAAGGCAGCTTCCCTGTAAATTTGGCAAAGTTTGATTAAATACTTCAAAAGTTATTAATGAGTTTAGTGTAAAATTTGATTGAGTATTTTTAAAAGTTATTCATTTAGACGTCTATTCAGACGTCAATTCCCAACAGTTTACCATGTAATTTTGCAGGCGCCATGTCTGGTTTTACGGCAACTACGCTATAAATTTGGCGAAGTTTGAATGAGTACTTTCAAAGTTATTCATTTGGACGTCAATTTAGACGTCAATTATCAACCTTTTTCCATGTAATTTTGCAGGCACCATCGCCTGGTATTGCGGCAACTTCGGTATTAATTTGGCAAAGTTTGATTGAGTACTTTAAAAGTTATTCATTTAGACGGCAATTCAGACGTCAATTCTCAACCGTTTATCATGAGATTTTGCAAGCACCATCGGCTGGTATTAGGCAACTTCCCTGTAAATGTGGCGAAGTTTGCTTAAATACTTCAAAAGTTATTAATTAGATCAGTGTGAATTTTGATTGAGTATTTCAAAAGTTATTCATTTAGACGTCAATTCAGACGTCAAATCTCAACCGTTTATCATGTAATTTTGCAAGCACCATCGGCTGGTATTAAGGCAACTTCCCTGTCAATTTGGCGAAATTTGATTAAGTACTGCAAAAGTTATTAATGAGCTTAGTGTGAAATTTGATTCAGTATTTTTAAAAGTTATTCATTTAGACGTCAGTTCAGATGTCAATTCTAAACCGTTTTCCATGTAATTTTGCAGGCGCCATCGTCTGGTATTACGGCAACTACGCTATAAATTTGGCGAAGTTTGAATGAGTACTTTTAAAGTTATTCATTTAGACGTCAATTCAGACGTCAATTCTCAACCGTTTTCCATGTAGTTTTGCAGGCACCATCGCCTGGTATTGCGGCAACTTCGCTATTAATTTGGCAAAATTTGATTGAGTACTTTTAAAGTTATTCATTTAGACGTAAATTCAGACGTCAATTCTCAACCGTTTTCTATGTAATTTTGCATGCACCATCGACTGGTACTACGGCAAGTTCCCTGTAAGTTTGACAAAGTTTGATTAAGTACTTCAAAAGTTATTAATGAGATTAGTGTGAAACTTGATTCAGTATTTTAAAAGTTATTCATTTAGACGTCAATTCAGACGTCAATCCTCAACAGTTTATCATGTAATTTTGCAGGCCCCGTCGGCTGGTATTAAGGCAGCTTCCCTGTAAATTTGACAAAGTTTGCTTAAATACTTCAAAAGTTATTAATGAGATTAATGTGAAATTTGATTCAGTATTTTTAAAAGTTATTGATTTAGACGTCAATTTAGACATCAATCCTCAACAGTTTATCATGTAATTTTGCAGGCCCCGTCGGCTGGTATTAAGGCAGCTTCCCTGTAAATTTGACAAAGTTTGATTAAATACTTCAAAAGTTCTTAATGAGCTTAGTGTAAATTTTGATTGAGTATTTTTAAAAGTTATTCATTTAGACCTCAATTCAGACGTCAATTCTCAACCGTTTACCATGTAATTTTGCAGGCACCATTGTCTGGTATTACGGCAACTTCGCTATTAATTTGGTGAAGTTTGAATGAGTACTTTCAAAGGTATTCATTTAGACGTCAATTCATACGTCAATTCTCAACCGTTTTCCATGTAATTTTGCAGGCACCATCGCCTGGTATTACGGCAACTTCGCTATTAATTTGGCGAAGTTTGATTAAGTACTGCAAAAGTTAATAAGGAGCTTAGTGTGAAATTTGCTTGAGTACTTCTAAGCGTTATTCATTTAGACGTCAATTCAGACGTCAATTCTCAACAGTTTGCCATGTAATTTTGCAGGCACCATCGGCTGGTATTAAGACAACATCCCTGTAAATTTGGCGAAGTTTGCTTGAATACTTCAAAAGATATTAATGAGATTAGTGTAAAATTTGATTGAGTATTTTTAAAAGTTATTCATTTAGACGTCAATGCGGACGTCAATTCTCAACAGTTTACCATGTAATTTTGCAGGCCCCATCGGCTGGTATTAAGGCAGCTTCCCTGTAAATTTGGCAAAGTTTGATTAAATACTTCAAAAGTTATTAATGAGCTTGGTGTAAAATTTGATTGAGTATTTTTAAAAGTCATTCATTTAGACGTCAATTCAGACGTCAATTCCCAACAGTTTACCATGTAATTTTGCAGGCGCCATCGTCTGGTATTACGGCAACTACGCTATACATTTGGCAAAGTTTGCTTGAATACTTCAAAAGATATTAATGAGATTAGTGTGAAATTTGATTGAGTATTTTTAAAAGTTATTCATTTAGACGTCAATTCGGACGTCAATTCTCAACAGTTTACCATGTAATTTTGCAGGCCCCATCGGCTGGTATTAAGGCAGCTTCCCTGTAAATTTGGCAAAGTTTGATTAAATACTTCAAAAGTTATTAATGAGCTTAGTGTAAAATTTGATTGTGTATTTTTAAAAGTTATTCATTTAGACGTCAATTCAGACGTCAATTCCCAACAGTTTACCATGTAATTTTGCAGGTGCCATGTCTGGTATTACGGCAACTACGCTATAAATTTGGCGAAGTTTGAATGAGTACTTTCAAAGTTATTCATATAAACGTCAATTCAGACGTCAATTATCAACCGTTTTCCATGTAATTTTGCAGGCACCATCGCCAGGTATTGCGGCAACTTCGCTATTAATTTGACAAAGTTTGATTGAGTACTTTAAAAGTTATTCATTTAGACGGCAATTCAGACGTCAATTCTCAACCGTTTATCATGAGATTTTGCAAGCACCATCGGCTGGTATTAGGCAACTTCCCTGTCAATTTGGCGAAGTTTGATTAAGTACTTCAAAAGTTATTCATGAGCTTAGTGTAAAATTTGATTGAGTATTTCTAAAAGTTATTCATTTAGACGTCAATTCAGTCGTCAATTCTCAACAGTTTACCATGTAATTTTGCAAGCACCATCGGCTGGTATTTAGGCAACTTCCCTGTAAATGTTCCGAAGTTTGCTTAAATACTTCAAAAGTTATTAATTAGATCAGTGTGAAATTTGATTGAGTATTTCAAAAGTTATTCATTTAGACGTCAATTCAGACGTCAATTCTCAACCGTTTATCATGTAATTTTGCAAGCACCATCGGCTGGTATTAAGGCAACTTCCCTGTCAATTTGGCGAAGTTTGATTAAGTACTGCAAATGTTATTAATGAGCTTAGTGTGAAATTTGATTCAGTATTTTTAAAAGTTATTCATTTAGACGTCAGTTCTGACGTCAATTCTAAACCGTTTTCCATGTAATTTTGCAGGCGCCATCGTCTGGTATTACGGCAACTACGCTATAAATTTGGCGAAGTTTGAATGAGTACTTTCAAAGTTATTCATTTAGACGTCAATTCAGACGTCAATTCTCAACCGTTTTCCATGTAGTTTTGCAGGCACCATCGCCTGGTATTGCGGCAACTTCGTTATTAATTTGGCAAAGTTTGATTGAGTACTTTAAAAGTTATTCATTTAGACGTCAATTCAGACGTCAATTCTCAACCGTTTTCCATGTAATTTTGCATGCACCATCGACTGGTACTACGACAAGTTCCCTGTAAGTTTGACAAAGTTTGATTAAGTACTTCAAAAGTTATTAATGAGATTAGTGTGAAATTTGATTCAGTATTTTTAAAAGTTATTCATTTAGACGGCAATTCAGACGTCAATTCTCAACCGTTTATCATGAGATTTTGCTAGCACCATCGGCTGGTATTAGGGCAACTTCCCTGTCAATTTGGCGAAGTTTGATTAAGTACTGCAAAAGTTATTAATGAGCTTAGTGTAAAATTTGATTGAGTATTTTTAAAAGTTATTCATTTAGACGTCAATTCAGACGTCAATTCCCAACAGTTTACCATGTAATTTTGCAGGCGCCATCGTCTGGTATTACGGCAACTACGCTATAAATTTGGCGAAGTTTGCTTGAATACTTCAAAAGATATTAATGAGATTAGTGTGAAATTTCATTGAGTATTTTTTAAAGTTATTCATTTAGACGTCAATTTGGACGTCAATTCTCAACAGTTTACCATGTAATTTTGCAGGTTCCATCGGCTGGTATTAAGGCAGCTTCCCTTTAAATTTGGCAAAGTTTGATTAAATACTTCAAAAGTTATTAATGAGCTTAGTGTAAAATTTGATTGAATATTTTTAAAAGTTATTCATTTAGACGTCAATTCAGACGTCAATTCTCAACCGTTTATCATGAGATTTTGCAAGCACCATCGGCTGGTATTAAGGCAACTTCCCTGTCATTTTGGTGAAGTTTGATTAAGTACTGCAAAAGTTAATAATGAGCTTAGTGTGAAATTTGATTGAGTACTTCTAAACGTTATTCATTCAGACGTCAATTCAGACGTCAATTCTCAACAGTTTACCATGTAATTTTGCAGGCACCATCGGCTGGTATTAAGGCAACATCCCTGTCAATTTGGCGAAGTTTGATTAAGTACTGCAAAAGTTAATAATGAGCTTAGTGTGAAATTTGATTGAGTACTTCTAAACGTTATTCATTTAGACGTCAATTCAGACGTCAATTCTCAACAGTTTACCATGTAATTTTGCAGGCACCATCGGCTGGTATTAAGGCAACATCCCTGTAAATTTGGCGAAGTTTGCTTGAATACTTCAAAATATATTAATGAGATTAGTGTGAAATTTGATTGAGTATTTTTAAAAGTTATTCATTTAGACGTCAATTCGGACGTCAATTCTCAACAGTTTACCATGTAATTTTGCAGGCCCCATCGGCTGGTATTAAGGCAGCTTCCTTGTAAATTTGGCAAAGTTTGATTGAATACTTCAAAAGTTATTAATGAGCTTAGTGTAAAATTTGATTGAGTATTTTTTAAAGTTATTCATTTAGACGTCAATTCAGACTTCAATTCCCAACAGTTTACCATGTAATTTTGCAGGCGCCATCGTCTGGTATTACGGCAACTACGCTATAAATTTGGCGAAGTTTGAATGAGTACTTTCGAAGTTATTCATTTAGACGTCAATTCAGACGTCAATTCTCAACCGTTTATCATGAGATTTTGCAAGCACCATCGGCTGGTATTTAGGCAACTTCCCTGTAAATGTTCCGAAGTTTGCTTAAATACTTCAAAAGTTATTAATTAGATCAGTGTGAAATTTGATTGAGTATTTCAAAAGTTATTCATTTAGACGTCAATTCAGACGTCAATTCTCAACCGTTTATCATGTAATTTTGCAAGCACCATCGGCTGGTATTAAGGCAACTTCCCTGTCAATTTGGCGAAGTTTGATTAAGTACTGCAAATGTTATTAATGAGCTTAGTGTGAAATTTGATTCAGTATTTTTAAAAGTTATTCATTTAGACGTCAGTTCTGACGTCAATTCTAAACCGTTTTCCATGTAATTTTGCAGGCGCCATCGTCTGGTATTACGGCAACTACGCTATAAATTTGGCGAAGTTTGAATGAGTACTTTCAAAGTTATTCATTTAGACGTCAATTCAGACGTCAATTCTCAACCGTTTTCCATGTAGTTTTGCAGGCACCATCGCCTGGTATTGCGGCAACTTCGTTATTAATTTGGCAAAGTTTGATTGAGTACTTTAAAAGTTATTCATTTAGACGTCAATTCAGACGTCAATTCTCAACCGTTTTCCATGTAATTTTGCATGCACCATCGACTGGTACTACGACAAGTTCCCTGTAAGTTTGACAAAGTTTGATTAAGTACTTCAAAAGTTATTAATGAGATTAGTGTGAAATTTGATTCAGTATTTTTAAAAGTTATTCATTTAGACGGCAATTCAGACGTCAATTCTCAACCGTTTATCATGAGATTTTGCTAGCACCATCGGCTGGTATTAGGGCAACTTCCCTGTCAATTTGGCGAAGTTTGATTAAGTACTGCAAAAGTTATTAATGAGCTTAGTGTAAAATTTGATTGAGTATTTTTAAAAGTTATTCATTTAGACGTCAATTCAGACGTCAATTCCCAACAGTTTACCATGTAATTTTGCAGGCGCCATCGTCTGGTATTACGGCAACTACGCTATAAATTTGGCGAAGTTTGCTTGAATACTTCAAAAGATATTAATGAGATTAGTGTGAAATTTCATTGAGTATTTTTTAAAGTTATTCATTTAGACGTCAATTTGGACGTCAATTCTCAACAGTTTACCATGTAATTTTGCAGGCTCCATCGGCTGGTATTAAGGCAGCTTCCCTTTAAATTTGGCAAAGTTTGATTAAATACTTCAAAAGTTATTAATGAGCTTAGTGTAAAATTTGATTGAATATTTTTAAAAGTTATTCATTTAGACGTCAATTCAGACGTCAATTCTCAACCGTTTATCATGAGATTTTGCAAGCACCATCGGCTGGTATTAAGGCAACTTCCCTGTCATTTTGGTGAAGTTTGATTAAGTACTGCAAAAGTTAATAATGAGCTTAGTGTGAAATTTGATTGAGTACTTCTAAACGTTATTCATTCAGACGTCAATTCAGACGTCAATTCTCAACAGTTTACCATGTAATTTTGCAGGCACCATCGGCTGGTATTAAGGCAACATCCCTGTCAATTTGGCGAAGTTTGATTAAGTACTGCAAAAGTTAATAATGAGCTTAGTGTGAAATTTGATTGAGTACTTCTAAACGTTATTCATTTAGACGTCAATTCAGACGTCAATTCTCAACAGTTTACCATGTAATTTTGCAGGCACCATCGGCTGGTATTAAGGCAACATCCCTGTAAATTTGGCGAAGTTTGCTTGAATACTTCAAAATATATTAATGAGATTAGTGTGAAATTTGATTGAGTATTTTTAAAAGTTATTCATTTAGACGTCAATTCGGACGTCAATTCTCAACAGTTTACCATGTAATTTTGCAGGCCCCATCGGCTGGTATTAAGGCAGCTTCCTTGTAAATTTGGCAAAGTTTGATTGAATACTTCAAAAGTTATTAATGAGCTTAGTGTAAAATTTGATTGAGTATTTTTTAAAGTTATTCATTTAGACGTCAATTCAGACGTCAATTCCCAACAGTTTACCATGTAATTTTGCAGGCGCCATCGTCTGGTATTACGGCAACTACGCTATAAATTTGGCGAAGTTTGAATGAGTACTTTCGAAGTTATTCATTTAGACGTCAATTCAGACGTCAATTCTCAACCGTTTATCATGAGATTTTGCAAGCACCATCGGCTGGTATTAGGCAACTTCCCTGTCAATTTGGCGAAGTTTGATTAAGTACTACAAAAGTTATCCATGAGCTTAGTGTAAAATTTGATTGAGTATTTCTAAAAGTTATTCATTTAGACGTCAATTCAGTCGTCAATTCTCAGCAGTTTACCATGTAATTTTGCAAGCACCATCGGCTGGTATTTAGGCAACTTCCCTGTAAATGTGGCGAAGTTTGCTTAAATACTTCAAAAGTTATTAATTAGATCAGTGTGAAATTTGATTGAGTATTTCAAAAGTTATTCATTTAGACGTCAATTCAGACGTCAATTCTCAACCGTTTATCATGTAATTTTGCAAGCACCATCGGCTGGTATTAAGTCAACTTCCCTGTCAATTTGGCAAAGTTTGATTAAGTACTGCAAAAGTTATTAATGAGCTTAGTGTGAAATTTGATTCAGTACTTTTAAAAGTTATTCATTTAGACGTCAGTTTGGACGTCAATTCTTAACCGTTTTCCATGTAATTTTGCAGGCGCCATCGTCTGGTATTACGGCAACTACGCTATAAATTTGGCGAAGTTTGAATGAGTACTTTCAAAGTTATTCATTTAGACGTCAATTCAGACGTCAATTCTCAACCGTTTTCCATGTAGTTTTGCAGGCTCCATCGCCTGGTATTGCGGCAACTTCGCTATTAATTTGGCAAAGTTTGATTGAGTACTTTAAAAGTTATTCATTTAGACGTCAATTCAGACGTCAATTCTCAACCGTTTTCCATGTAATTTTGCATGCACCATCGACTGGTACTACGGCAAGTTCCCTGTAAGTTTGACAAAGTTTGATTAAGTACTTCAAAAGTTATTAATGAGATTAGTGTGAAATTTGATTCAGTATTTTTAAAAGATATTCATTTAGACCTCAGATTGGACGTCAATTCTTAACCGTTTTCCATGTAATTTTGCAGGCGCCATCGTCTGGTATTACGGCAACTACGCTATAAATTTGGCGAAGTTTGAATGAGTACTTTCAAAGTTATTCATTTAGACGTCAATTCAGACGTCAATTCTCAACCGTTTTCCATGTAGTTTTGCAGGCTCCATCGCCTGGTATTGCGGCAACTTCGCTATTAATTTGGCAAAGTTTGATTGAGTACTTTAAAAGTTATTCATTTAGACGTCAATTCAGACGTCAATTCTCAACCGTTTTCCATGTAATTTTGCATGCACCATCGACTGGTACTACGGCAAGTTCCCTGTAAGTTTGACAAAGTTTGATTAAGTACTTCAAAAGTTATTAATGAGATTAGTGTGAAATTTGATTCAGTATTTTTAAAAGTTATTGATTTAGACGTCAATTTAGACGTCAATCCTCAACAGTTTATCATGTAATTTTGCAGGCCCCGTCGGCTGGTATTAAGGCAGCTTCCCTGTAAATTTGACAAAGTTTGATTAAATACTTCAAAAGTTCTTAATGAGCTTACTGTAAAATTTGATTGAGTATTTTTAAAAGTTATTCATTTAGACCTCAATTCAGACGTCAATTCTCAACCGTTTACCATGTAATTTTGCAGGCACCATTGTCTGTTGTTACGGCAACTTCGCTAATAATTTGGTGAAGTTTGAATGAGTACTTTCAAAGGTATTCATTTAGACGTCAATTCAGACGTCAATTCTCAACCGTTTTCCATGTAATTTTGCAGGCACCATCGTCTGGTATTACGGCAACTTCGCTATTAATTTGGCGAAGTTTGATTAAGTACTTTAAAAGTTATTCATTTAGACGTTAATTCAGACGTCAATTCTCAACCGTTTTCCATGTAATTTTGCATGCACCATACACTGGAATTACGGCAAATTCCCTGTAAGTTTGACAAAGTTTGATTAAGTACTTCAAAAGTTATTAATGAGATTAGTGTGAAATTTGATTCAGTATTTTTAAAAGTTATTCATTTAGACGGCAATTCAGACGTCAATTCTCAACCTTTTATCATGAGATTTTGCAAGCACCATCGGCTGGTATTAAGGCAACTTCCCTGTCAATTTGGCGAAGTTTGATTAAGTACTGCAAAAGTTATTAATGAGCTTAGTGTGAAATTTGATTGAGTACTTCTAAACGTTATTCATTTAGACGTCAATTCAGACGTCAATTCTCAACAGTTTACCATGTAATTTTGCAGGCACCATCGGCTGGTATTAAGGCAACATCCCTGTAAATTTGGCGAAGTTTGCTTGAATACTTCAAAAGATAATAATGAGATTAGTGTGAAATTTGATTGAGTATTTTTAAAAGTTATTCATTTAGACGTCAATTCGGACGTCAATTCTCAACAGTTTACCATGTAATTTTGCAGGCCCCATCGGCTGGTATTAAGGCAGCTTCCCTGTAAATTTGGCAAAGTTTGATTAAATACTTCAAAAGTTATTAATGAGCTTAGTGTAAAATTTGATTGAGTATTTTTAAAAGTTATTCATTTAGACGTCAATTCAGACGTCAATTCCCAACAGTTTACCATGTAATTTTGCAGGCGCCATCGACCGGTATTACGGCAACTATGCTATAAATTTGGCGAAGTTTGCTTAAATACTTCAAAAGATATTAATGAGATTAGTGTGAAATTTGATTGAGTATTTTTAAAAGTTATTCATTTAGACGTCAATTCGGACGTCAATTCTCAACAGTTTACCATGTAATTTTGCAGGCCCCATCGGCTGGTATTAAGGCAGCTTCCCTGTAAATTTGGCAAAGTTTGATTAAATACTTCAAAAGTTATTAATGAGCTTAGTGTAAAATTTGATTGAGTATTTTTAAAAGTTATTCATTTAGACGTCAATTCAGACGTCAATTCCCAACAGTTTACCATGTAATTTTGCAGGCGCCATGTCTGGTATTACGGCAACTACGCTATAAATTTGGCGAAGTTTGAATGAGTACTTTCAAAGTTATTCATATAAACGTCAATTCAGACGTCAATTATCAACCGTTTTCCATGTAATTTTGCAGGCACCATCGCCAGGTATTGCGGCAACTTCGCTATTAATTTGACAAAGTTTGATTGAGTACTTTAAAAGTTATTCATTTAGACGGCAATTCAGACGTCAATTCTCAACCGTTTATCATGAGATTTTGCAAGCACCATCGGCTGGTATTAGGCAACTTCCCTGTCAATTTGGCGAAGTTTGATTAAGTACTTCAAAAGTTATTCATGAGCTTAGTGTAAAATTTGATTGAGTATTTCTAAAAGTTATTCATTTAGACGTCAATTCAGTCGTCAATTCTCAACAGTTTACCATGTAATTTTGCAAGCACCATCGGCTGGTATTTAGGCAACTTCCCTGTAAATGTTCCGAAGTTTGCTTAAATACTTCAAAAGTTATTAATTAGATCAGTGTGAAATTTGATTGAGTATTTCAAAAGTTATTCACTTAGACGTCAATTCAGACGTCAATTCTCAACCGTTTATCATGTAATTTTGCAAGCACCATCGGCTGGTATTAAGGCAACTTCCCTGTCAATTTGGCGAAGTTTGATTAAGTACTGCAAATGTTATTAATGAGCTTAGTGTGAAATTTGATTCAGTATTTTTAAAAGTTATTCATTTAGACGTCAGTTCTGACGTCAATTCTAAACCGTTTTCCATGTAATTTTGCAGGCGCCATCGTCTGGTATTACGGCAACTACGCTATAAATTTGGCGAAGTTTGAATGAGTACTTTCAAAGTTATTCATTTAGACGTCAATTCAGACGTCAATTCTCAACCGTTTTCCATGTAGTTTTGCAGGCACCATCGCCTGGTATTGCGGCAACTTCGTTATTAATTTGGCAAAGTTTGATTGAGTACTTTAAAAGTTATTCATTTAGACGTCAATTCAGACGTCAATTCTCAACCGTTTTCCATGTAATTTTGCATGCACCATCGACTGGTACTACGACAAGTTCCCTGTAAGTTTGACAAAGTTTGATTAAGTACTTCAAAAGTTATTAATGAGATTAGTGTGAAATTTGATTCAGTATTTTTAAAAGTTATTCATTTAGACGGCAATTCAGACGTCAATTCTCAACCGTTTATCATGAGATTTTGCTAGCACCATCGGCTGGTATTAGGGCAACTTCCCTGTCAATTTGGCGAAGTTTGATTAAGTACTGCAAAAGTTATTAATGAGCTTAGTGTAAAATTTGATTGAGTATTTTTAAAAGTTATTCATTTAGACGTCAATTCAGACGTCAATTCCCAACAGTTTACCATGTAACTTTGCAGGCGCCATCGTCTGGTATTACGGCAACTACGCTATAAATTTGGCGAAGTTTGCTTGAATACTTCAAAAGATATTAATGAGATTAGTGTGAAATTTCATTGAGTATTTTTTAAAGTTATTCATTTAGACGTCAATTTGGACGTCAATTCTCAACAGTTTACCATGTAATTTTGCAGGCTCCATCGGCTGGTATTGAGGCAGCTTCCCTTTAAATTTGGCAAAGTTTGATTAAATACTTCAAAAGTTATTAATGAGCTTAGTGTAAAATTTGATTGAGTATTTTTAAAAGTTATTCATTTAGACGTCAATTCAGACGTCAATTCTCAACCGTTTATCATGAGATTTTGCAAGCACCATCGGCTGGTATTAAGGCAACTTCCCTGTCATTTTGGTGAAGTTTGATTAAGTACTGCAAAAGTTAATAATGAGCTTAGTGTGAAATTTGATTGAGTACTTCTAAACGTTATTCATTCAGACGTCAATTCAGACGTCAATTCTCAACAGTTTACCATGTAATTTTGCAGGCACCATCGGCTGGTATTAAGGCAACATCCCTGTCAATTTGGCGAAGTTTGATTAAGTACTGCAAAAGTTAATAATGAGCTTAGTGTGAAATTTGATTGAGTACTTCTAAACGTTATTCATTTAGACGTCAATTCAGACGTCAATTCTCAACAGTTTACCATGTAATTTTGCAGGCACCATCGGCTGGTATTAAGGCAACATCCCTGTAAATTTGGCGAAGTTTGCTTGAATACTTCAAAATATATTAATGAGATTAGTGTGAAATTTGATTGAGTATTTTTAAAAGTTATTCATTTAGACGTCAATTCGGACGTCAATTCTCAACAGTTTACCATGTAATTTTGCAGGCCCCATCGGCTGGTATTAAGGCAGCTTCCTTGTAAATTTGGCAAAGTTTGATTGAATACTTCAAAAGTTATTAATGAGCTTAGTGCAAAATTTGATTGAGTATTTTTTAAAGTTATTCATTTAGACGTCAATTCAGACGTCAATTCCCAACAGTTTACCATGTAATTTTGCAGGCGCCATCGTCTGGTATTACGGCAACTACGCTATAAATTTGGCGAAGTTTGAATGAGTACTTTCAAAGTTATTCATTTAGACGTCAATTCAGACGTCAATTCTCAACCGTTTATCATGAGATTTTGCAAGCACCATCGGCTGGTATTAGGCAACTTCCCTGTCAATTTGGCGAAGTTTGATTAAGTACTACAAAAGTTATCCATGAGCTTAGTGTAAAATTTGATTGAGTATTTCTAAAAGTTATTCATTTAGACGTCAATTCAGTCGTCAATTCTCAGCAGTTTACCATGTAATTTTGCAAGCACCATCGGCTGGTATTTAGGCAACTTCCCTGTAAATGTGGCGAAGTTTGCTTAAATACTTCAAAAGTTATTAATTAGATCAGTGTGAAATTTGATGGAGTATTTCAAAAGTTATTCATTTAGACGTCAATTCAGACGTCAATTCTCAACCGTTTATCATGTAATTTTGCAAGCACCATCGGCTGGTATTAAGTCAACTTCCCTGTCAATTTGGCAAAGTTTGATTAAGTACTGCAAAAGTTATTAATGAGCTTAGTGTGAAATTTGATTCAGTATTTTTAAAAGTTATTCATTTAGACGTCAGTTTGGACGTCAATTCTTAACCGTTTTCCATGTAATTTTGCAGGCGCCATCGTCTGGTATTACGGCAACTACGCTATAAATTTGGCGAAGTTTGAATGAGTACTTTCAAAGTTATTCATTTAGACGTCAATTCAGACGTCAATTCTCAACCGTTTTCCATGTAGTTTTGCAGGCTCCATCGCCTGGTATTGCGGCAACTTCGCTATTAATTTGGCAAAGTTTGATTGCGTACTTTAAAAGTTATTCATTTAGACGTCAATTCAGACGTCAATTCTCAACCGTTTTCCATGTAATTTTGCATGCACCATCGACTGGTACTACGGCAAGTTCCCTGTAAGTTTGACAAAGTTTGATTAAGTACTTCAAAAGTTATTAATGAGATTAGTGTGAAATTTGATTCAGTATTTTTAAAAGTTATTCATTTAGACCTCAGTTTGGACGTCAATTCTTAACCGTTTTCCATGTAATTTTGCAGGCGCCATCGTCTGGTATTACGGCAACTACGCTATAAATTTGGCGAAGTTTGAATGAGTACTTTCAAAGTTATTCATTTAGACGTCAATTCAGACGTCAATTCTCAACCGTTTTCCATGTAGTTTTGCAGGCTCCATCGCCTGGTATTGCGGCAACTTCGCTATTAATTTGGCAAAGTTTGATTGAGTTCTTTAAAAGTTATTCATTTAGACGTCAATTCAGACGTCAATTCTCAACCGTTTTCCATGTAATTTTGCATGCACCATCGACTGGTACTACGGCAAGTTCCCTGTAAGTTTGACAAAGTTTGATTAAGTACTTCAAAAGTTATTAATGAGATTAGTGTGAAATTTGATTCAGTATTTTTAAAAGTTATTGATTTAGACGTCAATTTAGACGTCAATCCTCAACAGTTTATCATGTAATTTTGCAGGCCCCGTCGGCTGGTATTAAGGCAGCTTCCCTGTAAATTTGACAAAGTTTGATTAAATACTTCAAAAGTTCTTAATGAGCTTACTGTAAAATTTGATTGAGTATTTTTAAAAGTTATTCATTTAGACCTCAATTCAGACGTCAATTCTCAACCGTTTACCATGTAATTTTGCAGGCACCATTGTCTGTTATTACGGCAACTTCGCTAATAATTTGGTGAAGTTTGAATGAGTACTTTCAAAGGTATTCATTTAGACGTCAATTCAGACGTCAATTCTCAACCGTTTTCCATGTAATTTTGCAGGCACCATCGTCTGGTATTACGGCAACTTCGCTATTAATTTGGCGAAGTTTGATTAAGTACTTTAAAAGTTATTCATTTAGACGTTAATTCAGACGTCAATTCTCAACCGTTTTCCATGTAATTTTGCATGCACCATACACTGGAATTACGGCAAATTCCCTGTAAGTTTGACAAAGTTTGATTAAGTACTTCAAAAGTTATTAATGAGATTAGTGTGAAATTTGATTCAGTATTTTTAAAAGTTATTCATTTAGACGGCAATTCAGACGTCAATTCTCAACCGTTTATCATGAGATTTTGCAAGCACCATCGGCTGGTATTAAGGCAACTTCCCTGTCAATTTGGCGAAGTTTGATTAAGTACTGCAAAAGTTAATAATGAGCTTAGTGTGAAATTTGATTGAGTACTTCTAAACGTTATTCATTTAGACGTCAATTCAGACGTCAATTCTCAACAGTTTACCATGTAATTTTGCAGGCACCATCGGCTGGTATTAAGGCAACATCCCTGTAAATTTGGCGAAGTTTGCTTGAATACTTCAAAAGATAATAATGAGATTAGTGTGAAATTTGATTGAGTATTTTTAAAAGTTATTCATTTAGACGTCAATTCGGACGTCAATTCTCAACAGTTTACCATGTAATTTTGCAGGCCCCATCGGCTGGTATTAAGGCAGCTTCCCTGTAAATTTGGCAAAGTTTGATTAAATACTTCAAAAGTTATTAATGAGCTTAGTGTAAAATTTGATTGAGTATTTTTAAAAGTTATTCATTTAGACGTCAATTCAGACGTCAATTCCCAACAGTTTACCATGTAATTTTGCAGGCGCCATCGACCGGTATTACGGCAACTACGCTATAAATTTGGCGAAGTTTGCTTGAATACTTCAAAAGATATTAATGAAATTAGTGTGAAATTTGATTGAGTATTTTTAAAAGTTATTCATTTAGACGTCAATTCGGACGTCAATTCTCAACAGTTTACCATGTAAATTTGCAGGCCCCATCGGCTGGTATTAAGGCAGCTTCCCTGTAAATTTGGCAAAGTTTGATTAAATACTTCAAAAGTTATTAATGAGCTTAGTGTAAAATTTGATTGAGTATTATTAAAAGTTATTCATTTAGACGTCAATTCAGTCGTCAATTCCCAACAGTTTACCATGTAATTTTGCAGGCGCCATCGTCTGGTATTACGGCAACTACGCTATAAATTTGGCGAAGTTTGAATGAGTACTTTCAAAGTTATTCATTTAGACGTCAATTCAGACGTCAATTATCAACCGTTTTCCATGTAATTTTGCAGGCACCATCGCCTGGTATTGCGGCAACTTCGCTATTAATTTGGCAAAGTTTGATTGAGTACTTTAAAAGTTATTAATTTAGACGGCAATTCAGACGTCAATTCTCAACCGTTTATCATGAGATTTTGCAAGCACCATCGGCTGGTATTAGGCAACTTCCCTGTCAATTTGGCGAAGTTTGATTAAGTACTGCAAAAGTTATTCATGAGCTTAGTGTAAAATTTGATTGAGTATTTCTAAAAGTTATTCATTTAGACGTCAATTCAGTCGTCAATTCTCAACAGTTTACGATGTAATTTTGCAAGCACCATCGGCTGGTATTTAGGCAACTTCCCTGTAAATATGGCGAAGTTTGCTTAAATACTTCAAAAGTTATTAATTAGATCAGTGTGAAATTTGATTCAGTATTTTTAAAAGTTATTCATTTAGACGGCAATTCAGACGTCAATTCTCAACCGTTTATCATGAGATTTTGCAAGCACCATCGGCTGGTATTAAGGCAACTTCCCTGTCAATTTGGCGAAGTTTGTTTAAGTACTGCAAAAGTTAATAATGAGCTTAGTGTGAAATTTGATTGAGTACTTCTAAACGTTATTCATTTAGACGTCAATTCAGACGTCAATTCTCAACAGTTTACCATGTAATTTTGCAGGCACCATCGGCTGGTATTAAGGCAACATCCCTGTAAATTTGGCGAAGTTTGCTTGAATACTTCAAAAGATAATAATGAGATTAGAGTTAAATTTGATTGAGTATTTTTAAAAGTTATTCATTTAGACGTCAGTTTGGACGTCAATTCTAAACCGTTTTCCATGTAATTTTGCAGGCGCCATCGTCTGGTATTACGGCAACTACGCTATAAATTTGGCGAAGTTTGAATGAGTACTTTCAAAGTTATTCATTTAGACGTCAATTCAGACGTCAATTATCAACCGTTTTCCATGTAATTTTGCAGGCACCATCGCCTGGTATTGCGGCAACTTCGCTATTAATTTGGCAAAGTTTGATTGAGTACTTTAAAAGTTATTCATTTAGACGGCAATTCAGACGTCAATTCTCAACCGTTTATCATGAGATTTTGCAAGCACCATCGGCTGGTATTGCGGCAACTTCGCTATTAATTTGGCAAAGTTTGATTGAGTACTTTAAAAGTTATTCATTTAGACGTCAATTCAGACGTTAATTCTCAACCGTTTTCCATGTAATTTTGCATGCACCATCGACTGGTACTACGGCAAGTTCCCTGTAAGTTTGACAAAGTTTGATTAAGTACTTCAAAAGTTATTAATGAGATTAGTGTGAAATTTGATTCAGTATTTTTAAAAGTTATTCATTTAGACGTCGATTCAGACGTCAATCCTCAACAGTTTACCATGTAATTTTGCAGGCCCCATCGGCTGGTATTAAGGCAGCTTCCCTGTAAATTTGACAAAGTTTGCTTAAATACTTCAAAAGTTATTAATGAGATTAGTGTGAAATTTGATTCAGTATTTTTAAAAGTTATTGATTTAGACGTCAATTTAGACGTCAATCCTCAACAGTTTATCATGTAATTTTGCAGGCCCCGTCGGCTGGTATTAAGGCAGCTTCCCTGTAAATTTGACAAAGTTTGATTAAATACTTCAAAAGTTCTTGATGAGCTTACTGTAAAATTTGATTGAGTATTTTTAAAAGTTATTCATTTAGACCTCAATTCAGACGTCAATTCTCAACCGTTTACCATGTAATTTTGCAGGCACCATTGTCTGTTATTACGGCAACTTCGCTAATAATTTGGTGAAGTTTGAATGAGTACTTTCAAAGGTATTCATTTAGACGTCAATTCAGACGTCAATTCTCAACCGTTTTCCATGTAATTTTGCAGGCACCATCGTCTGGTATTACGGCAACTTCGCTATTAATTTGGCGAAGTTTGATTAAGTACTTTAAAAGTTATTCATTTAGACGTTAATTCAGACGTCAATTCTCAACCGTTTTCCATGTAATTTTGCATGCACCATACACTGGAATTACGGCAAATTCCCTGTAAGTTTGACAAAGTTTGATTAAGTACTTCAAAAGTTATTAATGAGATTAGTGTGAAATTTGATTCAGTATTTTTAAAAGTTATTCATTTAGACGGCAATTCAGACGTCAATTCTCAACCGTTTATCATGAGATTTTGCAAGCACCATCGGCTGGTATTAAGGCAACTTCCCTGTCAATTTGGCGAAGTTTGATTAAGTACTGCAAAAGTTAATAATGAGCTTAGTGTGAAATTTGATTGAGTACTTCTAAACGTTATTCATTTAGACGTCAATTCAGACGTCAATTCTCAACAGTTTACCATGTAATTTTGCAGGCACCATCGGCTGGTATTAAGGCAACATCCCTGTAAATTTGGCGAAGTTTGCTTGAATACTGCAAAAGATAATAATGAGATTAGTGTGAAATTTGATTGAGTATTTTTAAAAGTTATTCATTTAGACGTTAATTCGGACGTCAATTCTCAACAGTTTACCATGTAATTTTGCAGGCCCCATCGGCTGGTATTAAGGCAGCTTCCCTGTAAATTTGGCAAAGTTTGATTAAATACTTCAAAAGTTATTAATGAGCTTAGTGTAAAATTTGATTGAGTATTTTTAAAAGTTATTCATTTAGACGTCAATTCAGACGTCAATTCCCAACAGTTTACCATGTAATTTTGCAGGCGCCATCGTCCGGTATTACGGCAACTACGCTATAAATTTGGCGAAGTTTGCTTGAATACTTCAAAAGATATTAATGAAATTAGTGTGAAATTTGATTGAGTATTTTTAAAAGTTATTCATTTAGACGTCAATTCGGACGTCAATTCTCAACAGTTTACCATGTAAATTTGCAGGCCCCATCGGCTGGTATTAAGGCAGCTTCCCTGTAAATTTGGCAAAGTTTGATTAAATACTTCAAAAGTTATTAATGAGCTTAGTGTAAAATTTGATTGAGTATTTTTAAAAGTTATTCATTTAGACGTCAATTCAGACGTCAATTCCCAACAGTTTACCATGTAATTTTGCAGGCGCCATCGTCTGGTATTACGGCAACTACGCTATAAATTTGGCGAAGTTTGAATGAGTACTTTCAAAGTTATTCATTTAGACGTCAATTCAGACGTCAATTATCAACTGTTTTCCATGTAATTTTGCAGGCACCATCGCCTGGTATTGCGGCAACTTCGCTATTAATTTGGCAAAGTTTGATTGAGTACTTTAAAAGTTATTAATTTAGACGGCAATTCAGACGTCAATTCTCAACCGTTTATCATGAGATTTTGCAAGCACCATCGGCTGGTATTAGGCAACTTCCCTGTCAATTTGGCGAAGTTTGATTAAGTACTGCAAAAGTTATTCATGAGCTTAGTGTAAAATTTGATTGAGTATTTCTAAAAGTTATTCATTTAGACGTCAATTCAGTCGTCAATTCTCAACAGTTTACCATGTAATTTTGCAAGCACCATCGGCTGGTATTTAGGCAACTTCCCTGTAAATATGGCGAAGTTTGCTTAAATACTTCAAAAGTTATCAATTAGATCAGTGTGAAATTTGATTGAGTATTTCAAAGTTATTCATTTAGACGTCAATTCAGACGTCAATTCTCAACCGTTTATCATGTAATTTTGCAAGCACCATCGGCTGGTATTAAGGCAACTTCCCTGTCAATTTGGCAAAGTTTGATTAAGTACTTCAAAAGTTCTTAATGAGCTTAGTGTAAAATTTGATTGAGTATTTTTAAAAGTTATTCATTTAGACCCCAATTCAGACGTCAATTCTCAACCGTTTACCATGTAATTTTGCAGGCACCATTGTCTGGTATTACGGCAACATCGCTATTAATTTAGTGAAGTTTGAATGAGTACTTTCAAAGATATTCATTTAGACGTCAATTCAGACGTCAATTCTCAACCGTTTTCCATGTAATTTTGCATGCACCATACACTGGAATTACGGCAAATTCCCTGTAAGTTTGACAAAGTTTGATTAAGTACTTCAAAAGTTATTAATGAGATTAGTGTGAAATTTGATTCAGTATTTTTAAAAGTTATTCATTTAGACGGCAATTCAGACGTCAATTCTCAACCGTTTATCATGAGATTTTGCAAGCACCATCGGCTGGTATTAAGGCAACTTCCCTGTCAATTTGGCGAAGTTTGTTTAAGTACTGCAAAAGTTAATAATGAGCTTAGTGTGAAATTTGATTGAGTACTTCTAAACGTTATTCATTTAGACGTCAATTCAGACGTCAATTCTCAACAGTTTACCATGTAATTTTGCAGGCACCATCGGCTGGTATTAAGGCAACATCCCTGTAAATTTGGCGAAGTTTGCTTGAATACTTCAAAAGATAATAATGAGATTAGTGTGAAATTTGATTGAGTATTTTTAAAAGTTATTCATTTAGACGTCAGTTTGGACGTCAATTCTAAACCGTTTTCCATGTAATTTTGCAGGCGCCATCGTCTGGTATTACGGCAACTACGCTATAAATTTGGCGAAGTTTGAATGAGTACTTTCAAAGTTATTCATTTAGACGTCAATTCAGACGTCAATTATCAACCGTTTTCCATGTAATTTTGCAGGCACCATCGCCTGGTATTGCGGCAACTTCGCTATTAATTTGGCAAAGTTTGATTGAGTACTTTAAAAGTTATTCATTTAGACGGCAATTCAGACGTAAATTCTCAACCGTTTATCATGAGATTTTGCAAGCACCATCGGCTGGTATTGCGGCAACTTCGCTATTAATTTGGCAAAGTTTGATTGAGTACTTTAAAAGTTATTCATTTAGACGTCAATTCAGACGTTAATTCTCAACCGTCTTCCATGTAATTTTGCATGCACCATCGACTGGTACTACGGCAAGTTCCCTGTAAGTTTGACAAAGTTTGATTAAGTACTTCAAAAGTTATTAATGAGATTCGTGTGAAATTTGATTCAGTAATTTTAAAAGTTATTCATTTAGACGTCAATTCAGACGTCAATCCTCAACAGTTTACCATGTAATTTTGCAGGCCCCATCGGCTGGTATTAAGGCAGCTTCCCTGTAAATTTGACAAAGTTTGCTTAAATAATTCAAAAGTTATTAATGAGATTAGTGTGAAATTTGATTCAGTATTTTTAAAAGTTATTGATTTAGACGTCAATTTAGACGTCAATCCTCAACAGTTTATCATGTAATTTTGCAGGCCCCGTCGGCTGGTATAAAGGCAGCTTCCCTGTAAATTTGACAAAGTTTGATTAAATACTTCAAAAGTTCTTAATGAGCTTAGTGTAAAATTTGATTGAGTATTTTTAAAAGTTATTCATTTAGACCTCAGTTCAGACGTCAATTCTCAACCGTTTACCATGTAATTTTGCAGGCACCATTGTCTGGTATTACGGCAACTTCGCTATTAATTTGGTGAAGTTTGAATGAGTACTTTCAAAGATATTCATTTAGACGTCAATTCAGACGTCAATTCTCAACCGTTTTCCATGTAATTTTGCATGCACCATACACTGGAATTACGGCAAATTCCCTGTAAGTTTGACAAAGTTTGATTAAGTACTTCAAAAGTTATTAATGAGATTAGTGTGAAATTTGATTCAGTATTTTAAAAAGTTATTCATTTAGACATCAATTCAGACGTCAATCCTCAACAGTTTACCATGTAATTTTGCAGGCCCCATCGGCTGGTATTAAGGCAGCTTCCCTGTAAATTTGACAAAGTTTGCTTAAATACTTCAAAAGTTATTAATGAGATTAGTGTGAAATTTGATTCAGGATTTTTAAAAGTTATTGATTTAGACGTCAATTTAGACGTCAATCCTCAACAGTTTATCATGTAATTTTGCAGGCACCATTGTCTGGTATTACGGCAACTTCGCTATTAATTTGGTGAAGTTTGAATGAGTACTTTCAAAGGTATTCATTTAGACGTCAATTCAGACGTCAATTCTCAAACGTTTTCCATGTAATTTTGCATGCACCATACACTGGAATTACGGCAAATTCCCTGTAAGTTTGACAAAGTTTGATTAAGTACTTCAAAAGTTATTAATGAGATTAGTGTGAAATTTGATTGAGTATTTTTAAAAATTATTCATTTAGACGTCAATTTGGACGTCAATTCTCAACAGTTTACCATGTAATTTTGCAGGCCCCATCGGCTGGTATTAAGGCAGCTTCCCTGTAAATTTGGCAAAGTTTGATTAAATACTTCAAAAGTTATTAATGAGCTTAGTGTAAAATTTGATTGAGTATTTTTAAAAGTTATTCATTTAGACGTCAATTCAGACGTCAATTCCCAACAGTTTACCATGTAATTTTGCAGGCGCCATCGTCTGGTATTACGGCAACTACGCTATAAATTTGGCGAAGTTTGCTTGAATACTTCAAAAGATATTAATGAAATTAGTGTGAAATTTGATTAAGTATTTTTAAAAGTTATTCATTTAGACGTCAATTCGGACGTCAATTCTCAACAGTTTACCATGTAATTTTGCAGGCCCCATCGGCTCGTATTAAGGCAGCTTCCCTGTAAATTTGGCAAAGTTTGATTAAATACTTCAAAAGTTAATAATGAGCTTAGTGTAAAATTTGATTGAGTATTTTTAAAAGTTACTCATTTAGACGTCAATTCAGACGTCAATTCTCAACCGTTTATCATGAGATTTTGCAAGCACCATCGGCTGGTATTAAGGCAACTTCCCTGTCAATTTGGCGAAGTTTGATTAAGTACTGCAAAAGTTAATAATGAGCTTAGTGTGAAATTTGATTGAGTACTTCTAAACGTTATTCATTTAGACGTCAATTCAGACGTCAATTCTCAACAGTTTACCATGTAATTTTGCAGGCACCATCGGCTGGTATTAAGGCAACATCCCTGTAAATTTGGCGAAGTTTGCTTGAATACTTCAAAAGATAATAATGAGATTAGTGTGAAATTTGATTCAGTATTTTTAAAAGTTATTCATTTAGACGTCAGTTTGGACGTCAATTCTAAACCGTTTTCCATGTAATTTTGCAGGCGCCATCGTCTGGTATTACGGCAACTACACTATAAATTTGGCGAAGTTTGAATGAGTACTTTCAAAGTTATTCATTTAGACGTCAATTCAGACGTCAATTCTCAACCGTTTTCCATGTAGTTTTGCAGGCACCATCGCCTGGTATTGCGGCAACTTCGCTATTAATTTGGCAAAGTTTGATTGAGTACTTTAAAAGTTATTCATTTAGACGTCAATTCAGACGTCAATTCTAAACTGTTTTCCATGTAATTTTGCATGCACCATCGGCTGGTACTACGGCAAGTTCCCAGTAAGTTTGACAAAGTTTGATTAAGTACTTCAAAAGTTATTAATGAGATTAGTGTGAAATTTGATTCAGTATTTTTAAAAGTTATTCATTTAGACGTCAATTCAGACGTCAATCCTCAACAGTTTACCATGTAATTTTGCAGGCCCCATCGGCTGGTATTAAGGCAGCTTCCCTGTAAATTTGACAAAGTTTGCTTAAATACTTCAAAAGTTATTAATGAGATTAGTGTGAAATTTGATTCAGTATTTTTAAAAGTTATTGATTTAGACGTCAATTTAGACGTCAATCCTCAACAGTTTATCATGTAATTTTGCAGGCCCCGTCGGCTGGTATTAAGGCAGCTTCCCTGTAAATTTGACAAAGTTCGATTAAATACTTCAAAAGTTCTCAATGAGCTTAGTGTAAAATTTGATTGAGTATTTTTAAAAGTTATTCATTTAGACCTCAATTCAGACGTCAATTCTCAACCGTTTACCATGTAATTTTGCAGGCACCATTGTCTGGTATTACGGCAACTTCGCTATTAATTTGGTGAAGTTTGAATGAGTACTTTCAAAGGTATTCATTTAGACGTCAATTCAGACGTCAATTCTCAACCGTTTTCCATGTAATTTTGCAGGCACCATCGCCTGGTATTACGGCAACTTCGCTATTAATTTGGCGAAGTTTGATTGAGTACTTTAAAAGTTATTCATTTAGACGTTAATTCAGACGTCAATTCTCAACCGTTTTCCATGTAATTTTGCATGCACCATACACTGGAATTACGGCAAATTCCCTGTAAGTTTGACAAAGTTTGATTAAGTACTTCAAAAGTTAATAATGAGCTTAGTGTAGAATTTGATTGAGTATTTTTAAAAGTTATTCATTTAGACGTCAATTCAGACGTCAATTCCCAACAGTTTACCATGTAATTTTGCAGGCGCCATCGTCTGGTATTACGGCAACTACGCTATAAATTTGGCGAAGTTTGCTTGAATACTTCAAAAGATATTAATGAAATTAGTGTGAAATTTGATTGAGTATTTTTAAAAGTTATTCATTTAGACGTCAATTCGGACGTCAATTCTCAACAATTTACCATGTAATTTTGCAGGCCCCATCGGCTGGTATTAAGGCAGCTTCCCTGTAAATTTGGCAAAGTTTGATTAAATACTTCAAAAGTTATTGATGAGCTTAGTGTAAAATTTGATTGAGTATTTTTAAAAGTTATTCATTTAGACGTCAATTCAGACGTCAATTCCCAACAGTTTACCATGTAATTTTGCAGGCGCCATCGTCTGGTATTACGGCAACTACGCTATTAATTTGGTGAAGTTTGAATGAGTACTTTCAAAGGTATTCATTTAGACGGCAATTCAGACGTCAATTCTCAACCGTTTATCATGAGATTTTGCAAGCACCATCGGCTGATATTAGGCAACTTCCCTGTCAATTTGGCGAAGTTTGATTAAGTACTGCAAAAGTTATTCATGAGCTTAGTGTAAAATTTGATTGAGTATTTCTAAAAGTTATTCATTTAGACGTCAATTCAGTCGTCAATTCTCAACAGTTTACCATGTAATTTTGCAAGCACCATCGGCTGGTATTTAGGCAACTTCCCTGTAAATGTGGCGAAGTTTGCTTAAATACTTCAAAAGTTATTAATTAGATCAGTGTGAAATTTGATTGAGTATTTCAAAAGTTATTCATTTAGACGTCAATTCAGACGTTAATTCTCAACCGTTTATCATGTAATTTTGCAAGCACCATCGGCTGGTATTAAGGCAACTTCCCTGTCAATTTGGCAAAGTTTGATTAAGTACTGCAAAAGTTATTAATGAGCTTAGTGTGAAATTTGATTCAGTATTTTTAAAAGTTATTCATTTAGACGTCAGTTTGGACGTCAATTCTAAACCGTTTTCCATGTAATTTTGCAGGCGCCATCGTCTGGTATTACGGCAACTACTCTATAAATTTGGCGAAGTTTGAATGAGTACTTTCAAAGTTATTCATTTAGACGTCAATTCAGACGTCAATTCTCAACCGTTTTCCATGTAGTTTTGCAGGCACCATCGCCTGGTATTGCGGCAACTTCGCTATTAATTTGGCAAAGTTTGATCGAGTACTTTCAAAGTTATTCATTTAGACGTCAATTCAGACGTCAATTCTCAACCGTTTTCCATGTAATTTTGCATGCACCATCGACTGGTACTACGGCAAGTTCCCTGTAAGTTTGACAAAGTTTGATCAAGTACTTCAAAAGTTATTAATGAGATTAGTGTGAAATTTGATTGAGTATTTTTAAAAGTTATTCATTTAGACGTCAATTCAGACGTCAATCCTCAACAGTTTACCATGTAATTTTGCAGGCCCCATCGGCTGGTATTAAGGCAGCTTCCCTGTAAATTTGACAAAGTTTGCTTAAATACTTCAAAAGTTATTAATGAGATTAGTGTGAAATTTGATTCAGTATTTTTAAAAGTTATTGATTTAGACGTCAATTTAGACGTCAATCCTCAACAGTTTATCATGTAATTTTGCAGGCCCCGTCGGCTGGTATTAAGGCAGCTTCCCTGTAAATTTGACAAAGTTTGATTCAATACTTCAAAAGTTCTTAATGAGCTTAGTGTAAAATTTGATTGAGTATTTTTAAAAGTTATTCATTTAGACCTCAATTCAGACGTCAATTCTCAACCGTTTACCATGTAATTTTGCAGGCACCATTGTCTAGTATTACGGCAACTTCGCTATTAATTTGGTGAAGTTTGAATGAGTACTTTCAAAGGTATTCACTTAGACGTCAATTCAGACGTCAATTCTCAACCGTTTTCCATGTAATTTTGCAGGCACCATCGCCTGGTATTACGGCAACTTCGCTATTAATTTGGCGAAGTTTGATTAAGTACTTTAAAAGTTATTCATTTAGACGTTAATTCAGACGTCAATTCTCAACCGTTTTCCATGTAATTTTGTATGCACCATACACTGGAATTACGGCAAATTCCCTGTAAGTTTGACAAAGTTTGATTAAGTACTTCAAAAGTTATTAATGAGATTAGTGTGAAATTTGATTCAGTATTTTTAAAAGTTATTCATTTAGACGGCAATTCAGACGTCAATTCTCAACCGTTTATCATGAGATTTTGCAAGCACCATCGGCTGGTATTAAGGCAACTTCCCTGTCAATTTGGCGAAGTTTGATTAAGTACTGCAAAAGTTAATAATGAGCTTAGTGTAAAATTTGATTGAGTACTTCTAAACGTTATTCATTTAGACGTCAATTCAGACGTCAATTCTCAACAGTTTACCATGTAATTTTGCAGGCACCATCGGCTGGTATTAAGGCAACATCCCTGTAAATTTGGCGAAGTTTGCTTGAATACTTCAAAGGATAATAATGAGATTAGTGTGAAATTTGATTGAGTATTTTTAAAAGTTATTCATTTAGACGTCAGTTTGGACGTCAATTCTAAACCGTTTTCCATGTAATTTTGCAGGCGCCATCGTCTGGTATTACGGCAACTACGCTATAAATTTGGCGAAGTTTGAATGAGTACTTTCAAAGTTATTTATTTAGACGTCAATTCAGACGTCAATTCTCAACCGCTTTCCATGTAGTTTTGCAGGCACCATCGCCTGGTATTGCGGCAACTTCGCTATTAATTTGGCAAAGTTTGATTGAGTACTTTAAAAGTTATTCATTTAGACGTCAATTCAGACGTCAATTCTCAATCGTTTTCCATGTAATTTTGCATGCACCATCGACTGGTACTACGGCAAGTTCCCTGTAAGTTTGACAAAGTTTGATTAAGTACTTCAAAAGTTATTATTGAGATTAGTGTGAAATTTGATTCAGTATTTTTAAAAGTTATTCATTTAGACGTCAATTCAGACGTCAATCCTCAAAAGTTTACCATGTAATTTTGCAGGCCCCATCGGCTGGTATTAAGGCAGCTTCCCTGTAAATTTGACGAAGTTTGCTTAAATACTTCAAAAGTTATTAATGAGATTAGTGTGAAATTTGATTCAGTATTTTTAAAAGTTATTGATTTAGACGTCAATTTAGACGTCAATCCTCAACAATTTATTATGTAATTTTGCAGGCCCCGTCGGCTGGTATTAAGGCAGCTTCCCTGTAAATTTGACAAAGTTTGATTAAATACTTCAAAAGTTCTTAATGAGCTTAGTGTAAAATTTGATTGAGTATTTTTAAAAGTTATTCATTTAGACCTCAATTCAGACGTCAATTCTCAACCGTTTACCATGTAATTTTGCAGGCACCATTGTCTGGTATTACGGCAACTTCACTATTAATTTGGTGAAGTTTGAATGAGTACTTTCAAAGGTATTCATTTAGACGTCAATTCAGACGTCAATTCTCAACCGTTTTCCATGTGATTTTGCAGGCACCATCGCCTGGTATTACGGCAACTTCGCTATTAATTTGGCGAAGTTTGATTAAGTACTTTAAAAGTTATTCATTTAGACGTTTATTCAGACGTCAATTCTCAACCGTTTTCCATGTAATTTTGCATGCACCATACACTGGAATTACGGCAAATTCCCTGTAAGTTTGACAAAGTTTGATTAAGTACTTCAAAAGTTATTAATGAGATTAGTGTGAAATTTGATTCAGTATTTTTAAAAGTTATTCATTTAGACGGCAATTCAGACGTCAATTCTCAACCGTTTATCATGAGATTTTGCAAGCACCATCGGCTGGTATTAAGGCAACTTCCCTGTCAATTTGGCGAAGTTTGATTAAGTACTGCAAAAGTTAATAATGAGCTTAGTGTGAAATTTGATTGAGTACTTCTAAACGTTATTCAATTAGACGTCAATTCAGACGTCAATTCTCAACAGTTTACCATGTAATTTTGCAGGCACCATCGGCTTCTATTAAGGCAAAATCCCTGTAAATTTGGCGAAGTTTGCTTGAATACTTCAAAAGATAATAATGAGATTAGTGTGAAATTTGATTGAGTATTTTTAAAAGTTATTCATTTAGACGTAAATTCGGACGCCAATTCTCAACAGTTTACCATGCAATTTTGCAGGCCCCATCGGCTGGTATTAAGGCAGCTTCCCTGTAAATTTGGCAAAGTTTGATTAAATACTTCAAAAGTTATTAATGAGCTTAGTGTAAAATTTGATTGAGTATTTTTAAAAGTTATTCATTTAGACGTCAATTAGGACGTCAATTCTCAACAGTTTACCATGTAATTTTGCAGGCCCCATCGGCTGGTATTAAGGCAGCTTCCCTGTAAATTTGGCAAAGTTTGATTAAATACTTCAAAAGTTATTAATGAGCTTAGTGTAAAGTTTGATTGAGTATTTTTAAAAGTTATTCATTTAGACGTCAATTCAGACGTCAATTCCCAACAGTTTACCATGTAATTTTGCAGGCGCCATCGTCTGGTATTACGGCAACTACGCTATAAATTTGGCGAAGTTTGCTTGAATACTTCAAAAGATATTAATGAGATTAGTGTGAAATTTGATTCAGTATTTTTAAAAGTTATTCATTTAGACGTCAATTCGGACGTCAATTCTCAACAGTTTACCATGTAATTTTGCAGGCCCCATCGGCTGGTATTAAGGCAGCTTCCCTGTAAATTTGGCAAAGTTTGATTAAATACTTCATAAGTTATTAATGAGCTTAGTGTAAAATTTGATTGAGTATTTTTAAAAGTTATTCATTTAGACGTCAATTCAGACGTCAATTCCCAACAGTTTACCATGTAATTTTGCAGGCGCCATCGTCTGGTATTATGGCAACTACGCTATAAATTTGACGAAGTTTGAATGAGTACTTTCAAAGTTATTCATTTAGACGTCAATTCAGACGTCAATTATCAACCGTTTTCCATGTAATTTTGCAGGCACCATCGCCTGGTATTGCGGCAACTTCGCTATTAATTTGGCAAAGTTTGATTGAGTACTTTAAAAGTTATTCATTTAGACGTCAATTCAGACGTCAATTCTCAACCGTTTATCATGAGATCTTGCAAGCACCATCGGCTGGTATTAGGCAACTTCCCTGTCAATTTGGCGAAGTTTGATTAAGTACTGCAAAAGTTATTCATGAGCTTAGTGTAAAATTTGATTGAGTATTTCTAAAAGTTATTCATTTAGACGTCAATTCAGTCGTCAATTCTCAACAGTTTACCATGTAATTTTGCAAGCACCATCGGCTGGTATTTAGGCAACTTCCCTGTAAATGTGGCGAAGTTTGCATAAATACTCAAAAGTTATTAATTAGATCAGTGTGAAATTTGATTGAGTATTTCAAAAGTTATTCATTTAGACGTCAATTCAGACGTCAATTCTCAACCGTTTATCATGTAATTTTGCAAGCACCATCGGCTGGTATTAAGGCAACTTCCCTGTCAATTTGGCGAAGTTTATTAAGGCAACTTCCCTGTCAATTTGGCAAAGTTTGATTAAGTACTGCAAAAGTTATTAATGAGCTTAGTGTGAAATTTGATTCAGTATTTTTAAAAGTTATTCATTTAGACGTCAGTTCAGACGTCAATTCTAAACCGTTTTCCATGTAATTTTGCAGGCGCCATCGTCTGGTATTACGGCAACTACGCTATAAATTTGGCGAAGTTTGAATGAGTACTTTCAAATTTATTCATTTAGACGTCAATTCAGACGTCAATTCTTAACCGTTTTCCATGTAGTTTTGCAGACACCATCGCCTGGTATTGCGGCAACTTCGCTATTAATTTGGCAAAGCTTGATTGAGTACTTTAAAAGTTATTCATTTAGACGTCAATTCAGACGTCAATTCTCAACCGTTTTCCATGTAATTTTGCATGCACCATCGACTGGTACTACGGCAAGTTACCTGTAAGTTTGACTTAGTTTGATTGAGTACTTCAAAAGTTATTAATGAGATTAGTGTTAAATTTGATTCAGTATTTTTAAAAGTTATTCATTTAGACGTCAATTCAGACGTCAATCCTCAACAGTTTACCATGTAATTTTGCAGGCCCCATCGGCTGGTATTAAGGCAACTACGCTATAAATTTGGCAAAGTTTGCTTGAATACTTCAAAAGATATTAATGAGATTAGTGTGAAATTTGATTGAGTATTTTTAAAAGTTATTCATTTAGACGTCAATTCAGACGTCAATTCTCATCCGTTTATCATGTAATTTTGCAAGCACCATCGGCTGGTATTAAGGCAAATTCCCTGTCAATTTGGCGAAGTTTATTAAAGCAACTTCCCTGTCAATTTGGCGAAGTTTGATTAAGTACTGCAAAAGTTATTAATGAGCTTAGTGTGAAATTTGATTCAGTATTTTTAAAAGTTATTCATTTAGACGTCAGTTCAGACGTCAATTCTAAACCGTTTTCCATGTAATTTTGCAGGCGCCATCGTCTGGTATTACGGCAACTACGCTATAAATTTGGCGAAGTTTGAATGAGTACTTTCAAAGTTATTCATTTAGACGTCAATTCAGACGTCAATTCTCAACCGTTTTCCATGTAGTTTTGCAGGCACCATCGCCTGGTATTGCGGCAACTTCGCTATTATTTGGCAAAGTTTGATTGAGTACTTTAAAAGTTATTCATTTAGACGTTAATTCAGACGTCAATTCTCAACCGTTTTCCATGTAATTTTGCATGCACCATACACTGGAATTACGGCAAATTCCCTGTAAGTTTGACAAAGTTTGATTAAGTACTTCAAAAGTTATTAATGAGATTAGTGTGAAATTTGATTCAGTATTTTTAAAAGTTATTCATTTAGACGGCAATTCAGACGTCAATTCTCAACCGTTTATCATGAGATTTTGCAAGCACCATCCGCTGGTATTAAGGCAGCTTCCCTGTCAATTTGGCGAAGTTTGATTAAGTACTGCAAAAGTTCTTAATGAGCTTAGTGTGAAATTTGATTGAGTACTTCCAAACGTTATTCATTTAGACGTCAATTCAGACGTCAATTCTCAACAGTTTACCATGTAATTTTGCAGGCACCATCGGCTGGTATTAAGGCAGCATCCCTGTAAATTTGGCGAAGTTTGCTTGAATACTTCAAAAGATATTAATGAGATTAGTGTGAAATTTGATTGAGTATTTTTAAAAGTTATTCATTTAGACGTCAATTCGGACGTCAATTCTCAACAGTTTACCATGTAATTTTGCAGGCCCCATCGGCTGGTATTAAGGCAGCTTCCCTGTAAATTTGACAAAGTTTGATTAAATACTTCAAAAGTTATTAATGAGCTTAGTGTAAAATTTGATTGAGTATTTTTAAAAGTTATTCATTTAGACGTCAATTCAGACGTCAATTCTCAATCGTTTATCATGAGATTTTGCAAGCACCATCGGCTGGTATTAAGGCAACTTCCCTGTCAATTTGGCGAATTTTGATTAAGTACTGCAAAAGTTAATAATGAGCTTAGTGTGAAATTTGATTGAGTACTTCTAAACGTTATTCATTTAGACGTCAATTCAGACGTCAATTCTCAACAGTTTACCATGTAATTTTGCATGCACCATCGGCTGGTATTAAGGCAAGTTCCCTGTAAGTTTGACAAAGTTTGATTGAGTACTTCAAAAGTTATTAATGAGATTAGTGTTAAATTTGATTCAGTATTTTTAAAAGTTATTCATTTAGACGTCAATTCAGACGTCAATCCTCAACAGTTTACCATGTAAATTTGCAGGCCCCATCGGCTGGTATTAAGGCAGCTTCCCTGTAAATTTGACAAAGTTTGCTTAAATACTTCAAAAGTTATTAATAAGATTAGTGTGAAATTTGATTCAGTATTTTTAAAAGTTATTGATTTAGACGTCAATTTAGACGTCAATCCTCAACAGTTTATCATGTAATTTTGCAGGCCCCGTCGGCTGGTATTAAGGCAACTTCCCTGTCAATTTGACAAAGTTTGATTAAATACTTCAAAAGTTCTTAATGAGCTTAGTGTAACATTTGATTGAGTATTTTTAAAAGTTATTCATTTAGACGTCAATTAGGACGTCAATTCTCAACAGTTTACCATGTAATTTTGCAGGCCCCATCGGCTGGTATTAAGGCAGCTTCCCTGTAAATTTGGCAAAGTTTTATTAAATACTTCAAAAGTTATTAATGAGCTTAGTGTAAAATTTGATTGAGTATTTTTAAAAGTTATTCATTTAGACGTCAATTCAGACGTCAATTCCCAACAGTTTACCATGTAATTTTGCAGGCGCCATTGTCTGGTATTACGGCAACTACGCTATAAATTTGGCGAAGTTTGAAAGAGTACTTTCAAAGTTATTCATTTAGACGTCAATTCAGACGTCAATTATCAACCGTTTTCCATGTAATTTTGCAGGCACCATCGCCTGGTATTACGGCAACTTCGCTATTAATTTGGCGAAGTTTGATTGAGTACTTTAAAAGTTATTCATTTAGACGTCAATTCAGACGTCAATTCTCAACCGTTTTCCATGTAATTTTGCAGGCACCATTGTCTGGTATTACGGCAACTTCGCTATTAATTTGGTGAAGTTTGAATGAGTACTTTCAAAGGTATTCATTTAGACGTCAATTCAGACGTCAATTCTCAACCGTTTTCCATGTAATTTTGCAGGCACCATCGCCTGGTATTACGGCAACTTCGCTATTAATTTGGCGAAGTTTGATTGAGTACTTTAAAAGTTATTCATTTAGACGTCAATTCAGACGTCAATTCTCAACCGTTTTCCATGTAATTTTGCAGGCACCATCGCCTGGTATTACGGCAACTTCGCTATTAATTTGGCGAAGTTTGATTGAGTACTTTAAAAGTTATTCATTTAGACGTTAATTCAGACGTTAATTCTCAACCGTTTTTCATGTAATTTTGCATGCACCATACACTGGAATTACGGCAATTTCCCTGTAAGTTTGACAAAGTTTGATTAAGTACTTCAAAAGTTATTAATGAGATTAGTGTGAAATTTGATTCAGTATTTTTAAAAGTTATTCATTTAGACGGCAATTCAGACGTCAATTCTCAACCGTTTATCATGAGATTTTGCAAGCACCATCGGCTGGTATTAAGGCAACTTCCCTGTCAATTTGGCGAATTTTGATTAAGTACTGCAAAAGTTAATAATGAGCTTAGTGTGAAATTTGATTGAGTACTTCTAAACGTTATTCATTTAGACGTCAATTCAGACGTCAATTCTCAACAGTTTACCATGTAATTTTGCATGCACCATCGGCTGGTATTAAGGCAAGTTCCCTGTAAGTTTGACAAAGTTTGATTGAGTACTTCAAAAGTTATTAATGAGATTAGTGTTAAATTTGATTCAGTATTTTTAAAAGTTATTCATTTAGACGTCAATTCAGACGTCAATCCTCAACAGTTTACCATGTAAATTTGCAGGCCCCATCGGCTGGTATTAAGGCAGCTTCCCTGTAAATTTGACAAAGTTTGCTTAAATACTTCAAAAGTTATTAATAAGATTAGTGTGAAATTTGATTCAGTATTTTTAAAAGTTATTGATTTAGACGTCAATTTAGACGTCAATCCTCAACAGTTTATCATGTAATTTTGCAGGCCCCGTCGGCTGGTATTAAGGCAACTTCCCTGTCAATTTGACAAAGTTTGATTAAATACTTCAAAAGTTCTTAATGAGCTTAGTGTAACATTTGATTGAGTATTTTTAAAAGTTATTCATTTAGACGTCAATTAGGACGTCAATTCTCAACAGTTTACCATGTAATTTTGCAGGCCCCATCGGCTGGTATTAAGGCAGCTTCCCTGTAAATTTGGCAAAGTTTTATTAAATACTTCAAAAGTTATTAATGAGCTTAGTGTAAAATTTGATTGAGTATTTTTAAAAGTTATTCATTTAGACGTCAATTCAGACGTCAATTCCCAACAGTTTACCATGTAATTTTGCAGGCGCCATTGTCTGGTATTACGGCAACTACGCTATAAATTTGGCGAAGTTTGAAAGAGTACTTTCAAAGTTATTCATTTAGACGTCAATTCAGACGTCAATTATCAACCGTTTTCCATGTAATTTTGCAGGCACCATCGCCTGGTATTACGGCAACTTCGCTATTAATTTGGCGAAGTTTGATTGAGTACTTTAAAAGTTATTCATTTAGACGTCAATTCAGACGTCAATTCTCAACCGTTTTCCATGTAATTTTGCAGGCACCATTGTCTGGTATTACGGCAACTTCGCTATTAATTTGGTGAAGTTTGAATGAGTACTTTCAAAGGTATTCATTTAGACGTCAATTCAGACGTCAATTCTCAACCGTTTTCCATGTAATTTTGCAGGCACCATCGCCTGGTATTACGGCAACTTCGCTATTAATTTGGCGAAGTTTGATTGAGTACTTTAAAAGTTATTCATTTAGACGTCAATTCAGACGTCAATTCTCAACCGTTTTCCATGTAATTTTGCAGGCACCATCGCCTGGTATTACGGCAACTTCGCTATTAATTTGGCGAAGTTTGATTGAGTACTTTAAAAGTTATTCATTTAGACGTTAATTCAGACGTTAATTCTCAACCGTTTTTCATGTAATTTTGCATGCACCATACACTGGAATTACGGCAATTTCCCTGTAAGTTTGACAAAGTTTGATTAAGTACTTCAAAAGTTATTAATGAGATTAGTGTGAAATTTGATTCAGTATTTTTAAAAGTTATTCATTTAGACGGCAATTCAGACGTCAATTCTCAACCGTTTATCATGAGATTTTGCAAGCACCATCGGCTGGTATTAAGGCAACTTCCCTGTCAATTTGGCGAATTTTGATTAAGTACTGCAAAAGTTAATAATGAGCTTAGTGTGAAATTTGATTGAGTACTTCTAAACGTTATTCATTTAGACGTCAATTCAGACGTCAATTCTCAACAGTTTACCATGTAATTTTGCATGCACCATCGGCTGGTATTAAGGCAAGTTCCCTGTAAGTTTGACAAAGTTTGATTGAGTACTTCAAAAGTTATTAATGAGATTAGTGTTAAATTTGATTCAGTATTTTTAAAAGTTATTCATTTAGACGTCAATTCAGACGTCAATCCTCAACAGTTTACCATGTAAATTTGCAGGCCCCATCGGCTGGTATTAAGGCAGCTTCCCTGTAAATTTGACAAAGTTTGCTTAAATACTTCAAAAGTTATTAATAAGATTAGTGTGAAATTTGATTCAGTATTTTTAAAAGTTATTGATTTAGACGTCAATTTAGACGTCAATCCTCAACAGTTTATCATGTAATTTTGCAGGCCCCGTCGGCTGGTATTAAGGCAACTTCCCTGTCAATTTGACAAAGTTTGATTAAATACTTCAAAAGTTCTTAATGAGCTTAGTGTAACATTTGATTGAGTATTTTTAAAAGTTATTCATTTAGACGTCAATTAGGACGTCAATTCTCAACAGTTTACCATGTAATTTTGCAGGCCCCATCGGCTGGTATTAAGGCAGCTTCCCTGTAAATTTGGCAAAGTTTTATTAAATACTTCAAAAGTTATTAATGAGCTTAGTGTAAAATTTGATTGAGTATTTTTAAAAGTTATTCATTTAGACGTCAATTCAGACGTCAATTCCCAACAGTTTACCATGTAATTTTGCAGGCGCCATTGTCTGGTATTACAGCAACTACGCTATAAATTTGGCGAAGTTTGAAAGAGTACTTTCAAAGTTATTCACTTAGACGTCAATTCAGACGTCAATTATCAACCGTTTTCCATGTAATTTTGCAGGCACCATCGCCTGGTATTACGGCAACTTCGCTATTAATTTGGCGAAGTTTGATTGAGTACTTTAAAAGTTATTCATTTAGACGTCAATTCAGACGTCAATTCTCAACCGTTTTCCATGTAATTTTGCAGGCACCATTGTCTGGTATTACGGCAACTTCGCTATTAATTTGGTGAAGTTTGAATGAGTACTTTCAAAGGTATTCATTTAGACGTCAATTCAGACGTCAATTCTCAACCGTTTTCCATGTAATTTTGCAGGCACCATCGCCTGGTATTACGGCAACTTCGCTATTAATTTGGCGAAGTTTGATTGAGTACTTTAAAAGTTATTCATTTAGACGTCAATTCAGACGTCAATTCTCAACCGTTTTCCATGTAATTTTGCAGGCACCATCGCCTGGTATTACGGCAACTTCGCTATTAATTTGGCGAAGTTTGATTGAGTACTTTAAAAGTTATTCATTTAGACGTTAATTCAGACGTTAATTCTCAACCGTTTTTCATGTAATTTTGCATGCACCATACACTGGAATTACGGCAATTTCCCTGTAAGTTTGACAAAGTTTGATTAAGTACTTCAAAAGTTATTAATGAGATTAGTGTGAAATTTGATTCAGTATTTTTAAAAGTTATTCATTTAGACGGCAATTCAGACGTCAATTCTCAACCGTTTATCATGAGATTTTGCAAGCACCATCGGCTGGTATTAAGGCAACTTCCCTGTCAATTTGGCGAAGTTTGATTAAGTACTGCAAAAGTTAATAATGAGCTTAGTGTGAAATTTGATTGAGTACTTCTAAACGTTATTCATTTAGACGTCAATTCAGACGTCAATTCTCAACAGTTTACCATGTAATTTTGCAGGCACCATCGGCTGGTATTAAGGCAACATCCCTGTAAATTTGGCGAAGTTTGCTTGAATACTTCAAAAGATATTAATGAGATTAGTGTGAAATTTGATTGAGTATTTTTAAAAGTTATTCATTTAGACGTCAATTCGGACGTCAATTCTCAACAGTTTACCATGTAATTTTGCAGGCCCCATCGTCTGGTATTAAGGCAGCTTCCCTGTAAATTTGGCAAAGTTTGATTAAATACTTCAAAAGTTATTAATGAGCTTAATGTAAAATTTGATTGAGTATTTTTAAAAGTTATTCATTTAGACCTCAATTCAGACGTCAATTCTAAACCGTTTACCATGTAATTTTGCAGGCACCATTGTCTGGTATTACGGCAACTTCGCTATTAATTTGGTGAAGTTTGAATGAGTACTTTCAAAGTTATTCATTTAGACCTCAATTCAGACGTCAATTCTTAACCGTTTACCATGTAATTTTGCAGGCACCATCGCCTGGTATTACGGCAACTTCGCTATTAATTTGGCGAAGTTTGATTAAGTACTTTAAAAGTTATTCATTTAGACGTTAATTCAGACGTCAATTCTCAACCGTTTTCCATGTAATTTTGCATGCACCATCGACTGGTACTACGGCAAGTTCCCTGTAAGTTTGACAAAGTTTGATTAAGTACTTCAAAAGTTATTAATGAGATTAGTGTGAAATTTGATTCAGTATTTTTAAAAGTTATTCATTTAGACGTCAATTCAGACGTCAATCCTCAACAGTTTACCATGTAATTTTGCAGGCTCCATCGGCTGGTATTACGGCAGCTTCCCTGTTAATTTGACAAAGTTTGCTTAAATACTTCAAAAGTTATTAATGAGATTAGTGCGAAATTTGATTCAGTATTTTTTAAAGTTATTGATTTAGACGTCAATTTAGACGTCAATCCTCAACAGTTTATCATGTAATTTTGCAGGCCCCGTCGGCTGGTATTAAGGCAGCTTCCCTGTAAATTTGACAATGTTTGATTAAATATTTCAAAAGTTCTTAATGAACTTAGTGTAAAATTTGATTGAGTATTTTTAAAAGTTATTCATTTAGACGTCAATTCGGACGTCAATTCTCAACAGTTTACCATGTAATTTTGCAGGCCCCATCGGCTGGTATTAAGGCAGCTTCCCTGTAAATTTGGCAAAGTTTGATTAAATACTTCATAAGTTATTAATGAGCTTAGTGTAAAATTTGATTGAGTATTTTTAAAAGTTATTCATTTAGACGTCAATTCAGACGTCAATTCCCAACAGTTTACCATGTAATTTTGCAGGCGCCATCGTCTGGTATTATGGCAACTACGCTATAAATTTGACGAAGTTTGAATGAGTACTTTCAAAGTTATTCATTTAGACGTCAATTCAGACGTCAATTATCAACCGTTTTCCATGTAATTTTGCAGGCACCATCGCCTGGTATTGCGGCAACTTCGCTATTAATTTGGCAAAGTTTGATTGAGTACTTTAAAAGTTATTCATTTAGACGTCAATTCAGACGTCAATTCTCAACCGTTTATCATGAGATCTTGCAAGCACCATCGGCTGGTATTAGGCAACTTCCCTGTCAATTTGGCGTAGTTTGATTAAGTACTGCAAAAGTTATTCATGAGCTTAGTGTAAAATTTGATTGAGTTTTTCTAAAAGTTATTCATTTAGACGTCAATTCAGTCGTCAATTCTCAACAGTTTACCATGTAATTTTGCAAGCACCATCGGCTGGTATTTAGGCAACTTCCCTGTAAATGTGGCGAAGTTTGCTTAAATACTCAAAAGTTATTAATTAGATCAGTGTGAAATTTGATTGAGTATTTCAAAAGTTATTCATTTAGACGTCAATTCAGACGTCAATTCTCAACCGTTTATCATGTAATTTTGCAAGCACCATCGGCTGGTATTAAGGCAACTTCCCTGTCAATTTGGCGAAGTTTATTAAGGCAACTTCCCTGTCAATTTGGCAAAGTTTGATTAAGTACTGCAAAAGTTATTAATGAGCTTAGTGTGAAATTTGATTCAGTATTTTTAAAAGTTATTCATTTAGACGTCAGTTCAGACGTCAATTCTAAACCGTTTTCCATGTAATTTTGCAGGCGCCATCGTCTGGTATTACGGCAACTACGCTATAAATTTGGCGAAGTTTGAATGAGTACTTTCTAATTTATTCATTTAGACGTCAATTCAGACGTCAATTCTTAACCGTTTTCCATGTAGTTTTGCAGGCACCATCGCCTGGTATTGCGGCAACTTCGCTATTAATTTGGCAAAGCTTGATTGAGTACTTTAAAAGTTATTCATTTAGACGTCAATTCAGACGTCAATTCTCAACCGTTTTCCATGTAATTTTGCATGCACCATCGACTGGTACTACGGCAAGTTACCTGTAAGTTTGACTTAGTTTGATTGAGTACTTCAAAAGTTATTAATGAGATTAGTGTTAAATTTGATTCAGTATTTTTAAAAGTTATTCATTTAGACGTCAATTCAGACGTCAATCCTCAACAGTTTACCATGTAATTTTGCAGGCCCCATCGGCTGGTATTAAGGCAACTACGCTATAAATTTGGCAAAGTTTGCTTGAATACTTCAAAAGATATTAATGAGATTAGTGTGAAATTTGATTGAGTATTTTTAAAAGTTATTCATTTAGACGTCAATTCAGACGTCAATTCTCATCCGTTTATCATGTAATTTTGCAAGCACCATCGGCTGGTATTAAGGCAAATTCCCTGTCAATTTGGCGAAGTTTATTAAAGCAACTTCCCTGTCAATTTGGCGAAGTTTGATTAAGTACTGCAAAAGTTATTAATGAGCTTAGTGTGAAATTTGATTCAGTATTTTTAAAAGTTATTCATTTAGACGTCAGTTCAGACGTCAATTCTAAACCGTTTTCCATGTAATTTTGCAGGCGCCATCGTCTGGTATTACGGCAACTACGCTATATATTTGGCGAAGTTTGAATGAGTACTTTCAAAGTTATTCATTTAGACGTCAATTCAGACGTCAATTCTCAACCGTTTTCCATGTAGTTTTGCAGGCACCATCGCCTGGTATTGCGGCAACTTCGCTATTATTTGGCAAAGTTTGATTGAGTACTTTAAAAGTTATTCATTTAGACGTTAATTCAGACGTCAATTCTCAACCGTTTTCCATGTAATTTTGCATGCACCATACACTGGAATTACGGCAAATTCCCTGTAAGTTTGACAAAGTTTGATTAAGTACTTCAAAAGTTATTAATGAGATTAGTGTGAAATTTGATTCAGTATTTTTAAAAGTTATTCATTTAGACGGCAATTCAGACGTCAATTCTCAACCGTTTATCATGAGATTTTGCAAGCACCATCCGCTGGTATTAAGGCAGCTTCCCTGTCAATTTGGCGAAGTTTGATTAAGTACTGCAAAAGTTCTTAATGAGCTTAGTGTGAAATTTGATTGAGTACTTCCAAACGTTATTCATTTAGACGTCAATTCAGACGTCAATTCTCAACAGTTTACCATGTAATTTTGCAGGCACCATCGGCTGGTATTAAGGCAGCATCCCTGTAAATTTGGCGAAGTTTGCTTGAATACTTCAAAAGATATTAATGAGATTAGTGTGAAATTTGATTGAGTATTTTTAAAAGTTATTCATTTAGACGTCAATTCGGACGTCAATTCTCAACAGTTTACCATGTAATTTTGCAGGCCCCATCGGCTGGTATTAAGGCAGCTTCCCTGTAAATTTGACAAAGTTTGATTAAATACTTCAAAAGTTATTAATGAGCTTAGTGTAAAATTTGATTGAGTATTTTTAAAAGTTATTCATTTAGACGTCAATTCAGACGTCAATTCTCAATCGTTTATCATGAGATTTTGCAAGCACCATCGGCTGGTATTAAGGCAACTTCCCTGTCAATTTGGCGAATTTTGATTAAGTACTGCAAAAGTTAATAATGAGCTTAGTGTGAAATTTGATTGAGTACTTCTAAACGTTATTCATTTAGACGTCAATTCAGACGTCAATTCTCAACAGTTTACCATGTAATTTTGCATGCACCATCGGCTGGTATTAAGGCAAGTTCCCTGTAAGTTTGACAAAGTTTGATTGAGTACTTCAAAAGTTATTAATGAGATTAGTGTTAAATTTGATTCAGTATTTTTAAAAGTTATTCATTTAGACGTCAATTCAGACGTCAATCCTCAACAGTTTACCATGTAAATTTGCAGGCCCCATCGGCTGGTATTAAGGCAGCTTCCCTGTAAATTTGACAAAGTTTGCTTAAATACTTCAAAAGTTATTAATAAGATTAGTGTGAAATTTGATTCAGTATTTTTAAAAGTTATTGATTTAGACGTCAATTTAGACGTCAATCCTCAACAGTTTATCATGTAATTTTGCAGGCCCCGTCGGCTGGTATTAAGGCAACTTCCCTGTCAATTTGACAAAGTTTGATTAAATACTTCAAAAGTTCTTAATGAGCTTAGTGTAACATTTGATTGAGTATTTTTAAAAGTTATTCATTTAGACGTCAATTAGGACGTCAATTCTCAACAGTTTACCATGTAATTTTGCAGGCCCCATCGGCTGGTATTAAGGCAGCTTCCCTGTAAATTTGGCAAAGTTTTATTAAATACTTCAAAAGTTATTAATGAGCTTAGTGTAAAATTTGATTGAGTATTTTTAAAAGTTATTCATTTAGACGTCAATTCAGACGTCAATTCCCAACAGTTTACCATGTAATTTTGCAGGCGCCATCGTCTGGTATTACGGCAACTACGCTATAAATTTGGCGAAGTTTGAATGAGTACTTTCAAAGTTATTCATTTAGACGTCAATTCAGACGTCAATTATCAACCGTTTTCCATGTAATTTTGCAGGCACCATCGCCTGGTATTACGGCAACTTCGCTATTAATTTGGCGAAGTTTGATTGAGTACTTTAAAAGTTATTCATTTAGACGTCAATTCAGACGTCAATTCTCAACCGTTTTCCATGTAATTTTGCAGGCACCATTGTCTGGTATTACGGCAACTTCGCTATTAATTTGGTGAAGTTTGATTGAGTACTTTAAAAGTTATTCATTTAGACGTCAATTCAGACGTCAATTCTCAATCGTTTTCCATGTAATTTTGCAGGCACCATCGCCTGGTATTACGGCAACTTCGCTATTAATTTGGCGAAGTTTGATTGAGTACTTTAAAAGTTATTCATTTAGACGTTAATTCAGACGTTAATTCTCAACCGTTTTTCATGTAATTTTGCATGCACCATACACTGGAATTACGGCAATTTCCCTGTAAGTTTGACAAAGTTTGATTAAGTACTTCAAAAGTTATTAATGAGATTAGTGTGAAATTTGATTCAGTATTTTTAAAAGTTATTCATTTAGACGGCAATTCAGACGTCAATTCTCAACCGTTTATCATGAGATTTTGCAAGCACCATCGGCTGGTATTAAGGCAACTTCCCTGTCAATTTGGCGAAGTTTGATTAAGTACTGCAAAAGTTAATAATGAGCTTAGTGTGAAATTTGATTGAGTACTTCTAAACGTTATTCATTTAGACGTCAATTCAGACGTCAATTCTCAACAGTTTACCATGTAATTTTGCAGGCACCATCGGCTGGTATTAAGGCAACATCCCTGTAAATTTGGCGAAGTTTGCTTGAATACTTCAAAAGATATTAATGAGATTAGTGTGAAATTTGATTGAGTATTATTAAAAGTTATTCATTTAGACGTCAATTCGGACGTCAATTCTCAACAGTTTACCATGTAATTTTGCAGGCCCCATCGTCTGGTATTAAGACAGCTTCCCTGTAAATTTGGCAAAGTTTGATTAAATACTTCAAAAGTTATTAATGAGCTTAATGTAAAATTTGATTGAGTATTTTTAAAAGTTATTCATTTAGACCTCAATTCAGACGTCAATTCTAAACCGTTTACCATGTTATTTTGCAGGCACCATTGTCTGGTATTACGGCAACTTCGCTATTAATTTGGTGAAGTTTGAATGAGTACTTTCAAAGGTATTCATTTAGACGTCAATTCAGACGTCAATTCTCAACCGTTTTCCATGTAATTTTGCAGGCACCATCGCCTGGTATTACGGCAACTTCGCTATTAATTTGGCGAAGTTTGATTAAGTACTTTAAAAGTTATTCATTTAGACGTTAATTCAGACGTCAATTCTCAACCGTTTTCCATGTAATTTTGCATGCGCCATACACTGGAATTACGGCAAATTCCCTGTAAGTTTGACAAAGTTTGATTAAGTACTTCAAAAGTTATTAATGAGATTAGTGTGAAATTTGATTCAGTATTTTTAAAAGTTATTCATTTAGACGGCAATTCAGACGTGAATTCTCAACCGTTTATCATGAGATTTTGCAAGCACCATCGGCTGGTATTAAGGCAACTTCCCTGTCAATTTGGCGACGTTTGATTAAGTACTGCAAAAGTTAATAATGAGCTTAGTGTGAAATTTGATTGAGTACTTCTAAACGTTATTCAATTAGACGTCAATTCAGACGTCAATTCTCAACAGTTTACCATGTAATTTTGCAGGCACCATCGGCTGGTATTAAGGCGACATCCCTGTAAATTTGGCGAAGTTTGCTTGAATACTTCAAAAGATATTAATGAGATTAGTGTGAAATTTGATTGAGTATTTTTAAAAGTTATTCATTTAGACGTCAATTCGGACGTCAATTCTCAACAGTTTACCATGTAATTTTGCAGGCCCCATCGTCTGGTATTAAGGCAGCTTCCCTGTAAATTTGGCAAAGTTTGATTAAATACTTCAAAAGTTATTAATGAGCTTAATGTAAAATTTGATTGAGTATTTTTAAAAGTTATTCATTTAGACCTCAATTCAGACGTCAATTCTAAACCGTTTACCATGTAATTTTGCAGGCACCATTGTCTGGTATTACGGCAACTTCGCTATTAATTTGGTGAAGTTTGAATGAGTACTTTCAAAGGTATTCATTTAGACGTCAATTCAGACGTCAATTCTCAACCGTTTTCCATGTAATTTTGCAGGCACCATCGCCTGGTATTACGGCAACTTCGCTATTAATTTGGCGAAGTTTGATTAAGTACTTTAAAAGTTATTCATTTAGACGTTAATTCAGACGTTAATTCTCAACCGTTTTCCGTGTAATTTTGCATGCGCCATACACTGGAATTACGGCAAATTCCCTGTAAGTTTGACAAAGTTTGATTAAGTACTTCAAAAGTTATTAATGAGATTAGTGTGAAATTTGATTCAGTATTTTTAAAAGTTATTCATTTAGACGGCAATTCAGACGTGAATTCTCAACCGTTTATCATGAGATTTTGCAAGCACCATCGGCTGGTATTAAGGCAACTTCCCTGTCAATTTGGCGACGTTTGATTAAGTACTGCAAAAGTTAATAATGAGCTTAGTGTGAAATTTGATTGAGTACTTCTAAACGTTATTCAATTAGACGTCAATTCAGACGTCAATTCTCAACAGTTTACCATGTAATTTTGCAGGCACCATCGGCTGGTATTAAGGCAACATCCCTGTAAATTTGGCGAAGTTTGCTTGAATACTTCAAAAGATATTAATGAGATTAGTGTGAAATTTGATTGAGTATTTTTAAAAGTTATTCATTTAGACGTCAATTAGGACGTCAATTCTCAACAGTTTACCATGTAATTTTGCAGGCCCCATCGGCTGGTATTAAGGCAGCTTCCCTGTAAATTTGGCAAAGTTTTATTAAATACTTCAAAAGTTATTAATGAGCTTAGTGTAAAATTTGATTGAGTATTTTTAAAAGTTATTCATTTAGACGTCAATTCAGACGTCAATTCCCAACAGTTTACCATGTAATTTTGCAGGCGCCATCGTCTGGTATTACGGCAACTTCGCTATTAATTTGGTGAAGTTTGAATGAGTACTTTCAAAGGTATTCATTTAGACGTCAATTCAGACGTCAATTCTCAACCGTTTTCCATGTAATTTTGCAGGCACCATCGCCTGGTATTACGGCAACTTCGCTATTAATTTGGCGAAGTTTGATTAAGTACTTTAAAAGTTATTCATTTAGACGTTAATTCAGACGTCAATTCTCAACCGTTTTCCATGTAATTTTGCATGCGCCATACACTGGAATTACGGCAAATTCCCTGTAAGCTTGACAAAGTTTGATTAAGTACTTCAAAAGTTATTAATGAGATTAGTGTGAAATTTGATTCAGTATTTCTAAAAGTTATTCATTTAGACGGCAATTCAGACGTGAATTCTCAACCGTTTATCATGAGATTTTGCAAGCACCATCGGCTGGTATTAAGGCAACTTCCCTGTCAATTTGGCGACGTTTGATTAAGTACTGCAAAAGTTAATAATGAGCTTAGTGTGAAATTTGATTGAGTACTTCTAAACGTTATTCAATTAGACGTCAATTCAGACGTCAATTCTCAACAGTTTACCATGTAATTTTGCAGGCACCATCGGCTGGTATTAAGGCAACATCCCTGTAAATTTGGCGAAGTTTGCTTGAATACTTCAAAAGATATTAATGAGATTAGTGTGAAATTTGATTGAGTATTTTTAAAAGTTATTCATTTAGACGTCAATTAGGACGTCAATTCTCAACAGTTTACCATGTAATTTTGCAGGCCCCATCGGCTGGTATTAAGGCAACTACGCTATACATTTGGCGAAGTTTGCTTGAATACTTCAAAAGATATTAATGAGATTAGTGTGAAATTTGATTAAGTATTTTTAAAAGTTATTCATTTAGACGTCAATTCGGACGTCAATTCTCAACAGTTTACCATGTAATTTTGCAGGCCCCATCGGCTGGTATTAAGGCAGCTTCCCTGTAAATTTGGCAAAGTTTGATTAAATACTTCAAAAGTTATTAATGAGCTTACTGTAAAATTTGATTGAGTACTTTCAAAGTTATTCATTTAGACGTCAATTCAGACGTCAATTATCAACCGTTTTCCATGTAATTTTGCAGGCACCATCGCCTGGTATTGCGGCAACTTCGCTATTAATTTGGCGAAGTTTGATTGAGTACTTTAAAAGTTATTCATTTAGACGTCAATTCAGACGTCAATTCTCAACCGTTTATCATGAGATTTTGCAAGCACCATCGGCTGGTATTAGGCAACTTCCCTGTCAATTTGGCGAAGTTTGATTAAGTACTGCAAAAGTTATTCATGAGCTTAGTGTAACATTTGATTGAGTATTTCTAAAAGTTATTCATTTAGACGTCAATTCAGTCGTCAATTCTCAACAGTTTACCATGTAATTTTGCAAGCACCATCGGCTGGTATTTAGGCAACTTCCCTGTAAATGTGGCGAAGTTTGCTTAAATACTTCAAAAGTTATTAATTAGATCAGTGTAAAATTTGATTGAGTATTTCAAAAGTTATTCATTTAGACGTCAATTCAGACGTCAATTCTCAACCGTTTATCATGTAATTTTGCAAGCACCATCGGCTGGTATTAAGGCAACTTCCCTGTCAATTTGGCGAAGTTTATTAAGGCAACTTCCCTGTCAATTTGGCGAAGTTTGATTAAGTACTGCAAAAGTTATTAATGAGCTGAGTGTGAAATTTGATTCAGTATTTTTAAAAGTTATTCATTTAGACGTCAGTTCAGACGTCAATTCTAAACCGTTTTCCATGTAATTTTGCAGGCGCCATCGTCTGGTATTACGGCAACTACGCTATAAATTTGGCGAAGTTTGAATGAGTACTTTCAAAGTTATTCATTTAGACGTCAATTCAGACGTCAATTCTCAACCGTTTTCCATGTAGTTTTGCAGGCACCATCGCCTGGTATTGCGGCAACTTCGCTATTAATTTGGCAAAGCTTGATTGAGTACTTTAAAAGTTATTCATTTAGACGTCAATTCAGACGTCAATTCTCAACCGTTTTCCATGTAATTTTGCATGCACCATCGACTGGTACTACGGCAAGTTACCTGTAAGTTTGACTTAGTTTGATTGAGTACTTCAAAAGTTATTAATGAGATTAGTGTTAAATTTGATTCAGTATTTTTAAAAGTTATTCATTTAGACGTCAATTCAGACGTCAATTCTCAACAGTTTACCATGTAATTTTGCAGGCCCCATCGGCTGGTATTAAGGCAGCTTCCCTGTAAATTTGACAAAGTTTGCTTAAATACTTCAAAAGTTATTAATAAGATTAGTGTGAAATTTGATTCAGTATTTTTAAAAGTTATTGATTTAGACGTCAATTCAGACGTCAATTCTCAACCGTTTATCATGTAATTTTGCAAGCACCATCGGCTGGTATTAAGGCAACTTCCCTGTCAATTTGGCGAAGTTTATTAAGGCAACTTCCCTGTCAATTTGGCGAAGTTTGATTAAGTACTGCAAAAGTTATTAATGAGCTTAGTGTGAAATTTGATTCAGTATCTTTAAAAGTTATTCATTTAGACGTCAGTTCAGACGTCAATTCTAAACCGTTTTCCATGTAATTTTGCAGGCGCCATCGTCTGGTATTACGGCAACTACGCTATAAATTTGGCAAAGTTTGAATGAGTACTTTCAAAGTTATTCATTTAGACGTCAATTCAGACGTCAATTCTCAACCGTTTTCCATGTAGTTTTGCAGGCACCATCGCCTGGTATTGCGGCAACTTCGCTATTAATTTGGCAAAGTTTGATTGAGTACTTTAAAAGTTATTCATTTAGACGTCAATTCAGACGTCAATTCTCAACCGTTTTCCATGTAATTTTGCATGCACCATCGACTGGTACTACGGCAAGTTCCCTGTAAGTTTGACAAAGTTTGATTGAGTACTTCAAAAGTTATTAATGAGATTAGTGTTAAATTTGATTCAGTATTTTTAAAAGTTATTCATTTAGACGTCAATTCAGACGTCAATCCTCAACAGTTTACCATGTAAATTTGCAGGCCCCATCGGCTGGTATTAAGGCAGCTTCCCTGTAAATTTGACAAAGTTTGCTTAAATACTTCAAAAGTTATTAATAAGATTAGTGTGAAATTTGATTAAGTATTTTTAAAAGTTATTGATTTAGACGTCAATTTAGACGTCAATCCTCAACAGTTTATCATGTAATTTTGCAGGCCCCGTCGGCTGGTATTAAGGCAGCTTCCATGTAAATTTGACAAAGTTTGATTAAATACTTCAAAAGTTCTTAATGAGCTTAGTGTAACATTTGATTGAGTATTTTTTAAAAGTTATTCATTTAGACCTCAATTCAGACGTCAATTCTCAACCGTTTACCATGTAATTTTGCAGGCACCATTGTCTGGTATTACGGCAACTTCGCTATTAATTTGGTGAAGTTTGAATGAGTACTTTCAAAGGTATTCATTTAGACGTCAATTCAGACGTCAATTCTCAACCGTTTTCCATGTAATTTTGCAGGCACCATCGCCTGGTATTACGGCAACTTCGCTATTAATTTGGCGAAGTTTGATTGAGTACTTTAAAAGTTATTCATTTAGACGTTAATTCAGACGTTAATTCTCAACCGTTTTCCATGTAATTTTGCATGCACCATACACTGGAATTACGGCAATTTCCCTGTAAGTTTGACAAAGTTTGATTAAGTACTTAAAAAGTTATTAATGAGATTAGTGTGAAATTTGATTCAGTATTTTTAAAAGTTATTCATTTAGACGGCAATTCAGACGTCAATTCTCAACCGTTTATCATGAGATTTTGCAAGCACCATCGGCTGGTATTAAGACAACTTCCCTGTCAATTTGGCGAAGTTTGATTAAGTACTGCAAAAGTTATTAATGAGCTTAGTGTGAAATTTGATTGAGTACTTCTAAACGTTATTCATTTAGACGTCAATTCAGAGGTCAATTCTCAACAGTTTACCATGTAATTTTGCAGGCACCATCGGCTGGTATTAAGGCAACATCCCTGTAAATTTGGCGAAGTTTGCTTGAATACTTCAAAAGATATTGATGAGATTAGTGTGAAATTTGATTGAGTATTTTTAAAAGTTATTCATTTAGACGTCAATTCGGACGTCAATTCTCAACAGTTTACCATGTAATTTTGCAGGCCCCATCGGCTGGTATTAAGGCAGCTTTCCTGTAAATTTGGCAAAGTTTGATTAAATACTTCAAAAGTTATTAATGAGCTTAGTGTAAAATTTGATTGAGTATTTTTAAAAGTTATTCATTTAGACGTCAATTCGGACGTCAATTCTCAACAGTTTACCATGTAATTTTGCAGGCCCCATCGGCTGGTATTAAGGCAGCTTCCCTGTAAATTTGGCAAAGTTTGATTAAATACTTCAAAAGTTAATAATGAGCTTAGTGTAAAATTCGATTGAGTATTTTTAAAAGTTATTCATTTAGACGTCAATTCAGACGTCAATTCCCAACAGCTTACCATGTAATTTTGCAGGCGCCATCGTCTGGTATTACGGCAACTACGCTATAAATTTGGCGAAGTTTGCTTGAATACTTCAAAAGATATTAATGAGATTAGTGTGAAATTTGATTGAGTATTTTTAAAAGTTATTCATTTAGACGTCAATTCGGACGTCAATTCTCAACAGTTTACCATGTAATTTTGCAGGCCCCATCGGCTGGTATTAAGGCAGCTTCCCTGTAAATTTGGCAAAGTTTGATTAAATACTTCAAAAGTTATTAATGAGCTTAGTGTAAAATTTGATTGAGTATTTTTAAAAGTTATTCATTTAGACGTCAATTCAGACGTCAATTCTCAACCGTTTATCATGAGATTTTGCAAGCACCATCGGCTGGTCTTAAGGCAACTTCCCTGTCAATTTGGCGAAGTTTGATTAAGTACTGCAAAAGTTAATAATGAGCTTAGTGTGAAATTTGATTGAGTACTTCTAAACGTTATTCATTTAGACGTCAATTCAGACGTTAATTCTCAACAGTTTACCATGTAATTTTGCAGGCCCCGTCGGCTGGTATTAAGGCAGCTTCCCTGTAAATTTGACAAAGTTTGATTAAATACTTCAAAAGTTCTTAATGAGCTTAGTGTAAAATTTGATTGAGTATTTTTAAAAGTTATTCATTTAGACCTCAATTCAGACGTCAATTCTCAACCTTTTACCATGTAATTTTGCAGGCACCATTGTCTGGTATTACGGCAACTTCGCTATTAATTTGGTGAAGTTTGAATGAGTACTTTCAAAGGTATTCATTTAGACGTCAATTCAGACGTCAATTCTCAACCGTTTTCCATGTAATTTTGCAGGCACCATCGCCTGGTATTACGGCAACTTCGCTATTAATTTGGCGAAGTTTGATTGAGTACTTTAAAAGTTATTCATTTAGACGTTAATTCAGACGTTAATTCTCAACCGTTTTCCATGTAATTTTGCATGCACCATACACTGGAATTACGGCAATTTCCCTGTAAGTTTGACAAAGTTTGATTAAGTACTTAAAAAGTTATTAATGAGATTAGTGTGAAATTTGATTCAGTATTTTTAAAAGTTATTCATTTAGACGGCAATTCAGACGTCAATTCTCAACCGTTTATCATGAGATTTTGCAGGCCCCATCGGCTGGTATTAAGGCAGCTTCCCTGTAAATTTGGCAAAGTTTGATTAAATACTTCAAAAGTTAATAATGAGCTTAGTGTAAAATTTGATTGAGTATTTTTAAAAGTTATTCATTTAGACGTCAATTCAGACGTCAATTCTCAACAGTTTACTATGTAATTTTGCAGGCACCATCGGCTGGTATTAAGGCCACATCCCTGTAAATTTGGCGAAGTTTGCTTGAATACTTCAAAAGATATTAATGAGATTAGTGTGAAATTTGATTGAGTGTTTTTAAAAGTTATTCATTTAGACGTCAATTCGGACTTCAATTCTCAACAGTTTACCATGTAATTTTGCAGGCCCCATCGGCTGGTATTAAGGCAGCTTCCCTGTAAATTTGGCAAAGTTTGATTAAATACTTCAAAAGTTATTAATGAGCTTAGTGTAAAATTTGATTGAGTATTTTTAAAAGTTATTCATTTAGACGTCAATTCAGACGTCAATTCCCAACAGTTTACCATGTAATTTTGCAGGCGCCATCGTCTGGTATTACGGCAACTACGCTATAAATTTGGCGAAGTTTGCTTGAATACTTCAAAAGATATTAATGAGATTAGTGTGAAATTTGATTGAGTATTTTTAAAAGTTATTTATTTAGACGTCAATTCGGACGTCAATTCTCAACAGTTTACCATGTAATTTTGCAGGCACCATCGGCTGGTATTAAGGCAGCTTCTCTGTCAATTTGGCAAAGTTTGATTAAATACTTCAAAAGTTATTAATGAGCTTAGTGTAAAATTTGATTGAGTATTTTTAAAAGTTATTCATTTAGACGTCAATTCAGACGTCAATTCCCAACAGTTTACCATGTAATTTTGCAGGCGCCATCGTCTGGTATTACGGCAACTACGCTATAAATTTGGCGAAGTTTGCTTGAATACTTCAAAAGATATTAATGAGATTAGTGTGAAATTTGATTGAGTATTTTTAAAAGTTATTCATTTAGACGTCAATTGGGACGTCAATTCTTAACAGTTTACCATGTAATTTTGCAGGCACCATCGGCTGGTATTAAGGCAGCTTCCCTGTAAATTTGGCAAAGTTTGATTAAATACTTCAAAAGTTATTAATGAGCTTAGTGTAAAATTTGATTGAGTATTTTTAAAAGTTATTCATTTAGACGTCAATTCAGACGTCAATTCCCAACAGTTTACCATGTAATTTTGCAGGCGCTATCGTCTGGTATTACGGCAACTACGCTATAAATTTGGCGAAGTTTGAATGAGTACTTTCAAAGTTATTCATTTAGACGTCAATTCAGACGTCAATTATCAACCGTTTTCCATGTAAATTTGCAGGCACCATTGCCTGGTATTGCGGCAACTTCGCTATTAATTTGGCAAAGTTTGATTGAGTACTTTAAAAGTTATTCATTTAGACGGCAATTCAGACGTCAATTCTCAACCGTTTATCATGAGATTTTGCAAGCACCATCGGCTGGTATTAGGCAACTTCCCTGTCAATTTGGCGAAGTTTGATTAAGTACTGCAAAAGTTATTCATGAGCTTAGTGTAAAATTTGATTGAGTATTTCTAAAAGTTATTCATTTAGACGTCAATTCAGTCGTCAATTCTAAACCGTTTTCCATGTAATTTTGCAGGCGCCATCGTCTGGTATTACGGCAACTACGCTATAAATTTGGCGAAGTTTGAATGAGTACTTTCAAAGTTATTCATTTAGACGTCAATTCAGACGTCAATTCTCAACCGTTTTCCATGTAGTTTTGCAGGCACCATCGCCTGGTATTGCGGCAACTTCGCTATTAATTTGGCAAAGTTTGATTGAGTACTTTAAAAGTTATTCATTTAGACGTCAATTCAGACGTCAATTCTCAACCGTTTTCCATGTAATTTTGCATGCACCATCGACTGGTACTACGGCAAGTTCCCTGTAAGTTTGACGAAGTTTGATTAAGTACTTCAAAAGTTATTAATGAGATTAGTGTGAAATTTGATTCAGTATTTTTAAAAGTTATTCATTTAGACGTCAATTCAGACGTCAATCCTCAACAGTTTACCATGTAATTTTGCAGGCCCCATCGGCTGGTATTAAGGCAGCTTCCCTGTAAATTTGACAAAGTTTGCTTAAATACTTCAAAAGTTATTAATGAGATTAGTGTGAAATTTGATTAAGTATTTTTAAAAGTTATTGATTTAGACGTCAATTTAGACGTCAATCCTCAACAGTTTATCATGTAATTTTGCAGGCCCCGTCGGCTGGTATTAAGGCAGCTTCCCTGTAAATTTGACAAAGTTTGATTAAATACTTCAAAAGTTCTTAATGAGCTTAGTGTAAAATTTGATTGAGTATTTTTAAAAGTTATTCATTGAGACCTCAATTCAGACGTCAATTCTCAACCGTTTACCATGTAATTTTGCAGGCACCATTGTCTGGTATTACGGCAACTTCGCTATTAATTTGGTGAAGTTTGAATGAGTACTTTCAAAGGTATTCATTTAGTCGTCAATTCAGACGTCAATTCTCAACCGTTTTCCATGTAATTTTGCAGGCACCATCGCCTGGTATTACGGCAACTTCGCTATTATTTGGCGAGGTTTGATTGAGTACTTTAAAAGTTATTCATTTAGACGTTAATTCAGACGTCAATTCTCAACCGTTTTCCATGTAATTTTGCATGCACCATACACTGGAATTACGGCAAATTCCCTGTAAGTTTGACAAAGTTTGATTAAGTACTTCAAAAGTTATTAATGAGATTAGTGTGAAATTTGATTCAGTATTTTTAAAAGTTATTCATTTAGACGTCAATTCGGACGTCGATTCTCAACAGTTTACCATGTAATTTTGCAGGCCCCATCGAATGGTATTAAGCAGATTCCCTGTAAATTTGGCGAAGTTTGCTTGAATACTTCAAAAGATATTAATGAGATTAGTGTGAAATTTGATTGAGTATTTTTAAAAGTTATTCATTTAGACGTCAATTGGGACGTCAATTCTCAACAGTTTACCATGTAATTTTGCAGGCCCCATCGGCTGGTATTAAGGCAGCTTCCCTGTAAATTTGGCAAAGTTTGATTAAATACTTCAAAAGTTATTAATGAGCTTAGCGTAAAATTTGATTGAGTATTTTTAAAAGTTATTCATTTAGACGTCAATTCAGACGTCAATTCCCAACAGTTTACCATGTAATTTTGCAGGCGCCATCGTCTGGTATTACGGCAACTTCGCTATTAATTTGGTGAAGTTTGAATGAGTACTTTCAAAGGTATTCATTTAGACGTCAATTCAGACGTCAATTCTCAACCGTTTTCTATGTAATTTTGCAGGCACCATCGCCTGGTATTACGGCAACTTCGCTATTATTTGGCGAGGTTTGATTGAGTACTTTAAAAGTTATTCATTTAGACGTTAATTCAGACGTCAATTCTCAACCGTTTTCCATGTAATTTTGCATGCACCATACACTGGAATTACGGCAAATTCCCTGTAAGTTTGACAAAGTTTGATTAAGTACTTCAAAAGTTATTAATGAGATTAGTGTGAAATTTGATTCAGTATTTTTAAAAGTTATTCATTTAGACGTCAATTCGGACGTCGATTCTCAACAGTTTACCATGTAATTTTGCATGCACCATCGGCTGGTATTAAGGCAACTACGCTATAAATTTGGCGAAGTTTGAATGAGTACTTTCAAAGTTATTCATTTAGACGTCAATTCAGACGTCAATTATCAACCGTTTTCCATGTAAATTTGCAGGCACCATCGCCTGGTATTGCGGCAACTTCGCTATTAATTTGGGAAAGTTTGATTGAGTACTTTAAAAGTTATTCATTTAGACGGCAATTCAGACGTCAATTCTCAACCGTTTATCATGAGATTTTGCAAGCACCATCGGCTGGTATTAGGCAACTTCCCTGTCAATTTGGCGAAGTTTGATTAAGTACTGCAAAAGTTATTCATGAGCTTAGTGTAAAATTTGATTGAGTATTTCTAAAAGTTATTCATTTAGACGTCAATTCAGTCGTCAATTCTCAACAGTTTACCATGTAATTTTGCAAGCACCATCGGCTGGTATTTAGGCAACTTCCCTGTAAATGTGGCGAAGTTTGCTTAAATACTCAAAAGTTATTAATTAGATCAGTGTGAAATTTGATTGAGTATTTCAAAAGTTATTCATTTAGACGTCAATTCAGACGTCAATTCTCAACCGTTTATCATGTAATTTTGCAAGCACCATCGGCTGGTATTAAGGCAACTTCCCTGTCAATTTGGCGAAGTTTGATTAAGTACTGCAAAAGTTATTAATGAGCTTAGTGTGAAATTTGATTCAGTATTTTTAAAAGTTATTCATTTAGACGTCAGTTCAGACGTCAATTCTAAACCGTTTTCCATGTAATTTTGCAGGCGCCATCGTCTGGTATTACGGCAACTACGCTATAAATTTGGCGAAGTTTGAATGAGTACTTTCAAAGTTATTCATTTAGACGTCAATTCAGACGTCAATTCTCAACCGTTTTCCATGTAGTTTTGCAGGCACCATCGCCTGGTATTGCGGCAACTTCGCTATTAATTTGGCAAAGTTTGATTGAGTACTTTAAAAGTTATTCATTTAGACGTCAATTCAGACGTCAATTCTCAACCGTTTTCCATGTAATTTTGCATGCACCATCGACTGGTACTACGGCAAGTTCCCTGTAAGTTTGACAAAGTTTGATTAAGTACTTCAAAAGTTATTAATGAGATTAGTGTGAAATTTGATTCAGTATTTTTAAAAGTTATTCATTTAGACGTCAATTCAGACGTCAATCCTCAACAGTTTACCATGTAATTTTGCAGGCCCCATCGGCTGGTATTAAGGCAGCTTCCCTGTAAATTTGACAAAGTTTGCTTAAATACTTCAAAAGTTATTAATGAGATTAGTGTGAAATTTGATTAAGTATTTTTAAAAGTTATTGATTTAGACGTCAATTTAGACGTCAATCCTCAACAGTTTATCATGTAATTTTGCAGGCCCCGTCGGCTGGTATTAAGGCAGCTTCCCTGTAAATTTGACAAAGTTTGATTAAATACTTCAAAAGTTCTTAATGAGCTTAGTGTAAAATTTGATTGAGTATTTTTAAAAGTTATTCATTGAGACCTCAATTCAGACGTCAATTCTCAACCGTTTACCATGTAATTTTGCAGGCACCATTGTCTGGTATTACGGCAACTTCGCTATTAATTTGGTGAAGTTTGAATGAGTACTTTCAAAGGTATTCATTTAGACGTCAATTCAGACGTCAATTCTCAACCGTTTTCCATGTAATTTTGCAGGCACCATCGCCTGGTATTACGGCAACTTCGCTATTATTTGGCGAGGTTTGATTGAGTACTTTAAAAGTTATTCATTTAGACGTTAATTCAGACGTCAATTCTCAACCGTTTTCCATGTAATTTTGCAGGCACCATCGCCTGGTATTGCGGCAAATTCCCTGTAAGTTTGACAAAGTTTGATTAAGTACTTCAAAAGTTATTAATGAGATTAGTGTGAAATTTGATTCAGTATTTTTAAAAGTTATTCATTTAGACGGCAATTCAGACGTCAATTCTCAACAGTTTACCATGTAATTTTGCAGGCCCCATCGGCTGGTATTAAGGCAGCTTCCCTGTAAATTTGGCAAAGTTTGATTAAATACTTCAAAAGTTATTAATGAGCTTAGTGTAAAATTTGATTGAGTATTTTTAAAAGTTACTCATTTAGACGTCAATTCAGACGTCAATTCTCAACCGTTTATCATGAGATTTTGCAAGCACCATCGGCTGGTATTAAGGCAACTTCCCTGTCAATTTGGCGAAGTTTGATTAAGTACTGCAAAAGTTAATAATGAGCTTAGTGTGAAATTTGATTGAGTACTTCTAAACGTTATTCATTTAGACTTCAATTCAGACGTCAATTCTCAACAGTTTACCATGTAATTTTGCAGGCACCATCGGCTGGTATTAAGGCAACATCCCTGTAAATTTGGCGAAGTTTGCTTGAATACTTCAAAAGATATTAATGAGATTAGTGTGAAATTTGATTGAGTATTTTTAAAAGTTATTCATTTAGACGTCAATTCGGACGTCAATTCTGAACAGTTTACCATGTAATTTTGCAGGCCCCATCGGCTGGTATTAAGGCAGCTTCCCTGTAAATTTGGCAAAGTTTGATTAAATACTTCAAAAGTTATTAATGAGCTTAGTGTAAAATTTGATTGAGTATTTTTAAAAGTTATTCATTTAGACGTCAATTCAGACGTCAATTCCCAACAGTTTACCATGTAATTTTGCAGGCGCCATCGTCTGGTATTACGGCAACTAAGCTATAAATTTGGCGATGTTTGAATGAGTACTTTCAAAGTTATTCATTTAGACGTCAATTCAGACGTCAATTATCAACCGTTTTCCATGTAATTTTGCAGGCACCATCGCCTGGTATTGCGGCAACTTCGCTATTAATTTGGCAAAGTTTGATTGAGTACTTTAAAAGTTATTCATTTAGACGTCAATTCAGACGTCAATTCTCAACCGTTTATCATGAGATTTTGCAAGCACCATCGGCTGGTATTAGGCGACTTCCCTGTGAATTTGGCGAAGTTTGATTAAGTACTGCAAAAGTTATTCATGAGCTTAGTGTAAAATTTGATTGAGTATTTCTAAAAGTTATTCATTTAGACGTCAATTCAGTCGTCAATTCTCAACAGTTTACCATGTAATTTTGCAAGCACCATCGGCTGGTATTTAGGCAACTTCCCTGTAAATGTGGCGAAGTTTGCTTAAATACTTCAAAAATTATTAATTAGATCAGTGTGAAATTTGATTGAGTATTTCAAAAGTTATTCATTTAGACGTCAATTCAGACGTCAATTCTCAACCGTTTATCATGTAATTTTGCAAGCACCATCGGCTGGTATTAAGGCAACTTCCCTGTCAATTTGGCGAAGTTTATTAAGGCAACTTCCCTGTCAATTTGGCGAAGTTTGATTAAGTACTGCAAAAGTTATTAATGAGCTTAGTGTGAAATTTGATTCAGTATTTTTAAAAGTTATTCATTTAGACGTCAGTTCAGACGTCAATTCTAAACCGTTTTCCATGTAATTTCGCAGGCGCCATCGTCTGGTATTACGGCAACTACGCTATAAATTTGGCGAAGTTTAAATGAGTACTTTCAAAGTTATTCATTTAGACGTCAATTCAGACGTCAATTCTCAACCGTTTTCCATGTAGTTTTGCAGGCACCATCGCCTGGTATTGCGGCAACTTCGCTATTAATTTGGCAAAGTTTGATTGAGTACTTTAAAAGTTATTCATTTAGACGTCAATTCAGACGTCAATTCTCAACCGTTTTCCATGTAATTTTGCATGCACCATCGACTGGTACTACGGCAAGTTCCCTATAAGTTTGACAACGTTTGATTGAGTACTTCAAAAGTTATTAATGAGATTAGTGTTAAATTTGATTCAGTATTTTTAAAAGTTATTCATTTAGACGTCAATTCAGACGTCAATTCTCAACAGTTTACCATGTAATTTTGCAGGCGCCATCGTCTGGTATTACGAGTTCAAGTTCAAGTGTTTATTCTTTAAGCCTCACATGGAGGAATACAAGAAAATAACAGTGAATGTAATAAGCAAAACATACAACATAACACATAATAATGTATACATTATTATACAATCAATTACAGTTTTTTCATTTCACACTTTCTAAAATAATCTTAATGAAATTCGCCAAACTACGTATTTTTGTTTTATCATTCATTATGCGTTTGAATTTGGGTGCCGAAGGGTGTATATGACAATACTTCGGTAGGTATGTGCGTCTCTGATCAGCAAAAAATGGACAGTTAAATATATAATGAGTACATTTAACGCATACTCTTTCAGATCCTGGGATGTTTTTATAAATGCCAGTTTCTACAGGTAATTTGTGATTTCTGCACCTAAAACGACTAAAAACGGTTCTTAATTTCATAGGTAGATAAGTAATGTAGAATTCTAACGATATATCCGACTTATACATACGGTAATTTATACATTTTGCATTTGATGCTACATCATCTGTCCAAGTCTGAAGGTATTGATCCTTAAGTCTAGTTTTAAAAACCTTTTTAAAATATTCAAGTGTACGGGGTACCTTTTGATCTCGCCAAACATATCCAAACCCAGCAGACAATAAAGTAGATTTGACAAAAGATAGCCAGGGTGAATTATAAATACCTAGATTATACATTTTATACAATAAATTATACATTTTTACTGACAGTTTTGAAACTGGGCCTGAAATGATACGTGCCCAAAATAAAATACATCTTGATGTGTATTCAATATTCAATGGATAACGGCCCAATTCGCCGTATACCATCGAAGATGTGGTGCTTTTATTAACACTTAATATATATTTACAATATCTCAAATGGAGCTTTTCGATGATATCGTTATTTTCATAGGCCCAAATCTCACTTCCATATAAAAGTATTGGTGTGACAAGCTTGTCAAAAAGGTCTAGCTGTAAATCAATTGGTAAATTCAACACTCTAGATTTTTTTAAAAGTGAACACATAGCTCTACTGGCTTTATTAAAAACATTTTTTTTAGCTTTGCCAAACTTTCCATTATAATTAAAAACAATACCAAGGTAGGTGAAATTGTCTATGACATCAATACTTGAATTTCGGAAGTTAAACTTGGGATATTTTCGAACTTTTCCTCTTGAAAATATTACTATTTTTGTTTTGCTGGTATTAATATTTAACTTCCATATATTACAGTACGACTGCATAGCATCTAATGACATTTGAAGCTCTGTTGGTGACTCTGCGATAATAACTGTGTCGTCTGCATATAAAATAATGTACATTTTAATATATTCGTAAAGATCATCATCATTTTCTGTCAGTTCGGAAATATATGCTAAACCACCGTATTTTGAACTAAGGAAACTTTCCAGATCTGATAAATAAATCGAGAATAACAAAGGCGATAAATTATCACCTTGTCTGACCCCTATCTCTGACTTAAATACATTTGATAATTTACCATTCATTTTTATATAGCATTTGGCATTTGAGTACAGGTTTTTTATTACGTCTAGTATTTGGCCATTTATATTCAAAGATAGCATTTTTGTCCATAGACTAACTCGGGAAACATTGTCGAAAGCTTTTTTGTAATCTATAAAACAGCAATATATACGTTTCCGTTTATTGAGATATAAATCAATAAGTGTTTTGAGGACAAAAACGTGATCAATAGTAGAATGTCCTTTTCTGAAACCACCTTGCTCGGAACCAATTAGGCCATAGCCATCAATAAATATGCCTAACCTTTGGTTTAGAACTGACGTAAATAATTTTCCGAAACAACTAACAATTGAAATACCCCTGTAATTATCAGGGTTACATATGTCGCCTTTGTTCTTGTACAAAGGTATAATATTACTGATACACCACTCTTCTGGGACTATTCCCGTTTGTAATACAAAATTAAAAAGTTTTGTAAACACATTAATCATAGAATCACATGATGATTTTAAAAATTCGTTTAATACTTGATCATTGCCACAAGCTTTATTTTTTTCAATTTTTTAATAGATTTTTTAACTTCATCTGGTTCAAAAGGTTTGTTTAATTCTACATTTAAATTGTCAATATTTGTGTTATCAGTTACATCTCCTTCGTCTCTTTTACTGTCATTAGTGTTAAGTGTCTTAAAATGTTCAACAAATATCTGCATTGATATTTTTTTTACCTCTTGTCTAGTGTGATCGTCAGCTGATTTATTTATAATCTGCCAATACACTTTTGAATCGGTCGATTTCAGATTTCGTATTTTGTTTTGCATGTCTTTTTGATATGTATTAAAGGCTTTATTCAATGATGCTTTGTATGATTTACTACTAGCTGTCATGTCTGTTTTGGCTTCTTGAGTTTTCTTACTGTTGTAAATACGTCTAGTTTTGGTAAAACGTTTTCTATGTTTTTCACAATCAGAGTAATACCATGGCTTATGATCAAGTGTTCGAGCTTTTTTCTGTTTAGCAGCTCCCCTTTTATTTATTAATTCCAAAGTATCCGCTGTCTCTACTAAAATGTTACAAATACTCTGTGCTATTGCATTAATAGAAGTCTGGTCATCGACACCGCTTCGTAGCATATTGTTAAGCTGTAAATCAATATCATTTATTTTATTTTGATGTTTATGTGACAATTCATGTTTAAACATACATTCTGTTTCTGATTTCCAAGTAGGTTTAATCGGTGCAAGTTTATATACTGCATCATCTATTAAATCATCCTCGGTTTCACTATTTGCATTATTATATTTTACGTTGTAAGCTAAAGTACATGTAACAGGATTATGAATATCTGATAGCATAGGGTTAAAATCCTCAACTACAAACCTTTTCACTATGGGAAATAAATCATGAGATATAACAATATAATCAACCAAACTAGTCCCTTTACATGTAGTTTTACCAATATTACAATCTTCTCTACACCGTCCATTTGCGATGTATAGCCCCATATTTTTACAGAAGTCAACAAATCGATAACCGTAATTGTAACATATATCATCAACACTAGACCTGCGTAAGCTTATGTTACATAAATTTAGTGCGTGTGCATGAATCAACAATTCATTTTCAAAATCATCACAGCTGTCCATACGTGTTTCAGTGAGTAAATTATCAGACATTTCAGCTGTCCTGGCATTAAAGTCACCCATGAGACAAATTTTACAATTTTCAACATTCCCTTTCAGATATATTAAATTATTTTCTAAATCATCAAACAGATTTATGTTGGAATATGGGCTATTTTCGGGGGGGATATACACCACCCCCAATAAAATATTATCTTTTTCAAAACAGAATTGTACCCATAATATATCTAAGTCATCTGCCATATTACAATCGCTGTTTTCAACCTTCTTAATGTTAGGTAAAATCTGGTTCTTTATTAAAAATGCAACGCCACCGGATGATCTTTTCTTTTTCTTTCTGTTTTTGGTTATGATACTGTATCCAGGTATGTCTATCTGATCGTAGCAGTCTAATTATGTCAAAATTAGCTATATAGTTTTCAAAGTCACTTGATAGCAGCTTTGATTTTAATCCACAAACATTTATAAGGAGACATTTGATGTTGTCAAATTGTTCTGTAACTGTTAGCGTCTCAGCGCTTTGCTAGCTCTGTTTGGAGTTAGGTAGTGTAATCCCGTCAGTGCTACCTATTCTTGGCTCTTTCGAGTTCTTATTTACTGGACTCAGATTGTTTACGGCAACTACGCTATAAATTTGGCGAAGTTTGCTTGAATACTTCAAAAGATATTAATGAAATTAGTGTGAAATTTGATTGAGTATTTTTAAAAGTTATTCATTTAGACGTCAATTCGGACGTCAATTCTCAACAGTTTACCATGTAATTTTGCAGGCCCCATCGGCTGGTATTAAGGCAGCTTCCCTGTAAATTTGGCAAAGTTTGATTAAATACGTCAAAAGTTATTAATGAGCTTAGTGTAAAATTTGATTGAGTATTTTTAAAAGTTACTCATTTAGACGTCAATTCAGACGTCAATTCTCAACCGTTTATCATGAGATTTTGCAAGCACCATCGGCTGGTATTAAGGCAACTTCCCTGTCAATTTGGCGAAGTTTGATTAAGTACTGCAAAAGTTAATAATGAGCTTAGTGTGAAATTTGATTGAGTACTTCTAAACGTTATTCATTTAGACGTCAATTCAGACGTCAATTCTCAACAGTTTGCCATGTAATTTTACAGGCACCATCGGCTGGTATTAAGGCAACATCCCTGTAAATTTGGCGAAGTTTTCTTGAATACTTCAAAAGATATTAATGAGATTAGTGTGAAATTTGATTGAGTATTTTTAAAAGTTATTCATTTAGACGTCAATTCGGACGTCAATTCTCAACAGTTTACCGTGTAATTTTGCAGGCCCCATCGGCTGGTATTAAGGCAGCTTCCCTGTAAATTTGGCAATGTTTTATTAAATACTTCAAAAGTTATTAATGAGCTTAGTGTAAAATTTGATTGAGTATTTTTAAAAGTTATTTATTTAGACGTCAATTCAGACGTCAATTCCCAACAGTTTACCATGTAATTTTGCAGGCGCCATCGTCTGGTATTACGGCAACTACGCTATAAATTTGGCGAAGTTTGCTTGAATACTTCAAAAGAAAATAATGAGATTAGTGTGAAATTTGATTGAGTATTTTTAAAAGTTATTCATTTAGACGTCAATTCAGACGTCAATTCCCAACAGTTTACCATGTAATTTTGCAGGCGCCATCGTCTGGTATTACGACAACTACGCTATAAATTTGGCGAAGTTTGAATGAGTACTTTCAAAGTTATTCATTTAGACGTCAATTCAGACGTCAATTATCAACCGTTTTCCATGTAATTTTGCAGGCACCATCGCCTGGTATTGCGGCAACTTCGCTATTAATTTGGCAAAGTTTGATTGAGTACTTTAAAAGTTATTCATTTAGACGTCAATTCAGACGTCAATTCTCAACCGTTTATCATGAGATTTTGCAAGCACCATCGGCTGGTATTAGGCAACTTCCCTGTCAATTTGGCGAAGTTTGATTAAGTACTGCAAAAGTTATTCATGAGCTTAGTGTAAAATTTGATTGAGTATTTCTAAAAGTTAATTATTTAGACGTCAATTCAGTCGTCAATTCTCAACAGTTTACCATGTAATTTTGCAAGCACCATCGGCTGGTATTTAGGCAACTTCCCTGTAAATGTGGCGAAGTTTGCTTAAATACTTCAAAAGTTATTAATTAGATCAGTGTGAAATTTGATTGAGTATTTCAAAAGTTATTCATTTAGACGTCAATTCAGATGTCAATTCTCAACCGTTTATCATGTAATTTTGCAAGCACCATCGGCTGGTATTAAGGCAACTTCCCTGTCAATTTGGCGAAGTTTATTAAGGCAACTTCCCTGTCAATTTGGCGAAGTTTGATTAAGTACTGCAAAAGTTATTAATGAGCTTAGTGTGAAATTTGATTCAGTATTTTTAAAAGTTATTCATTTAGACGTCAGTTCAGACGTCAATTCTAAACCGTTTTCCATGTAATTTTGCAGGCGCCATCGTCTGGTATTACGGCAACTACGTTATAAATTTGGCGAAGTTTGAATGAGTACTTTCAAAGTTATTCATTTAGACGTCAATTCAGACGTCAATTCTCAACCGTTTTTCATGTAGTTTTGCAGGCACCATCGCCTGGTATTGCGGCAACTTCGCTATTAATTTGGCAAAGTTTGATTGAGTACTTTAAAAGTTATTCATTTAGACGTCAATTCAGACGTCAATTCTCAACCGTTTTCCATGTAATTTTGCATGCACCATCGACTGGTACTACGGCAATTTCCCTGTAAGTTTGACAAAGTTTGATTCAGTACTTCAAAAGTTATTAATGAGATTAGTGTTAAATTTGATTCAATATTTTTAAAAGTTATTCATTTAGACGCCAATTCAGACGTCAATCCTCAACAGTTTACCATGTAATTTTGCAGGCCCCATCGGCTGGTAATAAGGCAGCTTCCCTGTAAATTTGACAAAGTTTGCTTAAATACTTCAAAAGTTATTAATGAGATTAGTGTGAAATTTGATTAAGTATTTTTAAAAGTTATTGATTTAGACGTCAATTTAGACGTCAATCCTCAACAGTTTATCATGTAATTTTAAAGGCCCCGTCGGCTGGTATTAAGGCAGCTGCCCTGTAAATTTGACAAAGTTTGATTAAATACTTCAAAAGTTCTTAATGAGCTTAGTGTAAAATTTGATTGAGTATTTTTAAAAGTTATTCATTTAGACCTCAATTCAGACGTCAATTCTCAACCGTTTACCATGTAATTTTGCAGGCACCATTGTCTGGTATTACGGCAACTTCGCTATTAATTTGGTGAAGTTTGAATGAGTACTTTCAACGGTATTCATTTAGACGTCAATTCAGACGTCAATTCTCAACCGTTTTCCATGTAATTTTGCAGGCACCATCGCCTGGTATTACGGCAACTTCGCTATTAATTTGGCGAAGTTTGATTGAGTACTTTAAAAGTTATTCATTTAGACGTTAATTCAGACGTTAATTCTCAACCGTTTTCCATGTAATTTTGCATGCACCATACACTGGAATTACGGCAATTTCCCTGTAAGTTTGACAAAGTTTGATTAAGTACTTCAAAAGTTATTAATGAGATTAGTGTGAAATTTGATTCAGTATTTTTAAAAGTTATTCATTTAGACGGCAATTCAGACGTCAATTCTCAATCGTTTATCATGAGATTTTGCAAGCACCATCGGCTGGTATTAAGGCAACTTCCCTGTCAATTTGGCGAAGTTTGATTAAGTACTGCAAAAGTTAATAATGAGCTTAGTGTGAAATTTGATTGAGTACTTCTAAACGTTATTCATTTAGACGTCAATTCAGACGTCCATTCTCAACAGTTTACCATGTAATTTTGCAGGCACCATCGGCTGGTATTAAGGCAACATCCCTGTAAATTTGGCGAAGTTTGCTTGAATACTTCAAAAGATATTGATGAGATTAGTGTGAAATTTGATTGAGTATTTTTAAAAGTTATTCATTTAGACGGCAATTCGGACGTTAATTCTCAACAGTTTACCATGTAATTTTGCAGGCCCCATCGGCTGGTATTAAGGCAGCTTCCCTGTAAATTTGGCAAAGTTTGATTGAATACTTCAAAAGTTATTAATGAGCTTAGTGTGAAATTTGATTGAGTATTTTTAAAAGTTATTCATTTAGACGTCAATTCAGACGTCAATTCCCAACAGTTTACCATGTAATTTTGCAGGCGCCATCGTCTGGTATTACGGCAACTAGTCTATAAATTTGGCGAAGTTTGCTTGAATACTTCAAAAGATATTAATGAGATTAGTGTGAAATTTGATTGAGTATTTTTAAAAGTTATTCATTTAGACGTCAATTGGGACTTCAATTCTCAACAGTTTACCATGTAATTTTGCATGCACCATACACTGGAATTACGGCAATTTCCCTGTAAGTTTGACAAAGTTTGATTAAGTACTTCAAAAGTTATTAATGAGATTAGTGTGAAATTTGATTCAGTATTTTTAAAAGTTATTCATTTAGACGGCAATTCAGACGTCAATTCTCAACCGTTTATCATGAGATTTTGCAAGCACCATCGGCTGGTATTAAGGCAACTTCCCTGTCAATTTGGCGAAGTTTGATTAAGTACTGCAAAAGTTAATAATGAGCTTAGTGTGAAATTTGATTGAGTACTTCTAAACGTTATTCATTTAGACGTCAATTCAGACGTCCATTCTCAACAGTTTACCATGTAATTTTGCAGGCACCATCGGCTGGTATTAAGGCAACATCCCTGTAAATTTGGCGAAGTTTGCTTGAATACTTCAAAAGATATTGATGAGATTAGTGTGAAATTTGATTAAGTATTTTTAAAAGTTATTCATTTAGACGGCAATTCGGACGTTAATTCTCAACAGTTTACCATGTAATTTTGCAGGCCCCATCGGCTGGTATTAAGGCAGCTTCCCTGTAAATTTGGCAAAGTTTGATTGAATACTTCAAAAGTTATTAATGAGCTTAGTGTGAAATTTGATTGAGTATTTTTAAAAGTTATTCATTTAGACGTCAATTCAGACGTCAATTCCCAACAGTTTACCATGTAATTTTGCAGGCGCCATCGTCTGGTATTACGGCAACTAGTCTATAAATTTGGCGAAGTTTGCTTGAATACTTCAAAAGATATTAATGAGATTAGTGTGAAATTTGATTGAGTATTTTTAAAAGTTATTCATTTAGACGTCAATTGGGACTTCAATTCTCAACAGTTTACCATGTAATTTTGCAGGCCCCATCGGCTGGTATTAAGGCAGCTTCCCTGTAAATTTGGCAAAGTTTGATTAAATACTTCAAAAGTTATTAATGAGATTAGTGTGAAATTTGATTCAGTATTTTTAAAAGTTATTCATTTAGACGGCAATTCAGACGTCAATTCTCAACCGTTTATCATGAGATTTTGCAAGCACCATCGGCTGGTATTAAGGCAACTTCCCTGTCAATTTGGCGAAGTTTGATTAAGTACTGCAAAAGTTAATAATGAGCTTAGTGTGAAATTTGATTGAGTACTTCTAAACGTTATTCATTTAGACGTCAATTCAGACGTCCATTCTCAACAGTTTACCATGTAATTTTGCAGGCACCATCGGCTGGTATTAAGGCAACATCCCTGTAAATTTGGCGAAGTTTGCTTGAATACTTCAAAAGATATTGATGAGATTAGTGTGAAATTTGATTAAGTATTTTTAAAAGTTATTCATTTAGACGGCAATTCGGACGTTAATTCTCAACAGTTTACCATGTAATTTTGCAGGCCCCATCGGCTGGTATTAAGGCAGCTTCCCTGTAAATTTGGCAAAGTTTGATTGAATACTTCAAAAGTTATTAATGAGCTTAGTGTGAAATTTGATTGAGTATTTTTAAAAGTTATTCATTTAGACGTCAATTCAGACGTCAATTCCCAACAGTTTACCATGTAATTTTGCAGGCGCCATCGTCTGGTATTACGGCAACTAGTCTATAAATTTGGCGAAGTTTGCTTGAATACTTCAAAAGATATTAATGAGATTAGTGTGAAATTTGATTGAGTATTTTTAAAAGTTATTCATTTAGACGTCAATTGGGACTTCAATTCTCAACAGTTTACCATGTAATTTTGCAGGCCCCATCGGCTGGTATTAAGGCAGCTTCCCTGTAAATTTGGCAAAGTTTGATTAAATACTTCAAAAGTTATTAATGAGCTTAATGTAAAATTTAATTTAGTATTTTTAAAAGTTATTCATTTAGACGTCAATTCAGACGTCAATTCTCAACCGTTTATCATGAGATTTTGCAAGCACCATCGACTGGTATTAAGGCAGCTTCCCTGTCAATTTGGCGAAGTTTGATTAAGTACTGCAAAAGTTAATAATGAGCTTAGTGTGAAATTTGATTGAGTACTTCTAAACGTTATTCATTTAGACGTCAATTCAGACGTCAATTCTCAACAGTTTACCATGTAATTTTGCAGGCACCATCGGCTGGTATTAAGGCAACATCCCTGTAAATTTGGCGAAGTTTGCTTGAATACTTCAAAAGATATTAATAAGATTAGTGTGAAATTTGATTGAGTATTTTTAAAAGTTATTCATTTAGACGTCAATTCGGACGTCAATTCTCAACAGTTTACCATGTAATTTTGCAGGCCCCATCGGCTGGTATTAAGGCAGCTTCCCTGTAAATTTGGCAAAGTTTGATTAAATACTTCAAAAGCTATTAATGAGCTTAGTGTAAAATTTGATTGAGTATTTTTAAAAGTTATTCATTTAGACGTCAATTCAGACGTCAATTCCCAACAGTTTACCATGTAATTTTGCAGGCGCCATCGTCTGGTATTACGGCAACTACGCTATAAATTTGGCGAAGTTTGCTTGAATAATTCAAAAGATAATAATGAGATTAGTGTGAAATTTGATTGAGTATTTTTAAAAGTTATTCATTTAGACGTCATTTCGGACGTCAATTCTCAACAGTTTACCATGTAATTTTGCAGGCCCCATCGGCTGGTATTAAGGCAGCTTCCCTGTAAATTTGGCAAAGTTTGATTAAATACTTCAAAAGTTATTAATGAGCTTAGTGTAAAATTTGATTGAGTATTTTTAAAAGTTATTCATTTAGACGTCAATTCAGACGTCAATTCCCAACAGTTTACCATGTAATTTTGCAGGCGCCATCGTCTGGTATTACGGCAACTACGCTATAAATTTGGCGAAGTTTGAATGAGTACTTTCAAAGTTATTCATTTAGACGTCAATTCAGACGTCAATTATCAACCGTTTTCCATGTAATTTTGCAGGCACCATCGCCTGGTATTGCGGCAACTTCGCTATTAATTTGGCAAAGTTTGATTGAGTACTTTAAAAGTTCTTCATTTAGACGGCAATTCAGGCGTCAATTCTCAACCGTTTATCATGAGATTTTGCAAGCACCATCGGCTGGTATTAGGCAACTTCCCTGTCAATTTGGCGAAGTTTGATTAAGTACTGCAAAAGTTAATAATGAGCTTAGTGTGAAATTTGATTGAGTACTTCTAAACGTTATTCATTTAGACGTCAATTCAGACGTCAATCCTCAACAGTTTACCATGTAATTTTGCAGGCCCTATTGGCTGGTAATAAGGCAGCTTCCCTGTAAATTTGACAAAGTTTGCTTAAATACTTCAAAAGTTATTAATGAGATTAGTGTGAAATTTGATTAAGTATTTTTAAAAGTTATTGATTTAGACGTCAATTTAGACGTCAATCCTCAACAGTTTATCATGTAATTTTAAAGGCCCCGTCGGCTGGTATTAAGGCAGCTGCCCTGTAAATTTGACAAAGTTTGATTAAATACTTCAAAAGTTCTTAATGAGCTTAGTGTAAAATTTGATTGAGTATTTTTAAAAGTTATTCATTTAGACCTCAATTCAGACGTCAATTCTCAACCGTTTACCATGTAATTTTGCAGGCACCATTGTCTGGTATTACGGCAACTTCGCTATTAATTTGGTGAAGTTTGAATGAGTACTTTCAAAGGTATTCATTTAGACGTCAATTCAGACGTCAATTCTCAACCGTTTTCCATGTAATTTTGCAGGCACCATCGCCTGGTATTACGGCAACTTCGCTATTAATTTGGCGAAGTTTGATTGAGTACTTTAAAAGTTATTCATTTAGACGTTAATTCAGACGTTAATTCTCAACCGTTTTCCATGTAATTTTGCATGCACCATACACTGGAATTACGGCAATTTCCCTGTAAGTTTGACAAAGTTTGATTAAGTACTTCAAAAGTTATTAATGAGATTAGTGTGAAATTTGATTCAGTATTTTTAAAAGTTATTCATTTAGACGGCAATTCAGACGTCAATTCTCAACCGTTTATCATGAGATTTTGCAAGCACCATCGGCTGGTATTAAGGCAACTTCCCTGTCAATTTGGCGAAGTTTGATTAAGTACTGCAAAAGTTAATAATGAGCTTAGTGTGAAATTTGATTGAGTACTTCTAAACGTTATTCATTTAGACGTCAATTCAGACGTCAATTCTCAACAGTTTACCATGTAATTTTGCAGGCACCATCGGCTGGTATTAAGGCAACATCCCTGTAAATTTGGCGAAGTTTGCTTGAATACTACAAAAGATATTAATGAGATTAGTGTGAAATTTGATTGAGTATTTTTAAAAGTTATTTATTTAGACGTCAATTCGGACGTCAATTCTCAACAGTTTACCATGTAATTTTGCAGGCCCCATCGGCTGGTATTAAGGCAGCTTCCCTGTAAATTTGGCAAAGTTTGATTAAATACTTCAAAAGTTATTAATGAGCTTAGTGTAAAATTTGATTGAGTATTTTTAAAAGTTATTCATTTAGACGTCAATTCAGACGTCAATTCCCAACAGTTTACCATGTAATTTTGGAGGCGCCATCGTCTGGTATTACGGCAACTACGCTATAAATTTGGCGAAGTTTGCTTGAATACTTCAAAAGATAATAATGAGATTAGTGTGAAATTTGATTGAGTATTTTTAAAAGTTATTCATTTAGACGTCAATTCGGACGTCAATTCTCAACAGTTTACCATGTAATTTTGCAGGCCCCATCGGCTGGTATTAAGGCAGCTTCCCTGTAAATTTGGCAAAGTTTGATTAAATACTTCAAAAGTTATTAATGAGCTTAGTGTAAAATTTGATTGAGTATTTTTAAAAATTATTCATTTAGACGTCAATTCAGACGTCAATTCCCAACAGTTTACCATGTAATTTTGCAGGCGCCATCGTCTGGTATTACGGCAACTACGCTATAAATTTGGCGAAGTTTGAATGAGTACTTTCAAAGTTATTCATTTAGACGTCAATTCAGACGTCAATTATCAACCGTTTTCCATGTAATTTTGCAGGCACCATCGCCTGGTATTGCGGCAACTTCGCTATTAATTTGGCAAAGTTTGATTGAGTACTTTAAAAGTTATTCATTTAGACGTCAATTCAGACGTCAATTCTCAACCGTTTATCATGAGATTTTGCAAGCACCATCGGCTGGTATTAGGCAACTTCCCTGTCAATTTGGCAAAGTTTGATTAAGTACTGCAAAAGTTATTCATGAGCTTAGTGTAAAATTTGATTGAGTATTTCTAAAAGTTAATTATTTAGACGTCAATTCAGTCGTCAATTCTCAACAGTTTACCATGTAATTTTGCAAGCACCATCGGCTGGTATTTAGGCAACTTCCCTGTAAATGTGGCGAAGTTTGCTTAAATACTTCAAAAGTTATTAATTAGATCAGTGTGAAATTTGATTGAGTATTTCAAAAGCTATTCATTTAGACGTCAATTCAGACGTCAATTCTCAACCGTTTATCATGTAACTTTGCAAGCACCATCGGCTGGTATTAAGGCAACTTCCCTGTCAATTTGGCGAAGTTCATTAAGGCAACTTCCCTGTCAATTTGGCGAAGTTTGATTAAGTACTGCAAAAGTTATTAATGAGCTTAGTGTGAAATTTGATTCAGTATTTTAAAAGTTATTCATTTAGACGTCAGTTCAGACGTCAATTCTAAACCGTTTTCCATGTAATTTTGCAGGCGCCATCGTCTGGTATTACGGCAACTACCTTATAAATTTGGCGAAGTTTGAATGAGTGCTTTCAAAGTTATTCATTTAGACGTCAATTCAGACGTCAATTCTCAACCGTTTTCCATGTAGTTTTGCAGGCACCATCGCCTGGTATTGCGGCAACTTCGCTATTAATTTGGCAAAGTTTGATTGAGTACTTTAAAAGTTATTCATTTAGACGTCAATTCAGACGTCAATTCTCAACCGTTTTCCATGTAATTTTGCATGCACCATCGACTGCTACTACGGCAAGTTCCCTGTAAGTTTGACAAAGTTTGATTGAGTACTTCAAAAGTTATTAATGAGATTAGTGTTAAATTTGATTCAATATTTTTAAAAGTTATTCATTTAGACGTCAATTCAGACGTCAATCCTCAACAGTTTACCATGTAATTTTGCAGGCCCCATCGGCTGGTAATAAGGCAGCTTCCCTGTAAATTTGACAAAGTTTGCTTAAATACTTCAAAAGTTATTAATGAGATTAGTGTGAAATTTGATTAAGTATTTTTAAAAGTTATTGATTTAGACGTCAATTTAGACGTCAATCCTCAACAGTTTATCATGTAAATTTAAAGGCCCCGTCGGCTGGTATTAAGGCAGCTGCCCTGTAAATTTGACAAAGTTTGATTAAATACTTCAAAAGTTCTTAATGAGCTTAGTGTAAAATTTGATTGAGTATTTTTAAAAGTTATTCATTTAGACCTCAATTCAGACGTCAATTCTCAACCGTTTACCATGTAATTTTGCAGGCACCATTGTCTGGTATTACGGCAACTTCGCTATTAATTTGGTGAAGTTTGAATGAGTACTTTCAAAGGTATTCATTTAGACGTCAATTCAGACGTCAATTCTCAACCGTTTTCCATGTAATTTTGCAGGCACCATCGCCTGGTATTACGGCAACTTCGCTATTAATTTGGCGAAGTTTGATTGAGTACTTTAAAAGTTATTCATTTAGACGTTAATTCAGACGTTAATTCTCAACCGTTTTCCATGTAATTTTGCATGCACCATACACTGGAATTACGGCAATTTCCCTGTAAGTTTGACAAAGTTTGATTAAGTACTTCAAAAGTTATTAATGAGATTAGTGTGAAATTTGATTCAGTATTTTTAAAAGTTATTCATTTAGACGGCAATTCAGACGTCAATTCTCAACCGTTTATCATGAGATTTTGCAAGCACCATCGGCTGGTAGTAAGGCAACTTCCCTGTCAATTTGGCGAAGTTTGATTAAGTACTGCAAAAGTTAATAATGAGCTTAGTGTGAAATTTGATTGAGTACTTCTAAACGTTATTCATTTAGACGTCAATTCAGACGTCCATTCTCAACAGTTTACCATGTAATTTTGCAGGCACCATCGGCTGGTATTAAGGCAACATCCCTGTAAATTTGGCGAAGTTTGCTTGAATACTTCAAAAGATATTGATGAGATTAGTGTGAAATTTGATTGAGTATTTTCAAAAGTTATTCATTTAGACGGCAATTCGGACGTCAATTCTCAACAGTTTACCATGTAATTTTGCAGGCCCCATCGGCTGGTATTAAGGCAGCTTCCCTGTAAATTTGGCAAAGTTTGATTAAATACTTCAGAAGTTATTAATGAGCTTAGTGTGAAATTTGATTGAGTATTTTTAAAAGTTATTCATTTAGACGTCAATTCAGACGTCAATTCCCAACAGTTTACCATGTAATTTTGCAGGCGCCATCGTCTGGTATTACGGCAACTAGTCTATAAATTTGGCGAAGTTTGCTTGAATACTTCAAAAGATATTAATGAGATTAGTGTGAAATTTGATTGATTATTTTTAAAAGTTATTCATTTAGACGTCAATTGGGACTTCAATTCTCAACAGTTTACCATGTAATTTTGCAGGCCCCATCGGCTGGTATTAAGGCAGCTTCCATGTAAATTTGGCAAAGTTTGATTAAATACTTCAAAAGTTATTAATGAGCTTAATGTAAAATTTGATTTAGTATTTTTAAAAGTTATTCATTTAGACGTCAATTCAGACGTCAATTCTCAACCGTTTATCATGAGATTTTGCAAGCACCATCGGCTGGTATTAAGGCAGCTTCCCTGTCAATTTGGCGAAGTTTGATTAAGTACTGCAAAAGTTAATAATGAGCTTAGTGTGAAATTTGATTGAGTACTTCTAAACGTTATTCATTTAGACGTCAATTCAGACGTCAATTCTCAACAGTTTACCATGTAATTTTGCAGGCACCATCGGCTGGTATTAAGGCAACATCCCTGTAAATTTGGCGAAGTTTGCTTGAATACTTCAAAAGATATTAATGAGATTAGTGTGAAATTTGATTGAGTATTTTAAAAAGTTATTCATTTAGACGTCAATTCGGACGTCAATTCTCAACAGTTTACCATGTAATTTTGCAGGCCCCATCGGCTGGTATTAAGGCAGCTTCCCTGTAAATTTGGCAAAGTTTGATTAAGTACTTCAAAAGTTATTAATGAGCTTAGTGTAAAATTTGATTGAGTATTTTTAAAAGTTATTCATTTAGACGTCAATTCAGACGTCAATTCCCAACAGTTTACCATGTAATTTTGCAGGCGCCATCGTCTGGTATTACGGCAACTACGCTATAAATTTGGCGAAGTTTGCTTGAATACTTCAAAAGATAATAATGAGATTAGTGTGAAATTTGATTGAGTATTTTTAAAAGTTATTCATTTAGACGTCAATTCGGACGTCAATTCTCAACAGTTTACCATGTAATTTTGCAGGCCCCATCGGCTGGTATTAAGGCAGCTTCCCTGTAAATTTGGCAAAGTTTGATTAAATACTTCAAAAGTTATTAATGAGCTTAGTGTAAAATTTGATTGAGTATTTTTAAAAGTTATTCATTTAGACGTCAATTCAGACGTCAATTCCCAACAGTTTACCATGTAATTTTGCAGGCGCCATCGTCTGGTATTACGGCAACTACGCTATAAATTTGGCGAAGTTTGAATGAGTACTTTCAAAGTTATTCATTTAGACGTCAATTCAGACGTCAATTCCCAACAGTTTACCATGTAATTTTGCAGGCGCCATCGTCTGGTATTGCGGCAACTTCGCTATTAATTTGGCAAAGTTTGATTGAGTACTTTAAAAGTTCTTCATTTAGACGGCAATTCAGACGTCAATTCTCAACCGTTTATCATGAGATTTTGCAAGCACCATCGGCTGGTATTAGGCAACATCCCTGTCAATTTGGCGAAGTTTGATTAAGTACTGCAAAAGTTAATAATGAGCTTAGTGTGAAATTTGATTGAGTACTTCTAAACGTTATTCATTTAGACGTCAATTCAGACGTCAATTCTCAACAGTTTACCATGTAATTTTGCAGGCCCCATCGGCTGGTAATAAGGCAGCTTCCCTGTAAATTTGACAAAGTTTGCTTAAATACTTCAAAAGTTATTAATGAGATTAGTGTGAAATTTGATTAAGTATTTTTAAAAGTTATTGATTTAGACGTCAATTTAGACGTCAATCCTCAACAGTTTATCATGTAATTTTAAAGGCCCCGTCGGCTGGTATTAAGGCAGCTGCCCTGTAAATTTGACAAAGTTTGATTAAATACTTCAAAAGTTCTTAATGAGCTTAGTGTAAAATTTGATTGAGTATTTTTAAAAGTTATTCATTTAGACCTCAATTCAGACGTCAATTCTCAACCGTTTACCATGTAATTTTGCAGGCACCATTGTCTGGTATTACGGCAACTTCGCTATTAATTTGGTGAAGTTTGAATGAGTACTTTCAAAGGTATTCATTTAGACGTCAATTCAGACGTCAATTCTCAACTGTTTTCCATGTAATTTTGCAGGCACCATCGCCTGGTATTACGGCAACTTCGCTATTAATTTGGCGAAGTTTGATTGAGTACTTTAAAAGTTATTCATTTAGACGTTAATTCAGACGTTAATTCTCAACCGTTTTCCATGTAATTTTGCATGCACCATACACTGGAATTACGGCAATTTCCCTGTAAGTTTGACAAAGTTTGATTAAGTACTTCAAAAGTTATTATTGAGCTTAGTGTGAAATTTGATTCGGTATTTTTAAAAGTTATTCATTTAGACGTCAGTTCAGACGTCAATTCTGAACCGTTTTTCATGTAATTTTGCAGGCGTCATCGTCTGGTATTACGACAACTACGCTATAAATTTGGCGAAGTTTGAATGAGTACTTTCGAAGTTATTCATTTAGACGTCAATTCAGACGTCAATTCTCAACCGTTTTCCATGTAGTTTTGCAGGCACCATCGCCTGGTATTGCGGCAACTTCGCTATTAATTTGGCAAAGTTTGATTGAGTACTTTAAAAGTTATTCATTTAGACGTAAATTCAGACGTCAATTCTCAACCGTTTATCATGAGATTTTGCAAGCACCATCGGCTGGTATTAAGGCAACTTCCCTGTCAATTTGGCGAAGTTTGATTAAGTACTGCAAAAGTTAATAATGAGCTTAGTGTGAAATTTGATTGAGTACTTCTAAACGTTATTCATTTAGACGTCAATTCAGACGTCCATTCTCAACAGTTTACCATGTAATTTTGCAGGCACCATCGGCTGGTATTAAGGCAACATCCCTGTAAATTTGGCGAAGTTTGCTTGAATACTTCAAAAGATATTAATGAGATTAGTGTGAAATTTGATTGAGTATTTTTAAAAGTTATTCATTTAGACGTCAATTCGGACGTCAATTGATTAAATACTTCAAAAGTTCGTAATGAGCTTAGTGTAAAATTTGATTGAGCATTTTTAAAAGTTATTCATTTAGACCTCAATTCAGACGTCAATTCTCAACCGTTTACCATGTAATTTTGCAGGCACCATTGTCTGGTATTACGGCAACTTCGCTATTAATTTAGTGAAGTTTGAATGAGTACTTTCAAAGGTATTCATTTAGACGTCAATTCAGACGTCAATTCTCAACCGTTTTCCATGTAATTTTGCAGGCACCATCGCCTGGTATTGCGGCAACTTCGCTATTAATTTGGCAAAGTTTGATTGAGTACTTTAAAAGTTATTCATTTAGACGTTAATTCAGACGTCAATTCTCAACCGTTTTCCATGTAATTTTGCATGCACCATACACTGGAATTACGGCAAATTCCCTGTAAGTTTGACAAAGTTTGATTAAGTACTTCAAAAGTTATTAATGAGATTATTGTGAAATTTGATTCAGTATTTTTAAAAGTTATTCATTTAGACTGCAATTCAGACGTCAATTCTCAACCGTTTATCATGAGATTTTGCAAGCACCATCGGTTGGTATTAAGGCAACTTACCTGTCAATTTGGCGAAGTTTGATTAAGTACTGCTAAAGTTAATAATGAGCTTAGTGTGAAATTTGATTGAGTACTTCTAAACGTTATTCATCTAGACGTCAATTCAGACGTCAATTCTCAACAGTTTACCATGTAATTTTGCAGGCGCCATCGGCTGGTATTAAGGCAGCATCCCTGTAAATTTGGCGAAGTTTGCTTGAATACTTCAAAAGATATTAATGAGATTAGTGTGAAATTTGATTGAGTATTTTTAAAAGTTATTCATTTAGACGTCAATTCGGACGTCAATTCTCAACAGTTTACCATGTAATTTTGCAGGCCCCATCGGCTGGTATTAAGGCAGCTTCCCTGTAAATTTGGCGAAGTTTGATTAAATACTTCAAAAGTTATTAATGAGCTTAGTGTAAAATTTGATTGAGTATTTTTAAAAGTTATTCATTTAGAAGTCAATTCAGACGTCAATTCCCAACAGTTTACCATGTAATTTTGCAGGCGCCATCGTCTGGTATTACGGCAACTACGCTATAAATTTGGCGAAGTTTGCTTGAATACTTCAAAAGATATTAATGAGATTAGTGTGAAATTTGATTGAGTATTTTTAAAAGTTATTCATTTAGACGTCAATTCGGACGTCAATTCTCAACAGTTTACCATATAATTTTGCAGGCCCCATCGGCTGGTATTAAGGCAGCTTCCCTGTAAATTTGGCAAAGTTTGATTAAATACTTCAAAAGTTATTAATGAGATTAGTGTGAAATTTGATTGAGTATTTTTAAAAGTTATTTATTTAGACGTCAATTCGGACGTCAATTCTCAACAGTTTACCATGTAATTTTGCAGGCCCCATCGGCTGGTATTAAGGCAGCTTCCCTGTAAATTTGGCAAAGTTTGATTAAATACTTCAAAAGTTATTAATGAGCTTAGTGTAAAATTTGATTGAGTATTTTTAAAAGTTATTCATTTAGACGTCAATTCAGACGTCAATTCCCAACAGTTTGCCATGTAATTTTGCAGGCGCCATCGTCTGGTATTACGGCAACTACGCTATAAATTTGGCGAAGTTTGCTTGAATACTTCAAAAGATATTAATGAGATTAGTGTGAAATTTGATTGAGTATTTTTAAAAATTATTCATTTAGACGTCAATTCGGACGTCAATTCTCAACAGTTTATCATGTAATTTTGCAGGCCCCATCGGCTGGTATTAAGGCAGCTTCCCTGTAAATTTGGCAAAGTTTGATTAAATACTTCAAAAGTTATTAATGAGCTTAGTGTAAAATTTGATTGAGTATTTTTAAAAGTTATTCATTTAGACGTCAATTCAGACGTCAATTCCCAACAGTTTACCATGTAATTTTGCAGGCGCCATCGCCTGGTATTATGGCAACTTCGCTATTAATTTGGCGAAGTTTGATCGAGTATTTTAAAAGTTATTCATTTAGACGTTAATTCAGACGTCAATTCTCAACCGTTTTCCATGTAATTTTGCATGCACCATGCACTGGAATTACGGCAAATTCCCTGTAAGTTTGACAAAGTTTGATTAAGTACTTCAAAAGTTATTAATGAGATTAGTGTGAAATTTGATTCAGTATTTTTAAAAGTTATTCATTTAGACGGCAATTGAGACGTCAATTCTCAACCGTTTATCATGAGATTTTGCAAGCACCATCGGCTGGTATTAGGCAACTTCCCTGTCAATTTGGCGAAGTTTGATTAAGTACTGCAAAAGTTATTCATGAGCTTAGTGTAACATTTGATTGAGTATTTCTAAAAGTTATTCATTTAGACGTCAATTCAGTCGTCAATTCTCAACAGTTTACCATGTAATTTTGCAAGCACAATCGGCTGGTATTTAGGCAACTTCCCTGTAAATGTGGCGAAGTTTGCTTAAATACTTCAAAAGTTATTAATTAGATCAGTGTGAAATTTGATTGAGTATTTCAAAAGTTATTCATTTAGACGTCAATTCAGACGTCAATTCTAAACCGTTTATCATGTAATTTTGCAAGCACCATCGGCTGGTATTAAGGCAACTTCCCTGTCAATTTGGCGAAGTTTGATTAAGTACTGCAAAAGCTATAAATGAGCTTAGTGTGAAATTTGATTCAGTATTTTTAAAAGTTATTCATTTAGACGTCAGTTCAGACGTCAATTCTAAAACGTTTTCCATGTAATTTTGCAGGCGCCATCGTCTGGTATTACGGCAACTACGCTATAAATTTGGCGAAGTTTGAATGAGTACTTTCAAAGTTATTCATTTAGACGTCAATTCAGACGTCAATTCTCAACCGTTTTCCATGTAGTTTTGCAGGCACCATCGCCTGGTATTGCGGCAACTTCGCTATTAATTTGGCAAAGTTTGATTAAGTACTTTAAAAGTTATTCATTTAGACGTCAATTCAGACGTCAATTCTCAACCGTTTTCCATGTGATTTTGCATGCACCATCGACTGGTACTACGGCAAGTTCCCTGTAAGTTTGACATAGTGTGATTAAGTACTTCAAAAGTTATTAATGAGATTAGTGTGAAATTTGATTCAGTATTTTTAAAAGTTATTTATTTAGACGTCAATTCAGACGTCAATCCTCAACAGTTTACCATGTAATTTTGCAGGCCCCATCGGCTGGTATTAAGGCAGCTTCCCTGTAAATTTGACAAAGTTTGATTAAATACTTCAAAAGTTCTTAATGAGCTTAGTGTAAAATTTGATTGATTATTTTTAAAAGTTATTCATTTAGACCTCAATTCAGACGTCAATTCTCAACCGTTTACCATGTAATTTTGCAGGCACCATTGTCTGGTATTACGGCAACTTCGCTATTAATTTAGTGAAGTTTGAATGAGTACTTTCAAAGGTATTCATTTAGACGTCAATTCAGACGTCAATTCTCAACCGTTTTCCATGTAATTTTGCAGGCACCATCGCCTGGTATTGCGGCAACTTCGCTATTAATTTGGCAAAGTTTGATTGAGTACTTTAAAAGTTATTCATTTAGACGTTAATTCAGACGTCAATTCTCAACCGTTTTCCATGTAATTTTGCATGCACCATAGACTGGAATTACGGCAAATTCCCTGTAAGTTTGACAAAGTTTGATTAAGTACTTCAAAAGTTATTAATGAGATTATTGTGAAATTTGATTCAGTATTTTTAAAAGTTATTAATTTAGACTGCAATTGAGACGTCAATTCTCAACCGTTTATCATGAGATTTTGCAAGCACCAGCGGCTGGTATTAAGGCAACTTACCTGTCAATTTGGCGATGTTTGATTAAGTACTGCTAAAGTTAATAATGAGCTTAGTGTGAAATTTGATTGAGTACTTCTAAACGTTATTCATCTAGACGTCAATTCAGACGTCAATTCTCAACAGTTTACCATGTAATTTTGCAGGCGCCATCGGCTGGTATTAAGGCAACATCCCTGTAAATTTGGCGAAGTTTGCTTGAATACTTCAAAAGATATTAATGAGATTAGTGTGAAATTTGATTGAGTATTTTTAAAAGTTATTCATTTAGACGTCAATTCGGACGTCAATTGATTAAATACTTCAAAAGTTCTTAATGAGCTTAGTGTAAAATTTGATTGAGTATTTTTAAAAGTTATTCATTTAGACCTCAATTCAGACGTCAATTCTCAACCGTTTACCATGTAATTTTGCAGGCACCATTGTCTGGTATTACGGCAACTTCGCTATTAATTTAGTGAAGTTTGAATGAGTACTTTCAAAGGTATTCATTTAGACGTCAATTCAGACGTCAATTCTCAACCGTTTTCCATGTAATTTTGCAGGCACCATCGCCTGGTATTGCGGCAACTTCGCTATTAATTTGGCAAAGTTTGATTGAGTACTTTAAAAGTTATTCATTTAGACGTTAATTCAGACGTCAATTCTCAACCGTTTTCCATTTAATTTTGCATGCACCATACACTGGAATTACGGCAAATTCCCTGTAAGTTTGACAAAGTTTGATTAAGTACTTCAAAAGTTATTAATGAGATTATTGTGAAATTTGATTCAGTATTTTTAAAAGTTATTCATTTAGACTGCAATTCAGACGTCAATTCTCAACCGTTTATCATGAGATTTTGCAAGCACCATCGGCTGGTATTGCGGCAACTTCGCTATTAATTTGGCAAAGTTTGATTAAGTACTTTAAAAGTTATTCATTTAGACGTCAATTCAGACGTCAATTCTCAACCGTTTTCCATGTGATTTTGCATGCACCATCGACTGGTACTACGGCAAGTTCCCTGTAAGTTTGACATAGTGTGATTAAGTACTTCAAAAGTTATTAATGAGATTAGTGTGAAATTTGATTCAGTATTTTTAAAAGTTATTTATTTAGACGTCAATTCAGACGTCAATCCTCAACAGTTTACCATGTAATTTTGCAGGCCCCATCGGCTGGTATTAAGGCAGCTTCCCTGTAAATTTGACAAAGTTTGATTAAATACTTCAAAAGTTCTTAATGAGCTCAGTGTAAAATTTGATTGAGTATTTTTAAAAGTTATTCATTTAGACTGCAATTCAGACGTCAATTCTCAACCGTTTATCATGAGATTTTGCAAGCACCATCGGCTGGTATTGCGGCAACTTCGCTATTAATTTGGCAAAGTTTGATTAAGTACTTTAAAAGTTATTCATTTAGACGTCAATTCAGACGTCAATTCTCAACCGTTTATCATGAGATTTTGCAAGCACCATCGGTTGGTATTAAGGCAACTTACCTGTCAATTTGGCGAAGTTTGATTAAGTACTGCTAAAGTTAATAATGAGCTTAGTGTGAAATTTGATTGAGTACTTCTAAACGTTATTCATCTAGACGTCAATTCAGACGTCAATTCTCAACAGTTTACCATGTAATTTTGCAGGCGCCATCGGCTGGTATAAGGCAACATCCCTGTAAATTTGGCGAAGTTTGCTTGAATACTTCAAAAGATATTAATGAGATTAGTGTGAAATTTGATTGAGTATTTTTAAAAGTTATTCATTTAGACGTCAATTCGGACGTCAATTCTCAACAGTTTACCATGTAATTTTGCAGGCCCCATCGGCTGGTATTAAGGCAGCTTCCTTGTAAATTTGGCAAAGTTTGATTAAATACTTCAAAAGTTATTAATGAGCTTAGTGTAAAATTTGATTGAGTATTTTTAAAAGTTATTCATTTAGACGTCAATTCAGACGTCAATTCCCAACAGTTTACCATGTAATTTTGCAGGCGCCATCGTCTGGTATTACGGCAACTACGCTATAAATTTGGCGAAGTTTGCTTGAATACTTCAAAAGATATTAATGAGATTAGTGTGAAATTTGATTGAGTATTTTTAAAAGTTATTCATTTAGACGTCAATTCGGACGTCAATTCTCAACAGTTTATCATGTAATTTTGCAGGCCCCATCGGCTGGTATTAAGGCAGCTTCCCTGTAAATTTGGCAAAGTTGGATTAAATACTTCAAAAGTTATTAATGAGCTTAGTGTAAAATTTGATTGAGTATTTTTAAAAGTTATTCATTTAGACGTCAATTCAGACGTCAATTCCCAACAGTTTACCATGTAATTTTGCAGGCGCCATCGTCTGGTATTACGGCAACTACGCTATAAATTTGGCGAAGTTTGCTTGAATACTTCAAAAGATATTAATGAGATTAGTGTGAAATTTGATTGAGTATTTTTAAAAGTTATTCATTTAGACGTCAATTCGGACGTCAATTCTCAACAGTTTACCATATAATTTTGCAGGCCCCATCGGCTGGTATTAAGGCAGCTTCCCTGTAAATTTGGCAAAGTTTGATTAAATACTTCAAAAGTTATTAATGAGATTAGTGTGAAATTTGATTGAGTATTTTTAAAAGTTATTTATTTAGACGTCAATTCGGACGTCAATTCTCAACAGTTTACCATGTAATTTTGCAGGCCCCATCGGCTGGTATTAAGGCAGCTTCCCTGTAAATTTGGCAAAGTTTGATTAAATACTTCAAAAGTTATTAATGAGCTTAGTGTAAAATTTGATTGAGTATTTTTAAAAGTTATTCATTTAGACGTCAATTCAGACGTCAATTCCCAACAGTTTGCCATGTAATTTTGCAGGCGCCATCGTCTGGTATTACGGCAACTACGCTATAAATTTGGCGAAGTTTGCTTGAATACTTCAAAAGATATTAATGAGATTAGTGTGAAATTTGATTGAGTATTTTTAAAAGTTATTCATTTAGACGTCAATTCGGACGTCAATTCTCAACAGTTTATCATGTAAATTTGCAGGCCCCATCGGCTGGTATTAAGGCAGCTTCCCTGTAAATTTGGCAAAGTTTGATTAAATACTTCAAAAGTTATTAATGAGCTTAGTGTAAAATTTGATTGAGTATTTTTAAAAGTTATTCATTTAGACGTCAATTCAGACGTCAATTCCCAACAGTTTATCATGTAATTTTGCAGGCGCCATCGCCTGGTATTATGGCAACTTCGCTATTAATTTGGCGAAGTTTGATCGAGTATTTTAAAAGTTATTCATTTAGACGTTAATTCAGACGTCAATTCTCAACCGTTTTCCATGTAATTTTGCATGCACCATGCACTGGAATTACGGCAAATTCCCTGTAAGTTTGACAAAGTTTGATTAAGTACTTCAAAAGTTATTAATGAGATTAGTGTGAAATTTGATTCAGTATTTTTAAAAGTTATTCATTTAGACGGCAATTGAGACGTCAATTCTCAACCGTTTATCATGAGATTTTGCAAGCACCATCGGCTGGTATTAGGCAACTTCCCTGTCAATTTGGCGAAGTTTGATTAAGTACTGCAAAAGTTATTCATGAGCTTAGTGTAACATTTGATTGAGTATTTCTAAAAGTTATTCATTTAGACGTCAATTCAGTCGTCAATTCTCAACAGTTTACCATGTAATTTTGCAAGCACAATCGGCTGGTATTTAGGCAACTTCCCTGTAAATGTGGCGAAGTTTGCTTAAATACTTCAAAAGTTATTAATTAGATCAGTGTGAAATTTGATTGAGTATTTCAAAAGTTATTCATTTAGACGTCAATTCAGACGTCAATTCTAAACCGTTTATCATGTAATTTTGCAAGCACCATCGGCTGGTATTAAGGCAACTTCCCTGTCAATTTGGCGAAGTTTGATTAAGTACTGCAAAAGCTATAAATGAGCTTAGTGTGAAATTTGATTCAGTATTTTTAAAAGTTATTCATTTAGACGTCAGTTCAGACGTCAATTCTAAAACGTTTTCCATGTAATTTTGCAGGCGCCATCGTCTGGTATTACGGCAACTACGCTATAAATTTGGCGAAGTTTGAATGAGTACTTTCAAAGTTATTCATTTAGACGTCAATTCAGACGTCAATTCTCAACCGTTTTCCATGTAGTTTTGCAGGCACCATCGCCTGGTATTGCGGCAACTTCGCTATTAATTTGGCAAAGTTTGATTAAGTACTTTAAAAGTTATTCATTTAGACGTCAATTCAGACGTCAATTCTCAACCGTTTTCCATGTGATTTTGCATGCACCATCGACTGGTACTACGGCAAGTTCCCTGTAAGTTTGACATAGTGTGATTAAGTACTTCAAAAGTTATTAATGAGATTAGTGTGAAATTTGATTCAGTATTTTTAAAAGTTATTTATTTAGACGTCAATTCAGACGTCAATCCTCAACAGTTTACCATGTAATTTTGCAGGCCCCATCGGCTGGTATTAAGGCAGCTTCCCTGTAAATTTGACAAAGTTTGATTAAATACTTCAAAAGTTCTTAATGAGCTTAGTGTAAAATTTGATTGATTATTTTTAAAAGTTATTCATTTAGACCTCAATTCAGACGTCAATTCTCAACCGTTTACCATGTAATTTTGCAGGCACCATTGTCTGGTATTACGGCAACTTCGCTATTAATTTAGTGAAGTTTGAATGAGTACTTTCAAAGGTATTCATTTAGACGTCAATTCAGACGTCAATTCTCAACCGTTTTCCATGTAATTTTGCAGGCACCATCGCCTGGTATTGCGGCAACTTCGCTATTAATTTGGCAAAGTTTGATTGAGTACTTTAAAAGTTATTCATTTAGACGTTAATTCAGACGTCAATTCTCAACCGTTTTCCATGTAATTTTGCATGCACCATAGACTGGAATTACGGCAAATTCCCTGTAAGTTTGACAAAGTTTGATTAAGTACTTCAAAAGTTATTAATGAGATTATTGTGAAATTTGATTCAGTATTTTTAAAAGTTATTAATTTAGACTGCAATTGAGACGTCAATTCTCAACCGTTTATCATGAGATTTTGCAAGCACCAGCGGCTGGTATTAAGGCAACTTACCTGTCAATTTGGCGATGTTTGATTAAGTACTGCTAAAGTTAATAATGAGCTTAGTGTGAAATTTGATTGAGTACTTCTAAACGTTATTCATCTAGACGTCAATTCAGACGTCAATTCTCAACAGTTTACCATGTAATTTTGCAGGCGCCATCGGCTGGTATTAAGGCAACATCCCTGTAAATTTGGCGACGTTTGCTTGAATACTTCAAAAGATATTAATGAGATTAGTGTGAAATTTGATTGAGTATTTTTAAAAGTTATTCATTTAGACGTCAATTCGGACGTCAATTGATTAAATACTTCAAAAGTTCTTAATGAGCTTAGTGTAAAATTTGATTGAGTATTTTTAAAAGTTATTCATTTAGACCTCAATTCAGACGTCAATTCTCAACCGTTTACCATGTAATTTTGCAGGCACCATTGTCTGGT